>CANTUR010000460.1:5392500-5992500 GCA_947683625.1 Mallotus nudiflorus
CAAAGAACTTCCCTATTCCTTTAAAAATCTTGATGTGGGATTGCCAAAAAATAACATCGCTATCTCAGTCCCTTCTTTAGCAATTCCTGTGCATCAATAATGCTCATCCATGAATAGCTAGGATTATGGCCTTTCTTGTCCTTTAAGAAGGATGTTCTTGGGTAGTACTAAGCTTTGACAGTTTTTGCTAACATTGAATCCAGATTAGTGATGAGATTTCATCCTTGTTTCCTAAGCATAGCTAAGTTAATTCTTTAGCAATTCCTGTGCATCAATAATGCTCATCCATGAATAGCTAGGATTATGGCCTTTCTTATCCTTTAAGAAGGATGTTCTTGGGTAGTACTAAGCTTTGACAGTTTTTGCTAACATTGAATCCAGATTAGTGATGAGATTTCATCCTTGTTTCCTAAGCATAGCTAAGTTAAAGGCTTGGATATCTTTGAACCCTAATCCACCCACTTCTTTTGAGGCACACATTTATCCCAAGAACACCAATGGATGCTTTTTTCCTTATCACCTTGTCTCTACCAAAAGTTTGAATCAAAGACTTTATTTCATTACATACCTAAGATGGAAATTTGTAGCAGCTTATTAAATAACCTAAAATTGCCTATGCCACTGACTTGATTAATATTTCCTTTCCAGCAAGTGACAGTGTTTTCTCCTTCCAGTTGGATAATTTTTTTCAGAATCTATTAATGACATCATGAAATATGACCTTTTTTAATCGAGTAATAGCTGATGGAAGGCCCAGGTATTTAGAGTGCTTGTCAACTTGTTTCACACCAACTAAAACTCCTAAGAGAATTACAAGATTGTAAAGAAATATTAGAGCTAAAGCAAATTTTAGATTTTTCAAAATTTATCTTTTGGCCAGAAGCTTCTTCGTAACAAAACAAAATATCTTTAATAGCTCTTACTTCCCCCAGGGAAGCTCTACCAAATATAATGCTATCATTAGCAAAAAATAAATACGAGATTGGTGGTGCATGACGATAAATTTGATACCTATGAAGACAATTTTGTAATTCAACTTTTCTTATAAGACTCAAAAAAGACTCTGCACAAATTAAGAAGAGGTAAGGCGATAGGGGTTCCCCTTGTTTAAGACCTCTAGAAGGAATAAAAGAGTTAGTTGGGTTTCCTTTTAGAAGAATTGAATAGGATATAATGGAAACACATTGCATAATGAGATTTATCCATGAGCTAGGAAAATTCATGTTTAACATTATTTTCTCTAGAAATTTCCACTCTACTATGTCATAGGCTTTATTCATATATAATTTTAAAGCAAGAAAGCCTTTAATTCCTTTTTTTGTTAATTTCATGGAATGAAAAACTTCTAAAGCTAATAAGGCAGTGTCAAGGATCTATCGTCCTGGCAAAAAAGTAGACTAAGTTTAATGAATAACAAAGGGCAAGACTCTCTTAAGCCTATTAGCAATAGTCTTGGTTACAATTTTAAAAATGACATTACAAAGACTAATTGGGCAAAGTTCTTTTAAGTCTTTGCGATTTTTCACTTTTGGGATCAAAACAATAAGTGTCTGATTAATGCAAGTTAAAGAAGCACCATTATTCAAAATATTAAGCACTAAATTTAAAATATCATTATGAATAATATGCTAATATTTTTTAAAAAATAGTGTGGGCATACCATTATGACCTGGAGCTTTGGCTGGGTGCATTTGAGAGAAGGCTTTAAAAATTTCTTGGCTGGTGAAAGGTTGGAGAAGTTCTATTCTCATTTATTAATCTATGCTTTTGTCCACAGCTTCAATAGTGGAATTCATAGTTGAACCACCATTAGAGGTAAAAAAATCTTTGAAATAATTTTGAAATATCTAAGCAATTTCTTTTTCTTTTTCATACCAATTTCCATCCGATCCTATAATTCTATGGTTTGCATTTTTCCTTCTTCTACCCTTTGCATTTTTATGGAAATAGGTAGTGTTTTTATCCTCATCCTTTAACTAAGATACTTGAGATCTTTATTGCCACATTATCTCTTCTCTACCCATAAGAAGCTCTAATTTTCCCTCCACTTCTTTTTTTCACCAAATAGTAATGTCATTTAGAACATCTTCTTGAAGTCTTGCCAATTCAGTTTTCAAATTCTAAATTTTTGAAGTTACATGACCAAACTAAGTCACCTCCCATTTCTTAAATTCATATTTACAGCCCTTAAGTTTAGAAAACCATTGAGAAAATGCATCCGGGGCTGTTTGCTTTTACCACAATTGCTCTATCACTTCCTTACATGATTCTTCCTTTGCCAACATTGCTTTAAAGTGAAATTTTTTGAATAATTTTATGCATCTTTTCCTAACTTCCCACATCATAAGAATTGAAGAATGATCTAAACCATGGCGAATTAAGTACTGAACTTGAAAGAGAGGAAACATATAAGTCCATACTTGATTAACTAGAAATATGTCTAACCTCTTTTGTATATTAGCATCCAACACTCTCCCATTGGACCAAGTAAATTTATAGCCATTGTATCCTATATCAAATATCCTTACTTCTCTAATTGCATTTTGGAAAGCCTATATCTCCTTCATATTTTTGGGATGGCATCCTTATTTTTCATAATCATAAAGGATCTTATTAAAGTCCCTTCCATAGAGCTATGGCCCATGAAAATCATCCTTTAGATTACAAATCAAATCCTAAGTGAGAGCCTTATTATTTTCTTTTGGCCACCTATAAATACTAGTGAACCTCAATTCTAAATTACCATAAGCAAAAGTTACTGCCACATTAATATGATGAAGAGAGTTTGAAAGAAATCGAATAAGATAATTAAGTTTCCAAAATAACCTAAAACCTCCTCTTTTGTTTCTAGCATCACCTTCCCAACCCATCTATGTACATTTTAAATTGAACTTTTTGTAAAATCCTTTTAAATTCGAAGTTGGTCTATTAGTTTCCATGAAGAAAACTAGATTGGGATCTTCTTGAAGTATGAAATTATTGATTATTCGAATTGTTTGAGGGTTCCCAAGCCCTCGATAATTCCAAACTAAGCAACTTATTATTCTCGGTGGGGTTGCCTTGCAACCTTCGCCGATTCACTATATTCACATGAAACCTTAAAAAGCTTAAAAGTTGATGAGTCAATAGTGGTTGTGGACTTGCCCCTCTTTTTCAAACTTGATTTAGCATTTGCATTAGATTTGCATTTTTCTGAAAGTTGAACACCAAGAGATTCAAAAGATCGATAGGGGTCTAGATTTAGTTTAGTCTAAATTTTTAAAGCAGCATCTATATTTTTTATTATGGGTTTTGGTTTTTGAAATGGTTTAGGTTGTGTGGGTTCTATATTTTGGTCTTCATGATCAGGTGTGTTTACTATTATGTTGGAGCTATTATTTGGGTGAGGTTTGGTGATAATGATGTTAGGTTTTATTATTTGGTGATGGGTGTCGAGGGTTTGCATTTCTGCTAGTGTGGTCTGATAAGTTTGAGTATTTATTAGTATTGTTCGAGTTTAGCTTTATGGTGTTTAAGGATTCCACAAGCTATTCTTGGATATAGTTTAGAACTTAGTATTGGAATGTAGGTATGTATGATGGTATGATGGTTGTTGTGTATCATCTTGTGTCATTGGTTGAGTAAGGTTATTTGGAGAGGGGTTAAGAGGGTTTGAGTTGTTTGAGTTTTGGTGTACAAGTGTATGCTATTCTTGAAAAAGAACAGTTGGCTTTGGAAGAGTAGATGTGGTGACATTATTATACCTTTTTAGCGGGGATGCCTTTAGTCAAGGGCCAAAAGACCATTGTCAACTTGTAGTATTTGATTCCTTATTATAATCAGCATAATGCTTGATTGTGTGACCCATCAAGCCACATTGATAATAGAATAAAGGAAGATTCTTGTACTTTAAAGGAATCTTGAAGGGTCTATCTTTGAGTTCTAACGTGACTCTTATAACTAGTGGCTTTTTTGTTTGAATTGTTGCTTTAAATCAGATAAATTCCCTCCCTTCCACCCCCCCACACCTTTCGATTCATTATTGTCATAAATAAAGACTCAACAAATAATTTTTTCTTTTTCAATTATAACTGGGAGGTGGGGAGGGAAAAAATATTGGATCCTTGCAAAAGAACCTTAAGTACCCAATAGATAGGTTTTTTTTAGCCAATTGTAACCAACAGATAGATTGTTTGAATTGATTTAAAGTTTTCACATTTAATTAAACTATTATTAAAGAACCAAAAAAAAAAAAAACTTAGGCAGCTTATTATGGTTGTTTAAATTAAATTTCTTAACTAAGCACAATGAAAAGAAAATGCACGTACACACACACACACACATATATATAGCAAATAGATGTATGTTCCAACTTTATCTTTTATCAAAACTCATGCCATTTTCAATGCTTCATTATTTTCTAGTTGAGGTAATTAATGAATAATTCTTTTTTTTTAACAACTGGGAGGTCAAGGGGGGAGTGGGGGATTGAACCCATGACCTCACCTTACAATGTCCATCACCTGAGCCACTAGGCTACAAAGAGAGGACAATTAATGAATAGTTTTGTATCTTGCAAATGCCAGTTTGGTTAATATTCTTGTTGACCATACCATTGGCTAAAAATTCATGAAAGCATAAGGTATTACTTACAATTCATTTGGGCTTCTAATTAGAGAAAAAGAAGAGAACCCACATGTTCAATATGACAAAGATATTCAAAGATTCAAAAAGGATGCACAAATATTTATTTAGGGTTCTTTACATACATATACCAAAATGTAAAAAAAATATAAAAAATGTCATTGATCATCAAATCTTTTAATATTAGTCTTGCAAAGTTTTTTCTTTAAATAATAAACCACTTTCCTTTCTTTCAAGTAGTCTTTATCTTTCTCAACCTTTTTTTTTTCTATTTTTTTCTCAACATTTTTTACTATTTTTAATTTTTTTTTCAAAATCTATCTTTTTTTTTTCTCAATGTATTTTTTTCTCAACATTTTTTTCTTCAAACATTTTTTTTACTGTCTTCATTTTTTTCAATGTTTTCTTTTTCTTCAAATGTCTTTTTTTTTTTTCTCTCCCACTCTTTATCAATTCAATTCAATTGTAGTGTTTTTTTTTAAAATTTTTGAAATCAGCAACTTCAATTAAAATGTATATCTTTTTTTACTAATCTTTCTTCAACTGAATAATTGTGAACTAAACATTTTCAATTGTTGTAAGAACAAGTAATAAAAAAAAATTTCCTCCTTTTATGTTCTTAAAGAATAAGGATTTTAGTTTTTTATTAATTTGATTTGTTTATTAATGTGACTAATAAATTTTTATTTTTTATTTTTTTGGTTGGATGTTGTTTATTGTTCTTAATAATAATAATAATAATAATTTTTTGATATATTTCATAATTTTTTGTTATTTTTCAAGGTTGTATTTTTTTTGTTTTTAAAGAAAAGCAACAAAAGGAAATAATTAAAAACAACAACTGAAATAACAAAATAACAAAAATCAACAAAATTTTAAAATTTTTGATTGTTGTTGATTTTTATTATATTTTTATTATTAATAATAAAATTAAGGCTATAAAAAAAATTTTAACTTTTATTTGTATTGATGATAAAAAAATAATAAAGTTTTGATATATTTCATAATTGTTTTTATTATTTTTTTGTTGTTATTTTTTATATTTTTAACAAAAATGAACAAATATTAACAAAATTCAACAAAAATTGTAGTTGTTGATATTTGTTGTTTTTCCATTAATAATAATAAAATTAAGGTCATAAATAAAATTTTTACTTTTATCAGTATCAATAAGCTGCATAGATTTCCTGAGAAACAAAGTTATGGCACGTAGATTCAGAGCCAGACAGACTACTCCAAGAGCGCTCATCCATAAACCAGTTACAGGTATGAATAACATAAAGAAATGTAACCAATGTTTATTGAAAAAAAAGCAACCCAAAAATTTGAGACCAAAAGCGATTAGCAGTAACTATGATATATTTAATAATTTTTTTTGTTCTTATTGAAAAAAATAATTGTTGAATACTACGGGTAATTTTTAGTTTAATTAGTTTAATTTCTAAATTCTAAATAATTATGAAAAAAATGACTATTAAAGACTATAAGTAATTTTTAATGTAATTAGCTTAATTTTTATATTTTAAATAATAATAACTTTTAAAATTAAAAAAATTATTATTTAAAATATAAAATTAAAATTAATTAAAATATACAAATTAAATCAATACATCTAATCAACTTCAAAAATAATAAATAGTTAAAAAAATGAAAAAAAAGTTGACAAACGCCAATTTTGGAAAGATGAAAACACAGTGAGAAATGAGGTGCATAAATAAAAAGTAGAAAAACAAAAGTAAAAGAAAAAAAATTACCAAGCCGCGAATGATATAAAAGTGGTAAAAGTGGCCATCATACGAAATTTCTTCATTTATTTATTTAAGAATGCAATTAATACAAGTGCAATATTTGAGTATCCACACCCACAAAGACTCCACACACTGTAAAGTAAAAAACACCAAATGCCCTCAAATTTCCTTCCATGACTAGTAGTCGTTTTGTCTTATACAATTCTTGATGACCTATGCAATTTTTTTTTTAAATATATATTATGTAGGAGATATGATAGTTAAAGAGCTTAGAACCGTTGGAAGTCCCATCAAATAAGATTTTGTGCCATCATGAAAATCCCATTTAGCATCCAATTTCCGTATCAGGATATAAGTATAATGCCATTTCATACATCAGCATTGCATATTTTAGTTTTACTTTTGATCTACCACACTCAATTTTTTTTACACCGTAAAAGGTTTTCATCACTACTACTACTATTACTATTACTATTACTATTACTATTATTATTATTATTATTATTATTATTATTAGGGCAATGACATATATTATTACTTACGACATCTATAATAATGTCACAAATAACGACAATAATTATAATATTTTTTTTTTAATTTTTTTAAATTAAAAATTTAAATTGTATATAAATGAACACGTTGTATGAGGATTTAAACATCTATAATCTATAATATATATAGAAAAGAGTAAAATAGTAAATATCATTACTCTTGACATCAACGACATTCAACATTTTCCTTATTTTATATCTTACAGTCAAGTGGTATATATTTAGAAAAAATATATATAAATAGTAAATGTTGTTGCTCGCGACGTCAATGACATTCAACATTTTCCTTATTTTTATATCTTACAGTACAATATTTAGATAGTATGTATAGTACAAAAAGCCATTGTTTTAGTATAGCAAAAATTTAAGAGAGAATTTCTATTTGCACTTATGTTTTAGTCTATTACACTAATTTATCTCTAACATTTGAAAAAATATTTATTCATCCTTAATATTTGTAACAGTTAACACTTATTAGTCATTCTTTAAGAATGAAATAGTACTAGATTTTGTAAATGTCAGGAATGAATAAATATTTTTTAAAATATCAGAGGTGAAGTAGTGTAATAGGTCAAAATACAAGACACAAATAACAATTATCCCTACATCTAATTAGGTTGAATGGATAGTTTCACCCCTGAACTTTACACGATTAAATTTTAACACTCCTCAACTTTTATTATTTTCTATTCAACTTTTAAACTTTTATTTTGAATCTTTTTCCATCGTTCAATTGTATTTTTTGATTCTATTTAACTCATACAATATCAAAATGAATAAAATTTTAATTTCAAATGATTTTAAACACATAAAATGTTAAAGTTGGCTTCAAAACAATATAAATATAATTAAGAACTAATATAAAAAAGTTAGAAATTTTTTTAATTATATTATCTTTTTCATCAAATATTATTTTAGTTTATATAAATTGCTCTTATATTCATATTAACATTGATTTAAAATATATTTTAATTTTATGTATTATAGGGGTTAGATAGATTTAAAATAAAGGGTGAACAAAACATAATAATAATTAAAGAGTGCTAGACATTAATTGAGTAAAGTTTAAGGGTGAAATTGTGCATTTGGCTAATCTAATTGTATTTAGATTAATAAAAGTGATTTCTCAAAAACAAAAAGAAAAAAAGAAAAGAATTCCAATTTTTTTTTGTTTAGTTATACCATTAAATCTTTAATTACAATAGTCTATATAACCAAAAAATTTAAGTTGAAAAATAAACTCACTTCTCAAAATTTAAGTTGATATTTGAGGTATGTATATAATAAATGAATAATTATATACACACCATTATTTGTATACCTTCTTTTGAAACTTTAATTTTTTTAAACAAATATTCTAGATAGCTAAACCTCTTAACTTGAAATGAGAGAGTTAGAGGTTGGAAAATTGAACCCTACTCTCAACCAAATACTTCAATTCTATGATAAAATATTTTACTACATGCTGAGGTGGACATTTTAAAAGAGCAAATCTAGGGGAGGTGAAGGGATGTTCTAGAAGAGGCTATATAAGGATAATAACTATGAATATTGAATATGTAAGCCATGAATGACTAATCTAATTTATGTTTTTAGGATTTTGGAAACCTATTTGATTCAAGTTCATTTAATAGATCTTGTTCTTGTTTATATTACATATTGTGTTTGTTAAGTTTGTTGAATGTTGTACTGTGGCTAAATGCAACTCTACTTTAGATCTATGCATTTAGAAATGGTGGATCTAAGAGATCCACAAATACATGTTGGATAGATTAATAACTTGAGAAAGCTTAATCCGTTCCAATTCTTTTAAAAGTTCACTTAATGCCTAGTATGTTTGATATTGGCTTTTTATGGTAATGATGAGAGTTAAGCCATAACTTTGAGTTTCAATTGATGCATTGATTGGTTCTCATAAGCATATGAGTTCCTCAAGTAATATAGAATAAGTACAAGTCGATCCCACAAGAATTAAATGTTTATCCAACTATTAATTTTATTTTTAACTTGTTTAAGAATCAAATATTAAGTGAATTATAATTGTCAAATTTTAATAGCCAAAATGAAACTAAATAATAGAATTAATTAACTTAAATTTTAATAAGTAAATGATAGAATAAATGTTAGGGATTGTATGATATATTTTAATTAAGCCGATCACAAGACATTAGTCTTCATTCTATTTCAATTCTTGGGGTTTCAAAGGTAATAATTAATCTTTCTTAAGTAAAAAATATTTAATTTATTTTTATCAATTGAAAAGGCTTTAACTAATTCTCATTAAATTAAAACCTAATCAAATTTAGTAAATAAATTATGAAGTACAACCAATTGAAATTAAAATAATTTAAGATATCTCTAAACTTGAATCACTTAATCAAGCATTCATACATCTGTTAAGATTAATATTTCTCAATAATTAATCTTAATTAAAAATCAATTATGAATGGCCAAATCATAAACAATTAAGCTCAAAGAATGCTTAATGCAATATAAAAGAAAAACTAATATATGAATAAACTTAAATTAAAATAAGTTTAACAATCCCTAATATAAACAAATTTAGCTAGATATTACAATCATAATATTTTGAAAATGCAATAAATATATATATTCAAGAACTAACGAGAAAATAATGAGGAAAAGAAAATAAAACCCATTTATTTAAGCTCTTTTCCAAGCAAATCTCCTTCTTTTCCTTTGCATCTTCTTGCGTCTTCTCTACTTCTTCCCATCTTGCTTTTAAAAAATTTCTGTGCAGTGAGTAACTTCTTTCTATCTTGCCTTCTCCTTCTCTTTTATATCCATTCTTCTCATTATTTATTTATTTATTTATTTTTCTTCTTCTTATTTTTTTTGGTTTCATAATTATATCTTTTTCATCATTGCATGTATCCTTCCATCATTGCATGTCTTCTTCCATCATTGCATGTCTCCCATCATTGTATGTCTTCTTCATTGCATGTCATCTTCCATCTCTACATTGAGAGCAATTAAATTTTGAAGGTAAAATCCATTTTTAAGCCTTTGAACTATAGTGGTTTTTTCTATTAAGCTCTTATCCTTTTATTCCATTACATTAAAACTCTATTCTATTATTTATATAGCTATTGAGCCTCAATTTGAAAAACTTCATAGATTTATTCTTCATACTATAGGGGCTGAATGCATTATATAAATAATAGTATAGGGGCTCAATACATACATAAATAATAGTATAAGGGCTTAGTAGCTACATAAATAATAATATAGGGGCTCAATTCAATGAAATAAAAGGATAGGGGCTCAATATAAAAAATCATTATAGTTAGTTCAGGGGCTTAAAAATGATTTTTGTCAATTTTGAAGCATATATATATATATATATATATATATATATATATATATATATATATATATATATATATATATATATATATGAAAGCATAATAAAAACAAATTACAAAAAGAAATAAATGATAGTAAAAATAAAAATAATAAAAAATGAAATAAAATAAGAATTCTAATAAAAATAAAACAATAAACACCATAAACATACATCAAACCAACTTGAAAAGTATTACACTTAACACATAATCAATACCCCCACATTTAGCTTCTTACTTATCTTTAAGAAAGAAAATGAGAACAATATGTATCAATAACACAAACTCAACACATTAAGCAGTTTTAACTTGACCTATTAACAAAATTTCCACTTATTATAAGATTTAAATTATAAAAACAAAACAAGCAACTCATGATCAATAACATAAATAAAAATTATCGAGTGAAAAACAAACTCTCTTGTTAAATATTAAAATGTGCATAAATCAAGATTCACAAAGAAAGAAAACGAGCAAGACAACTCTTTTACTAGAATTACCTTTACAAGACACAAAGAAGATTTTGTTTTTTTAATTTGCTTATGGAAATTCCTATCGTCAGAATTCCCCTACCTTTCTTGCACTACTCAGCGTGAAACCCTTTGAAAGGTCCTTTAAGGATACTTGTACTCTTTAAAGAGCATTGAAGTAAAGGAGCATCTATAAATTTGAATAAGAAATTTCGGCTCCCTTTCATAGCAATTTTTTTTAATATAATATATTAAGTGTTAATTGAAGCAATTCCAATGACTCAAACTATCCAACCCGAAACTTATCTAATTCCTCTTAAATTATGTACATTTATAGATTCAAAAAGAGACTAAGCATTAGATTCATTAAAGTATAAAAAATATGCTTTTTAACCACAAATTGCTCATAATGCTTAAAAACCTCAAATCAAACATTAAATAGAAATTAAATAAATTAATCAAGAAAACTATACCAATGAGCCAAGCTCACAAGATTGATAAATTGCAAGCATTAAATTTGTGGGGAGAATTGATTATATTTCTACCCTATGCATGAATATAATGCAATAAAACACAATAAAAAAATTGAGATAAATTAAAATCAAACACATGAAATGCAAAATAAAACACATGAATTTCCAACACATCAAATGCACAATAAAATACATGAATTTCCAATACACAACATGCACTCCCTCCCCCCCACCCACACTTGAATTTCACATTGCCTTCAATGTGAAACATAAGTGAGTTGTACAAACAATACACACAATATATAAACAACTAAATGAAATAAAATAAATGTGAGATAAAGAGAATACCACTCCCCTAAGATGGTGATTTTAGTGAAGATGGAGGCGATGGAAGTTTAAAACCCAATAATTCAATGTATTTGGTGAGCTTGAAATTATGATAAAAAATTTCTTTCCTTAAATAAAAAAAATGATAATCTATTTCATTATTTTGGTTGACTATTTTGTTTTTCATGGCTTCTAACTTTTCATACATTTTTTTTCCATGGTTTCTAACTTTTCCAAGACTTTTTTTCCAACCACTACTGTTAATTGTAGCAGAGTTGCCTTTATCTCCAATGGTTTTAATCTCAGGTATAGGAATCCATGCATGATCTTCCATTGCATGTCGTAAATGGTAGCACTTATGAGTATCTAGTGCCTTTAACTTATCTCAACTTGTAATAACTTCAGCACAAGTTAGAAGATAACAGTGTAGTTTAGCCGCCTCCATAAGAAACATGTTAGTGGTGGATAGAATAAAAACACCAAAATGCAAAGGAACATCCATCACAATATGACCTATAGAAATGAGATCACGAGATGAATTCATAATATTCCATAAGCTATAAAATATAAAATATGTGGTAAAGACTTTAGTTTTGGTATGCATACATCATAGAATGAACAATTTTATTCCCCTTAGTTTTCCCAAAACTTGTAAAACACATGAATTTGTGAATGATCAAATACCAGTGATTGGTAATTAATCCATTATGTGTAGTATGTGTACTCTTAAAATTATCTTGCCCTAAAATTTGATACTAAAAAGCTTTAAGGTCACAATTTTTAGGGGGTAAATACTATTCTTAGGAAAACCAAACACTTGATGCATAATGTCATAATTCACATGATAATCTTTACCACAAAATCTAAAATCCAAGTGTTTATCACTCTTTTTAATAGAATGCAAAGTGGTTAAAAATTCTAGAGTGATTTCTTTATACGTATTAAATGGTGTAGTAACAAATTTAAACCATCCTAATATACCACATAATCTATATATATCATTTTTAATACCCAATTGAGATAAAATTTCATTCTTAAAATATTTGCAAGTGGAAATTTTCCTAAAAGTAAGAATGAGATACCTTTTGCCGTCCTTATGAGTTTTGATTAGAAATGGAACACAATATTTTTGGGGCAAGATCATATACCTCATTATCTTTAATCACATTTTCCCCCTGCTCGAGCCTTCCATGCTACTCCTATCTCTCTTAGTTGCATTCGATTCTTGGCATTATGAAATAAAGAAAATGAAAATAAGAAAAATGAAATTGAGAGGATTTAAAAATACAAGAAGCAATCTAAAAAGAAAATAATGATGGATGAATGTGAGATTTGAAAAGAGGGGAAATGAAGTGATTAGGGATTTGAAATGAAAAAGAAAGAAAAATGGGAGAAAACAAATATGAAAGTGGTAAGGAGGAGGAAGGTGGGTTGTTGAATAAGCACTTCAAGCATGACAAAGTTGACCTCACTAAATTTGCACTTTAATTCACCATTATACCTATAAAATTCCAAAGCATCAATTATTTTTTAAATTTTGAAGTATTCTTAATAACTTTAATTCATAAAAATTAACAATAAATAAAATGAAATGAAGAAAGAAAATATAATAATTTTATTTAAAAGAAAAGCTAAAATTCATAAGACAAAGATTAGTAAAAAGATTAACATTGAACAAAATAAAATAATGAAAGAAAATAATAAGCACAATAAACTGCTAATTTTTAGGTCTTTAGCATAATCAAAACTAGAATTTTTCATTAGAATTAATGAAGGAAGAGGATTTCCTTTTCCTTGGAAATTAGTCCTTTTTGATACACTTTGCACCTTTGTCCATTTACTCAAAAACACTCTCCTTTAGAATTGATGAGTTCAAGTGCACCATGAGAGAAGACTTGTTGCACCTTGAATGGACCACTCCACCTCAATCTCAACTTACCCGAATACAACTTTAGTCTACGATTAAACAAAAGAACAAGATTACCAACTCTGAATTCCTTTTTGAGAATATTAGTATCATGCCACCGTTTTGTTTTATCCTTGAAAAGCATAGTGTTCTCATATGCTTGAAATCAAAACTCATCTAATTCATTAAGCTATAACAAACGATTTTCACCTGCTGCCTTCATTTTAAAGTTCAATGCCTTAATGGCCTAATAAGCTTGATGTTCAAGTTCCAGCGGCAAATGACAAGCTTTCCCAAAAACTAATTGGTAAGAAGATATACCAATTGGAGTTTTATATATTGTATGATATGCCCATAGAGCATCATCCAATTTAGACTCCCAATCTTTCCTTAAAGAGCTGACTATTTTCTCCAAAATTTTCTTTATTTCCCTTTAGTTTGAGGGTGATACGAGGTAGCAACTCTATGGTGAACTCCATACCTTTTGAGTAGTAACTCAAATTGCTTATTATAAAAGTGTGAGCCTCCATCACTAATCACAGCTTGAGGTACTCCAAATCTGTTGAACAATTTCTTAAAAAATCTTATCATCACTTTAGTATCATTTGTAGGTAAAGGAATAACTTCCACCCACTTAGACACATAGTCTACCCCAATCAAGATATATTGGTTCCCAAAGATAATGGAAAGGGACCCATAAAATCCAATCCCTAAATATAAAAAATCTCTACTTTTTGAATTGATGTAAGTGGCATTTCATTCTTTTTGGAGATATTCCTATGTCTTTGACATTTATCATAGTGTTTCACATACTCTTTGGTATCTTTGAATAAAGTAGGTTAGAAAAACCCACTTTCCAATACCTTTGCAGTAGTTTTTGTTGCTCCAAAATGCCCACCATATGTAGAATCATGACAATGAGATAAAATTTTCAACATTTTAATTTTAGGAACACACCTTCTAATAAGCCCATCTCCATAAATCTTGTAGAGAAATGAATCCTCCCATAAATAGTGCTTTACCTCATAGAGGAAATGCTTCCTTCGTTGATAGGAGAATTCTTGTGGTAACACTCTATATGCTAAATAGTTGGCAATGTCTGCAAACCATAAAGCACTAAAATGTTGAACTGCTAACAACAAAGCATAAGGAAATTCATCCTTGATATCTTTTTCTTACTTTATTTGTTCATAACCCTATAATCTGGACAAATCGTCAGCTACAATATTCTCAAAACCTTTATTGTCTTTGATCTCCAAGTCAAACTCTTATAAAAGTAACACTCAATGAATAAGATGTGGTTTTGCATCCTTCTTGGCTAAGAGAGATTTTATTACTGTATGATCAGTGAAAATAATAACCTTTGAACCAAGTAAGTAAGACTTGAATTTATCAACAATAAAAACCACCTCCAACATCTCTTTCTTGGTTAGGGTGTAGTTCAATTAGGCCTCTGCAAGAGTTCTACTTGCATAATTTATGTCATGAGGCTTATTTTCTTTCCTCTGACCAAGCACTGCCCCCATAGCATGGTCGCTTGCATCGCACATAATCTCAAAAGAGAGTGCCCAATCTGAAGGTGAAATAACTGGTGCTGAAACCAAAGCCTTCTTCAGCTTGTTAAAAGTATTTAAATAATCATTATTAAAATTAAAAGAGCATCTTTAACTAACAATTGAGTTAAAGGCTTAATAATTAAAGAAATTTTTTTATGAAACACCTATAAAAACCCATATGTCCTAGAAATCCTCAAATTCCCTTGACTGTTGTTTGAGGTGGTAGCTTCTTTATAATTTTTGTTTTAGCTTGATCTACCTCGATCCCTACCCTTGAAATTTTATAACTAAGGACTATCCCTTCCTCTAATATAAAATGGCACTTTTCCCAATTTAGAACAAGGTTATTCTTTTTACATCTTTTTAATTCCACAGTCTGGTTGTTATCCCATCTTTGTTTATTGGTGATAATATCGTTAAGATATTTGGCATATGTCGGCATCTCTGCAAGAGCATTAGTAAAAGGAATATTAAGTTCAAGCTTTTTAAAAGTATTTAAAAAATTAGCATATCTCTTTTCATCATTATGCTTCTTCAATCTTTATAGAAAAGGCATCCTTGTCTCATATTTATGTGAATTTGGCATAGACAGTTGCTCTTTCCCATCACTGTCCTTTGCTTGTTATTCCTTGCCTTCTTTAGAGTCATTATCACCATTATGAATTTTCTTTTCTTGAGTCTCCACATCTTCTTTCTTGAGCTCATCTCCTAACCTTATCTACTAGCCACTTTTAAGTGTAATTACTTTCAGCTGCTCCTTTAGATTTATTTCAGTATTGCTTAAAAGATTCCCTTGATTTCTTTATGCTACTGTATTAGCAAGCTGACCCAACTATACCTCAAATTTAATCAAATTTTGAAGATGGATGGTTTTTAGCTATTTAATCAAATTTTGCTTCCATTTGCTTCTAATTTTCTTCTTGATGGATCATTTTGTTGGACATAGCCTCTAAAAATTTATCTAATTTATTTTCCATTGAGGCCATACGATCTTGATGAGGTTTTTGAAAACCTGGAGGTGCTTGCCTTGTCATGTTATTCTAAAAACCTTTGGGAACTAAATTGTTATTATTGTTTTAAGAAAAATTTAGGTGATTCCTCCATCCTACATTGTAAGTGTTTGAGAATGGATTGTTACCCTGTTTTCCTTGAAATTGATTCCCAATAAAGTTGACTTGCTCTTGGTATTTATTTCCCACCATAACTGCATCAAAAATACCAAATTCATTATTAGAGTAACTCAATAAATTATAACTTTCACTTGAAGGGGATTATTTTATGAGTAAGGTTGTCAAGTTATTTTGTTAATGCAGCAATATAAGCTTAAAAGGCTCTCATTGTGTCTACCCCAATTATGCCTTCTTGCCTCAGTGGATTTTAAAGCTCTTATGGCCAAAGAAAATTATTATTTGCCATCTCTTCTAGAAATGCGAATGCAATATTAACTATTAAGAACCTCCAACTGTTGCATCAATAGTGTCTCTAATGGATCGGGTAACACCATTATAGAAAGTTTTAATGAGCACATCTCTTAGTAAACCATGATGAGGACAGCTTCTTAGTAACTCTTTGAATCTCTCCCACACATCGCTTAAGGATTCCATGACAAATTATTGAAAGGTGGTGATATCATTGATAATTTTTACTGTTTTTGAAAGTGGAAAATATTTTGCCAGAAAAGCTTTTACCAATAGATCCCAATTGTGATTGAAGCTGGTGGCTATGAGTTCAACCATGCCTTAGCTCTATCCTTCAATGTGAATGGAATGAGCCTTATGTGAATTGCATCATCCAACACCCCATTATATTTAAAAGTATCATATATTTCTAAAAAATTAGCAATGTGAGCATTGGGTCTTCATTTTCCAAGCCATAAAATTGAACACTTGACTAGATCATTTGAAGTAAGGCTAATTTAATCTTAAAATTATTGGCATTGATTGTTGGCCTAACAATACTTTGCCTTGTACCATCTAGACCTGGCATGGCAAAATTCAAGAGTGTTCTTTCTTTTGCCTATTGTTCTACCATGATACTTGATTCCTCTTGAGAATGCCTTCTATTCTCTTTTTTAAACTGTGTAAGTTTTGGAATAAAAATGAGAGGATCTGTACTTGTTATTCAAGTATTATGCATACACCAAACTGTTAATTGAATTAAATTAAATAATAATAAAAAACTAATACATAAATAAATATCCAAATTTAAAATAGAAATAGCTTAAATCAAGTAAAAAAAAAACTACTTATGTTGTTAAACTTATTTAATCCATGACAACAGTGCCAAAAACTTGATTGGTTCTCGCAAGCATATGAGTTCGTCAAGTAATAGAGAATAAGTACAAGTTGATCCCACAAGAATTGAATATTTATCCAACTATTAATTTTATTTTAACTTGTTTAAGAATCAAATATTAAGTGAATTATAATTGCTAAATTTTAATAGCCAAAATGAAACTAAATAATAAAATCAATTAACTTAAATTTTAACAAGTAAATGATATAATAAATGTTAGGGATTGTATCACTATATTTTAATTAAGTCAATCACAAGAAATTAGTCTTTTTTCTATTACAATTCTTGGGGTTTCAAAGGTAATAATTAATCTTTCTCAAGTAAAAATTACTTAATTTGTTTCTATCAATTGAAAAGGCTTTAACTAATTCTCATTAAATTAAAACCTAATCAAATTTAGTAAATAAATACTGAAGTACAACCAATTGAAATTAAAATAATTTAAGCTATCTCTAGACTTAAATCACTTAATCAAGCATTCATATATCTGTTAAGATTAATATTTCTCAATAATTAACCTTAATTAAAAATTAATTATGAATGACCAAATCATAACAATTAAGCTCAATGAATGCTTAATGCAATATAAAAGAAAAACTAATATATGAATCAACTTAAATTAAAATAAGTTTAACAATCTTCAATATAAACAAATTTAGCTAGACATCACAACCATTATATTTTGAAAATGCAATAAAGAAATATATTCAAGAACTAAGAAGAAAATAATGAGAAAAAGAAAATAAAACTCTTTTATTTCAGCTCTTTTCCTAGCAAATCTCCTTCTTTTCCTTTACATCCTCCTGCTTCTTCTCGTCCTATTTTTATAAAATTTCTTTCCAGTAAGTAACTTCTTTTCGTCATGCCTTCTCCTACTCTTTTATATCCATTCCTCTCATTATTTATTTTTCTTTTTCTTCTTTTTTTTTTGTTTCATAATTATGTCTTTTTCATTAGTGCATGTCTTCCTCCATATATACATTGAGAGCAATTAAATTTTGAAGCATATATATATATATATATATATTTCAAAGCATAATCAAAACAAATTACACAAAGAAATAAATGATACTAAAAAAATAAAAAATATAATAAAATAAAAATTCTAATAAAAATAAAACAATAAACACCGTAAACATGCATCAAACCAACCTGAAAAGTATTACAATTAACACATAATCATGCATGCTCGTAGAGTTTAACATTACTTGAAAAAGTGTGCTAAATGAATAATAAAAGCTTAAGGTATGCATTTAACCTGAATAGATATATTAATTGACTTAATGATAATGTGGTGTACAATCTCCCAACAACATGATTTCCATTTTGATTCATTTCTTCATTAATTAGCTAATGATAGTTTGCTTTTTACTTGATTATTTGTTAGTTATTTTAGTTTATTCATTCCTCCTGTTCAAATTATATTTGAAGCTCTAAACAAATACAATTAGGACTAATAAGTGGGTAGTGTTAATTCTCGTGGGAATGATACTCAGTTCATCACTTTATTACTTATTGATCCATATATTTGCGGCATTTTACTTTGCATCTAAGTGACCAACAACAAAACCATCCATCAAATCATGGGTTAAACCATGGGTCAATCCATGGGTCAAGTTATGAACCTAACCATAAATTTTTTTAATCTTTATCTTATTAATTTATAGTATGAAAACAAGTTTTAATTGGGTGACTCCTAAATTACCTAACAAACTATAACTAATTTAAGAAGTAATTGTTTGTTTATCTCTTTTATAATTATAAATAAAGTTAAAATAAACTATACAATTGATAAATATTTTAACAACCTACAATTCAAAAAAGAAGAGAATGAAGTCATGCTATAAAATAATTACCACCTGGCAAATCTAGAAATGAGGAAGTGATCTCCCAAATCTTGTTTAGCTTAGCCATACGCAATCTTCGAATCTTGCTTTCAAGCTTTTCTTAAGCACGCGAATATGTATTCGACATATGCATGTACATATATTTTGGGATTCTAGGCCACAATATCACCCAAAAAGGTGATCAACTTGTGATTTCTTTGTGAGATATTATATGAGATTTTATATATATATATCAAGTTAACGTAGGGATCTTTCTTTATCTTCTCCCCTTGCATGCCGTAAAAGAAACCTAAACAAAACAATTCCCCCACTTGCTCATGTATCATTCTATCGATTGTATGGCCACATTTGGCCCAATCATGTGCATTAAAGATCT
Organism: Mallotus nudiflorus; assembly: GCA_947683625.1. Taxonomy (NCBI): domain Eukaryota; kingdom Viridiplantae; phylum Streptophyta; class Magnoliopsida; order Malpighiales; family Euphorbiaceae; genus Mallotus; species Mallotus nudiflorus. The sequence goes on from CANTUR010000460.1 coordinate 5,412,038, forward strand.
AAAGATGGCGCCGATACTATTCCAACTTTAACAAATAATTAACGTGGTTTAGACTTATTCCACCCACATTTGATGTTTTATGCTAGACTGTGGTTCATGCTTCTTGGAATTCCAAACTAATTAGAATATATAGCACGGTAGAGGTGACAATTGACAAGATAAAATATACCATTTTCTTTGAAAAGAATTAGGTATCACTATGATGCCCCAGTTGAGCATGAGGCTTGAATTCTAGAATCGTGGGTACTCATTTTCTTGTAAAATTAGAATCATAAATATCGAAGACGTACTCGCATACTTTAATTAGATATATGCATGACACCGCAACTAACTTTCCCCTACGTACTCATTTTTAATTTATCCTGTAAATGACAATTATTGTAGAGTTAATTCAATTCTAACCTTAGATTAATGTTACGTGCTACTTAATTAATTGCTAATTTCATTCAACTTAGAGAATTGATAACCAACTATATGTGTACCAAGTTAAACTTGTAATATATTCACTCGTCATAATTACCATATTTTGGCATCAAGGAGTTAAGCTTTACAATATTTAAATGATAAAAATTTGAGAAATTTGATTTCAAAAGAAGTACAGAGACTAATTTAGAAAATGTGAATGAATTTGATTCTCAACTCTTAATGATTTTTTTTAAGAAAACATATTATTATTAATAAAATCCAGAAAAAAATTCATTTTATTTTGGAGCTAACCCGAATAAGCAGATTTACCTCATACACCCTTTCCTAAAATCAAAATAGGATAGGTAAAAAAACATGGAAAGAATAAAGCGGTACAAACTTACAAGAGACTAAGAGAAGCAAGGGGAACAAGAAGCCAACAGAGAGTTACATCTGGATATGAAGACTACATAAAAAAAACAAAGCTACAACCAAGCAATGAAGTCACTATGTCTATGAGTTCCTTGTTTAGCTGAGTTAACCATATAATTGTTTTCCCTATGTTTATGAGTAAAGGTCATGTGCTGAAATAAATCCTTTAAATTTTCTATTACACAAAACTCGCTATGCATCTTCCAAGGACGAGAGTTATTGGATTGATTAAGTCAAGTCACCGCATTTGAAGAATCAGATTCAACCGTGAAAATCGCATTGAGGAGCTCTGGGTTGAGGGATGACAATTGGAGTGCTTTTCTAATAGCAATAACCTCCGCCAAATTTGAATCAATAATCCCACAAGGAATAGAGAAAACACATTTAACCAAAGTGATCCCGGAGAATCCCAACAGCCCTTGCAAGCCCCAGCTTACCAAGGGAGGATTCGTCAACATTCCATTTAAATTCACCCAATCGAGGGCGTTGCCATCCAGAGGTAAAACGCCTTGGTTTGGGCAGAGAACGGAAATTTCTTATAGCTTCCACCGCCAGCCACAGATCTTGAGATTGAAGGAGGCCTTCATCACCTAAAGTCTTGATCCAGACTTCAGCCCTGTGGATGATTAGAAAAAATATTTTGTTAGCATTTAATGAACCTGCATTAAACACTAAGGCGTTCCTTTCGTTCCAGATGGTCCATAAGGCAGAAAAGAAAGTAATCATCCAAACTTTCTTCTGAAATGAGCCCACAACACCGCCTTCCCATTGAACAAATAAATTGCGCAATGAAGCTGGAGAAACCCAGTCGATACCCCACCATCTCGCAATACCATACCAGATATATCTAGCCAAAGGCATAGGACAAAGATGTGATCTACAGATTCCATGTTAGAATTACAAAACGGGCAGTTTTAATGATAATATTTCTATAGCTATGTTATTTTTTTTAATATTTGTTTATTTGGGTGCAATTACAAAGTTTTTTTTTTCTATGTTAGATTGGATTTGAAACTAATTTTTATTTGGAAGTTATTTCTGTTGTTAGTCTAAAAAAAATTAATCTAAGAAGCTATCTTAATATTTTAATGTCAGAAAAAAAAAATACACAATTTTGTGAAAGGTTCGATCGAGTTAGGCACTTTTGATCACTATAATTCATATTTGAGCAGTTGCCTCAGACAAAATAACATCTATCCTTGTTTATGTACAAACATTTTTTTTAATTATATATGAATGGATTTTACAATCCTTTTTCCTTTTTAACTTTTTGGATTGCTTTGGTTGCGTAGGTGATAATCAATAGTGAATGGGAAATTAGTAGGGGAAAGTAGCAGCTTTATGTCTCATGAGAAGAAATTGGTGGTGAACAAAGAGCTAAAATTTTTGAAATTACACAGATTTTTCTCTACAATATTTTAATACTAGCTTGAACGTCAAAAATCAATGGAAGATATTTTTCCTTGTAAGTTACAAATCTAGATCAAATAATTAAAATTTTGCATTTTTTTTAATTAATAGAAAGTTCGTATGGGGATATTCTTTTTTTTTTTTTTTTTTGTTTTAAGAGAAGGGACATTTCTTTCTTTTTAAATTAAAGTTTTAATGTCAAAAATTACCAATAAAGGATATATATATATTTTAAATTTTAATTAGCCCTTCCCTTTTAAATCAAACAAAAATTTTAAAATTTAAATTTTATAAATCATGATTCTCTTGAAAGGTATGACCACTAAAAGTCTACTTCACTGCCATGGAACTTTGCTTTCTAGCCATTTAAAAAACATATAATCTAGCTAAAGTTATGCATTTTACTCAATATAAAAGAATTGACGAGGATGTTGGAGATATGATCCAAAATTTATTGCAGGAAATTTCTGCAATATCTTCTCATTATTGGTTAAGTTGTTAGCTGAGTATTAGGAAGTAATTGTTAATGCTGAAATAAATATCAGCTAGTTGCTTATTTTTCTACATTTCAGTTATATATAAGTCTATAAAATGGCACTGCTATTTGTCTTGTTTATATTAAGTGAATTGAGTAAAAACAATATAGCAGCTCATATATTCTTTCAATTCAACTCTCGTTATTTTCTTCAATTATTTAAGTCTCTGTTTTTCTGTTCAAACCAACATAGGATGCTCAATAAAAAAAATAATTTAAAAAAGCTCCAAAACTTCACAAAATCAAAATTTGATATTAAAATTAAGCTAAAATCAAAACACAAACTAATCTTAAACAGACAACAGAGCATTAAGCATTAACATTAAGAACAAACTCCATCAGAGTTTTCACTACATTATTAAGCTCAGGATTCAAACCGTTACGTAAGCTAAGCCGATGTGGACATGTTACGTGAACTGCATGCAACTTAGAGCAAACAGCAATGCTTAAAGCTTCAGCGATTAGTTCTCGTTTCTAACTTTATCAAATTTTCTTCACTTTCTTGATTAATTTATCGCCGTTAAGACAATGTTATTGACAAAATGCTAGAAAGTTGTGTGCTTGGATTAATAGAACAACTATAGAAGATTGAAAAAGGGTTCTATCATGGTCTAACAAGTTTGTCTATAACACATATATACGTATTTTCACTCGCCGATGATCACAAAACACGAAAGATTATGATGAAATAAAAAAGAAACCTACACTAACATTCACAAGTTGCAATGTTAAATGATGATATCTTCTCTCTTTTGAAATTTAATTAAGCCTTTCAGATCCTTCCTTTTCGAGCAAGGGGATAATAAGCTGACAACAACTTTGATCTTGATCCTAGATTAGCTTTTCACATTGGTGGTGGTCCTTCCTCACTTTTTTCCTCAGCTGCGTCACTGGATAATGATTCAGCCCTCGCAGAAGCAGCAGAGGGTGAGGATGGAAAAGAGAATGGCACAGTTGTAGCAGCAGAAGAGGCAGAGGGTGAGGCTGGAGTAGAATGTGACATAGTTTCAGCAGCATTAGAGGCAGAGGGTGAGGCTGGAATAGAGGATGACACAGTTGCAGCAGTAGTAATGGCAGAGGGTGAGGCTGGAGCAGAGGATGACACGCTTAATTTTAGTGGACTATACTTCTTGAGAAGTCTATCTTTATTTTCCTTCCACCATTCTTCTGCCTGATGCTCTTGAAACCTTCTTTTACTGCATTAGGCAACATAATGAAGTCAGATAAAATGATATTTACTTGCATCTACATTTATTGTTTCCACGGCATTTTCATATTGATCCATTATTAATTTGCATTTCAATAGAATGAAATCTGATGATGAGTACCTAAATTTGACGCGCTTGAAGATCTTTACACCATTGGCACGTTGGATATAAGTTATGTACACCCCAGGTTCAAATTGTTCGGTACTCTCTCCTATTTCCTTTTTCCTGGCAATAGGGTCATGTGATCTGGACACGTTTTCTGAGGTATGATGAGGAACAATCTCTGTAGTGCTACAAACTGATAATCTATGACTGCGCTGATGAATACTTCCATCACGAGACAAGTTAGCATGTTCAGATTCAATCCTCTCCTTTTCTAAATTTGAAGCTGTATCAGGTGCATGTTTTTGGCCTGACGTTAAGCTTTCAGCCAAGGAAGAACTTTCAGATGGTTCATATGTGTGTAGGGAACTTTCAATTTGACCATTAATGGCTTTAAAGGGTTCGCTTTCTTGAACATCAGGAGGCAACTGCGCAATCATTTCTTTCAGCTGAATCACAAAAGAGAAGAAAGTGCATCAGCTAATTAGTGCAATTGCATAACCCTATTAAATGAGTTTAAAAGACTTGACCATTTATCTTTTGATAAGGTACTAGCAAAATTTTCATTAACTACGAAAAAATAATATATGTTTAGGTAATAAACATTTTAGACGTAAAAAAAGTACGTAAATCATATGAATAATCACCAAATTTTATGCTTTATTATGATTCGATTCTAAAATTTCAGTTTGTTTATTTATGTTTTGTATAGAAATATATTAACATTTTCAATTTAAATTTGATGACATGAAAATCATATATTTTCAATTTATATTAACACATTATATCTCACGCTCAATTTGTTATTAGTTCTAATCATCCTAAAATTTACTGTACTTTTAATATTAATTAATAACAAACACTATTAAATGAAAATGTGGCATACAAGATTAACCCAAAAAAATGTGGTATATAAAGTAAAATTTCTATTGTCACATCATCAAATTTAGTCAGAAAATATTAAAATACTTCTATACGACTTGTAAATTAAAATTTCGTAATTTAAAAAAAAGAAACTAAAATTTTAGAATTAAATTGTAAAAATGTTTCTAAAATTTGATGACTAGTCATACAATTTACCTAAAATAAATTATACCTGTTTTGAGATGGATCTCACAAATTTCTTGGCTTCAGTAGCTTTTGATGATTCTGCTGTAGCCAACAAAGCAATTTCTTTAGCTTGTTTCTGTAGTTTTTGAATCTCGGTGTCTTGAACATCATATTTTTTCTTGAAAGTTTTCATCTGAAGTTTAAACAAAGGAAAGATGTTCAGTTAATCTATGTAGATTCAGAAACCTGCAAAGAATCAAACAAAGGATCCAACAAGCAATTACAAATTTGATAGGAGCATTACTTGGTTTTGCACTTTTGCCATGTCTTGCTTCATTATCTCATTAGTCTTTTTCAGGCTATCAATGACACTTCTAGAAAATCCAGGAGCAGCACGTGGAGGGCTTGGTCTCCTTGAATATGGCGATATAGGTCTTGAAGTGCCGACAGGCCGAGGTGAACTTAGAGGAGACTGAGGTACTGGTGAAGAAACAGGCTTCCATGCATTTTGAATAGCACTGAGTGAACTTGGAAATGCGATGTCTTTTAGCTGTAAAAGACTTGGAACTTGGGACGCTCGGACAGTAGAAGGAACTTCAGATGATCTCATTCCAAGTTTCGCTGACCTGTTTTCGAGGTATTTTATAGGTTCTGTATTAGGAGACAGTAAAGTTCTTGAAGTCCTTGCCTCTCCCCTGTCCATTTTTTCCCTGATGTCGATTGAGCGGCTTGGGGTGGTAGATTTCCTATTCATGTTATAGTTACCAGTCTCTGAAGTTTTAAGTTTTGCATAGCAAGAATCGCAGACTCGATGCGGTTTGCCTGGAGTTGGAGCTAAGGCTGCTTTTAGTGCCTTTTTGGAACTGCAAGCATGGCAATGAACCAGCCCACAGTTATAACAGTTATGCCTCTTTCTAGTAAAACCAAAGGCTAGCCGACAACCGGAGCAAACTGATTGGTCTACCCCAGAAACCCACTTGTGGATGCATATACTGGTAGTAAAATTTGAGCCACATGATATGTTTTTAACATGCCTGTCTCTCAGTGCTTCAACTAAAGTTGGAATTCTTCGATCTTCGGTGTCTCCATGCCCCAGTTGTCCATTGGCACCTTTACCCCAAGTGTACAATTCACTTCTTGCTGTTAAGGCAGCAACATGGTATGCACCACAAGAGACTTCTTCAACAAATTCACCAACCAGACCATCTTGTATTAAGGTAGGCATTTTTCCATCAGAGGATGGGTTACCTAACTGACCATATGCAGTTCCCCCCATAGTAAACAAGTGACCTGAGGTTGTAAGTGCAACGGTTAAAGTATGCCCACATGCTATCTGTTGAAAATTGTAGTCAATAAGGGCAGAAACACATGTAGGAAGTAAATAAGTGTCCTTATTTCCATGTCCTAAACGGTTTTTATCGCCATCGCCCCAAGTGAACAACTTTCTTGAGGAAGCACTGGCTCCAGACTGGTTCATTACCTCTACAATAGCTGCTGTATGCCAGACACCACAAGCAACTTTTATAGTCTTTAGTCCACTCAATAATTGCACTTCTTTTGGAAATGCCACGCTTTCTGTGTTTCCATGGCCCAAAACACCAAATGCTCCATCCCCAAATGTGAACAGTTTCCCATTTGAAGTTACCAGAGCTGAATGCCATGTGCCACACGCAATAGATAAAACCTGAAGTCCTTCTAAAGAGCAAGATACCCTTTTTGGGATCCAGTGGCTAACTTTTGTGCCTTGACCAAGGAGTCCAGCATTATGTGTACCATCACCCCAAGTGAACAAGTCACCGGATGAAGACACAGCACATGTATGATACTCACCACAAGCAACAAATTCAACATTTGTTACTGCAAGAAACTCGACAAGTCGAGGGCAACTGAAATCTTTTTCCATGCCATGTCCGAGTCTACCCCCGAATTCCTCTCCCCAGGTGAAAACCTCACCTTGCCTTGTTACAAGAGCAACATGACGCATACCACATGAAATCTGCTGAACATCAAGAACTACATTAGACTCTAAGGGTTTAGGACTCAGCACATCGTTCTTTAAAGGAATGGAGCTTATGGACCCATCAGGTAGAACTGCATCACTCCAAACTTCTCCCCATAAATAAACGTCACCTAATGATTCTATGTCATCTGGACCTGATCCACCACTTGAACAGCTAGGAGTGCTTGAAACACTAATTCGAAAACCATCTCCACCACTTGTTCTTAGTTGCATGCTTGGACGTTCTGACCCCGCATCTGGGCTTGCTGAATTCAAAGAATTATCACGAGTAGAACCTAGATCAATAGACAGTCTCCCACGATTAAGACTTGAAGATGAGTCTAGAGTTGCACCAAATGTACGGCCATTTTGAAAAAGATCTCCACCATCAGTTAGCTGCAGCAAAAAGATACGAGACAAACCTTAATACACAAACTATCAATAATGACAGTGTAAAAAATGTATTTTTTGTTCAGTTCTGCAAATTCATAGTTGGATATCATCAAAGAGAAGTCAAGGTATTCATGCAAGATCATGGTTGATTTTAACTAAATAGACAACATGATTACATGAATTAGTAAATACTAGCATGTCTCAAGCTTATTCAATAGAGCTAACAGTCAGTCCAATTAGTAAATTTCATTCATGGACAGGTCTTGCTCACGGCATAGGCCACTATTGCACTATTAGACGTGCAAAACAAATTTTAATCAAAAGTAGAGAAATATAAATTACTGTAGAAGATAATTTTTTAAAACATGATTTCACTAATTTTATTTTTTAATTTAAAGTACTTAATATTCATTTTTATGATAATATAAATATCATAAATTAAGTTTTTAACTTTTTATTTTATTTAAAAAAAATTGTATCTTAATTTTTAATACTCTTTTTTATTAAAAAAATTCTCAAATTATTTTCCAGATAATTCTTTTTTTTTTTTTCCAATTTAAAATTTTCTCTATTTTTTTTTCAAATTTTAAAAGAAATTATACTAAAATGCAATGCTAAAATTATTTTTAGTTTGTTTGATTCTGGTAGCATTCTATTCAAATAAAAAAAATCTATAACCACAATGACTAATTAGTGATTTTGTCTTTTTTGAGAGTAGTTAAAAAACAGTATTTTTTAATTTAAAATATTTACTTATCTTATTAAAAATTAACAAAATAATTTTTGTGTAAAGCCACAAGTATCCTTAACCTGGTCTCTTTCTGAAAAGGCATGAAGAAGAATCATGTGGATATTTAAAGTAAAAAAAAAAAAAAAGAAGAAGAGTTAAGATGAAAAACTCACATCAGAAACATCACTCCTTGTGCGTCTCCCACGATTCCTTCCAATTAATGCCTTGAGGCCCGCAAGCCAAACCTCTGCCTCGACTTTGTCCTTGCAGATCTATGAATGAGAAGAAACGATAAGAGTCAGATTTCAACATATATATCATCCCCATGAAGATTAAATGGATACATAATAACGTTGATCAAGTGGATATTGATACTAACCAAATCAAGAGTTCTTTCACTGTTGTTATATAAAAGTGAAAATGACAAATAATCCTTCTCAGGGCGTAAAAATCTTCTAAATACAGCCTGCCAATACAAACAAATATTTCCATTAGTTACCAATTGGACACAAAAGTATTATTATTATTTTGATTTGATGCTCCAATTACTAGTAGTCATATAAATCCAACTATATGAGCAGGTGGATCCTATAAGAGGAGTAAAATCTTTATAGCATCTCACACTTGCTATTTTGTGTTTATTATAAATGAATTTTATAAAATTTTAAAAAATTTATTTATGAATCTAAGTGAGAGTACTCGATTTAAATAAAAATTTTACAAAATTCATTTTTTAATTTTATAAAATTGCTTATTGCAAAACCAATTTCTTAAAATTTTTAAATAAATTTATTTTATAAAATATTCACTTAAACTAAATACATTTCATTGAAAAGAATTCATGTTTACATAAAATTTATTTAAAGATTAAATGAATATTTTTAGTCGAATTGAATTAAAAAAAAAAAGAGAATTCTAATTAATTGCCACTTAAACAATATTGCATAAAAGTGAAATAACTATTCTGGTGTACATATCATGAAGTAGCTCCCAAGAGAAAATATTAAACTTACAGTTCTCTGTCCTGGAATAATCCGTGAGACAGAAGATAATTTCAGAATCTTTTCTTCTCCATGCGATAACCAGATCAATGTTGTTTCATCCTGTTAATATCACTAAAATTTAAATTATTTATACACTTGAGGCTATTAACATAAGCATTCAAGTCATACATAATCAATTTAAACTGCAGTGTAAAGTTAAGTATGAAAACTCATGGCATGTAAAATTATGTATGTCAATAAACAACAGCAACTCACAGGAGAAAGTCTAAATGCCCGAAACTTGGGTTTTCCTTTCCTGCTATACTTGATTAATTGAGTCCCTTTTTTCAAAGTAACGAGTGCCTGCAAATAGAAGAGAAACAAAGAAAATATATTTTTTTTGAGCAAAAAGAATTATATTTAAGCAAAAAGAATTATCATAAAATCTTGGTTAGAAATTTTTACTTTAAGGAAAAAAAAAATTATAACAAAAAGTTAGAAGACGTAAATATTGATGAACTGTACAATAAGAAGTTAAATGATATAAATATTAAAGGGCTGTATAACAATAATAAAATTTAAATCTACATCTCATAATATCCTTAACAAGAGGTAATTATTATTTATCAGGTTTTTTTTTTTTCAACTATCAATCTTCAAGCCTATATCTCATAATGAGCAGACAAAAATTGAACTCTTAATTTATCGATACCTTAAAGAAAAAAAATATATCATTAAACTATTCAATCTTGTGATTCACCAATCAGTATATCTTATCAGATATTGAATACTCCAATTATATACTAAATAAGTTATAGACATTGCTATTTTCTTAGTGAAACAACCTTTTCTGCTGCGCCAATTAGCACTTGGCCTAGTGGCAAAAGCTCGCTGTGACATTTGCTAGGTTTAAAATTCGAGTTTTATCCTTCCCTTCTCCAATGTAACAAAAACAAAAAATGAATTTTATTTTATGTCAGCAATAAATTAATTCCTTCTCTTTCTCTGTATCTTAGCAAATTTCTAACTAAGGTAATGTACATAAATCATAACCTTAACCCTAAACATTTCTGGAAGAAATGAGTGGCCAAAATTCAAATTCTAATATATTTATATATATATATAGAAGCAAGGGAAAAAGGCAAATGAAAACAAACTTGTTCAATGTCACGATCAGAATTGCCATATATAAGAGGATCTGCCATTCCATCTGAAAGTTTGCAGAGGAAGAAGCTCAACCGGCAACAACTGCATCAGGTGGTGCGGCAGCGACTTATGAGCCCAAGTCTTCATAGATGCATATGTTTTTCTTTGCCTTGACCTCTCATTAATCTTGTGTTCTTTTTAATCTTTTGAAGAATGAACCCCTCTAAACAAAGTAAGAAAACTAAGACAATGCAATACAAGAAATCGAATCAATTCAAAACACAACCCACATTGTAGATTTTACGGAAAATGAGCACCCATAGGTTTGATTTCAATGAGAAAAATGCTGATTTTTGAATCAGAAAAATTGACCCATCAAAGAAAATGCAGATCAAGAATTGGTGATGGTGTGAAGAGAGAGAGAGAGATGGAAAGACAGAACGAGAAGTTTAGGGAAGTTTGCAGCTCAAAAGAAATGAAGGTGAGATATTGGCGCGCCTCTCCATTTGCTTCCACGTTTCATACCTCGTTAAACCGCTTTCCAAATTATATTACCTATGCCCTCCTCTATTATTTTTATTTTGTTTTAATATAATGTATATATATATATATATATATATACACACAGGAAGGAGACAGATAAAATTATGAAAAGGTCCTCACTCGTTATTATATAAAAATTAAATAATTTAGTCATTTACTAATAAAGTAAAATTAAATTAATTAAAATATAATTTAAATTTGATTGAAAATCTATTTCCTATTTTAATTAAATTAACTTCTATTTAATCTTATAAAAATTAAATTAACTAAAATATAATTTTAAATTAATTAAAAATATATTTTTTATTTTAATTAGGTTATATCTCATCTCTAACAAAAATTCTAATTTAATTGAAAGTATGTTTCCTATTCTAATAATAAAAAAAATTAATTAGCATATAATTTTAATTTAATTGCAATTATATTTCCTATTTTAATTATATTAATTTATATTTTATCTCTAATAAAATTGAATTAATTAAAATTTTAGTGATAATTTTGTAAAAAATATATATTTTTTTATTTTAATTAGGTATACTTTTATTGTTTCAACCATAAATCAAATTACATGATATAATTTTATAAGTCTTATTATAATAATAATATGTTCAATTGTTTATTTATTGTATATCATGAGGTTTATTATAATATTAATAATATGTTTAATTGTTTATTTGTTGTATATTATGAGTCAAATAAATTTTTTATTCACGTGTAAAACACATGATTATTTGCTAGTTATATATAAGAATACGAAAGGAAGGGGGGAATAGAAAAAATTACGAAATAATCTTCACTCATTATTATATAAAAATTGGATAATTTAGTCATTTACTAATAAAAATTAAATTAAATTAATTAAACTATAATTTTAATGAGATTGAAAATCTATTTTCTATTTTATCTCTAATAAAAATTAAATTAACTAATTCTAATTCTAATTTAATTGAAAGTATGTTTATCATTTTAATTAGGTTAACTTCTATCTTATCTATAACAAAAATTCTAATTTAATTGAAAGTATATTTTCTATTATAATTAGGTTAACTTCTATTTTATATCTAATCAAAATTAATTTAATCAAAATATAATTGTAATATAATTGAAAGTATGTATTCTATTTTATCTGTAACAAATTTAAATTAATATGTAATTCTAATTTAATTGAAAGTGTATTTTCATAGTCTAATTAGGTTAATTTCTATTTTATCTCTAATAAACATGAAATTAATTAATACATAATTCTAATTAAATTGAAAGTATGATTTTTATTTTAATTATATAATTTATTTGAAAGTATATTGTTTGTAATAAAAATAGTATAATTATCATTTTTAGATATTTTTATAAAATTTAACAAAAAAAGAGTTAAAATTAAATTAATTAATATTTATCAATTAATTATTAGTTGAAATTAAAAAATTACATTAAATTAATTTTTGAGTAAATAAAATTATTAATATTAAAAATATTGAAGAAATAAAAAAGTTGTAATAAATTACAACTATATTACGTTAATATTAAATTGCAAAATAAATAACATTGTTACAATTTTTAAAACTTTATTTAATAATAATAATAATAATAATAATAATAATAATAATAATAATAATATGTTTAATTATTTATTTACTATATATCAAAAGTCTAATAAATTTTTTGTTTACATGTGAAATACATGATTATTTACTAATATATATAAATGTACAAAGGGAGGGGGAGCAAAATTACAAAAGAGTCTTCAGTTATTATTATATAAAAATTGAATAATTTAGTTATCTACTAATAAAAGTAAAATTAAATTAATTAAAACATATTTTTAATTTGATTGAAAGTCTATTTCCTATTTTAATTAGGTTAACTTTTATTTTATAGGATTTTTATTTAAATTAGGATTAATGTTTATATATATTAAATACAATTGTATTTAAATTATGGATTCCTATCTGAATTAGGATTAACGATTAAGTTAAGTTTATAAAAGACAAATACTTTATTTCATAATTGCATCACTTGAAAATATTTTCGAAGAGAGTTTATAGTTTTTATATTTGATGAAATCTACTTAATGCATACTTTGATTGATCGTAACAATATATATGTATGTTTTAATGACAACAAAATTGAAAAAAAATATTATGTGATGAATTTTATTGATTTTTTTAAATTTGTATGTATTATTTTTATTATAATTTAATGTTCAAGCCCTCCAATATTAATGCATGTCTTTTTTTTTTTCCCCATTGAGTTTGTAAATTCTGATTGCTAATAGAATTCAGAAACACATGCTGTTTAATTTCTTCTCAAGATCTGTTTCTAACTATAGCTATAAATATATGTTTATTTCGTAACTTTTCCATTCTTCGAAACGCACTAGCCACCAATTTTAAGGTTATTTTATAATTTTTTTGAACTTGAGGTTTATTTTTTTTTACGTGTAAATAGAGTTCATAATAATAGAAATACTTAAATTGGTTGAATTTTTGTAGAAAAAAATTAAATTAATAATTTATTAGAGATGCATTTTTAATAATAAAAAAATTAAGATTATAAAAATATTTTTATTTAATAATAATAATATGCTTAATTGTTTATTTACTATATATCACGAGTCAAATGAATTTTTAATTCATGTGTGAAACACGCGATTGTTTACTAGACACGTAGTTATCTATAATCTATAATATATATAAATGTACGAGAAGGGAAGGGGGAACAAGTAAAATTACGAAATAGTCTTCACTCATTATTATATAAAAGTTGGATAATTTAATCATTTATTAATAAAAATAACATTAAATTAATTAAAATATAATTTTAATTTGATTGAAAGTTTATTTCCTATTTTCATTAAGCTAATTTCTATTTTATCTCTAATAAAAATTAAGTTAACTAAAATATAATTTTAATTTAATTGAAAGCATATTTTCTATTTTAATTAGGTTAACTTGTATCTTATATCTAACAAAAAATCTAGTTTAATTGAAAGTATATTTTTTATTCTAATTAGGTTAACTTCTATTTTATATCTAATAAAAATTAATTTAATTAAAATATAATTGAAAATATGTATTCTATTTTATCTATAATAAAATACAATAAAAAAATTAATTAAAATGCAACTATAATTTAATTGAAAATATATTTTATATTTTTATTAGGTTAACTTATATTTTTTCTCTAATAAAAATGAAATTAATTAACATATAATTCTAATTTAATTAAAAGTATATTTCCTATTTTAATTATGTTCATTTCTATTTTATATCTAATAAAGTTAAATTAAAATTAATTAAACTTTTAGTAGTAATTTTGTTAAAAACATTTTATTTTTCTATTTTAATTAGGTCTACGTATATTTTATCTAATATAAATCAAATTAGATAATATAATTTTATAATTCTTATTATATTAAATTTAATAAGTTAATAATTAAAATCAAAATAATAAATTTTATGAAAATAGGAAAATTATATAATTTGTTTTAAAAGTAGATATTTTTATAAATTAAAAATTAATAAATAAAAAATAGAGTATATAATTTATTTGAAAATGTATTTTCTATAATAAAAGTAGTATAATTATTATTTTTAGATACTTTTTATAAAATTTAACAAAAAAAAATTAAAAGTAAATTAATTAATATTTATCATTTAATTATTAGTTGAACTTAAGAAATTCATAAAATTAATTTCTGAGTATATAAAATTATTAATATTAAAAATATTGAAAAAAAAATATCATATCTCAAATAAAGTTTACTAAAATTGTAATAAATTATAAGTTTAATGAGTTATAATATTTAAATTGTTATTGTAACACCCTACATTTTTATTTAACTAAAGTAATTATCGGATTTTGTTAGTGATAAATAAATTTAAATTAGATTGCATAATTTTAATTATCTAGCTATTTAATTGGTATGTATCTATATTAATATTAATTTAAGACTTTGTTATTTTAAAATTTTATTATTATATATAGATATAAGTGTGATTATATATATATATATATATATATATATATATATATATATATATATATATATATATATATGTGTGTGTGTGTGTGTGTGTGTGTGTGTGTACAAAGCATGTGTATATACATATATTATATAATATGTATGTCATGCAAAGTGAGATTATATATATATATATATATATATATATATATATATATATAGAAAGAGAGAAGGAACCTATCAAAACTACCCATCAGCCACCTCCTCACTCCATCTGTCACCAACACCGCCTCTCCTCTCACTGTGCCGCCTCCCTCACCGCCTGGAAACCACCATTTCCGCTGTGGACTGAGCTCCCAAGTTGCTGCTGTTGCTGCTGCCCTTCTTCTTCCTCGCCAAGCAGCATCCTCTCTTCCCCACGCGACAGCTCTGCACCTCCAGTCCTGCCCAGCTTTGGTTCTCCTTTATCAGTGCTGCTTCCCTACTATGTCGAGTTGCCTCCATCGTCCCCCATTTCCGGTGGCAGCAAGTCTTCTTCTTCCTCCTCCAAACTGCCTTGCCGGACAGTGAGTAACACTCACTCATTCTCTTCTTTTCCTCTCAAATTTTATTGATGTTTTCGGTAGATCCTAGGACTTTTGTAGTTGTTTATTGTTTGGTGATGTTAGTTTTGATTTTCTTGGGAATTTTGGTGAATTATTAAATTTATACAGAATTATGTTGAGATTATTTGATATTTATTTGATTTTAATTGATTTTTATTTGAGTTCAATTAGTAATTAGGGTAATTAAAGTTAATTATTTTTTTAGTGTATTGATTTTATTTAAGATTTTAGAAATTATTGTGTTAATTGTGAATTTTGGATATTTAATTAATATTTTGTTAATTTCAAAATTAATTGTTAAAAATTATGAAATTTTGATAATTGGTATTATTATTAAATGTTATTAATTTTA
Source organism: Mallotus nudiflorus (assembly GCA_947683625.1). Classification (NCBI taxonomy): domain Eukaryota; kingdom Viridiplantae; phylum Streptophyta; class Magnoliopsida; order Malpighiales; family Euphorbiaceae; genus Mallotus; species Mallotus nudiflorus. Next base: position 5,427,892 of record CANTUR010000460.1, read on the forward strand.
AAACTTAATTTATGGTTTTTGTGATTTTTATACTATTTTTATAATTATTTTTAAGTTTATGTCAAATGTGAATAATTAGGTTAAATTATATTTTTAGAAGAAATTAGTACCCAGTTATATGTTTTTAATTATATTAAGATGTTTAATGTAGAGAAAATGATTTTAGATGTTTGTATAATTTTTCAAGGAATTTTTTTTAGTATTATTAGTGCATTATATAAGTTTGTATATTATAGGGGTAGAAACGTAATTTTTATTAAATATAGTTAAATAATAAATTGTGGTTGGTTTTAATTATAATTAAGGGATTTAAAAAAAAGAAAGGAAAAGAAATTTTCAAATTAATTTTTGATAATATACTAAATATCATTTTGAATAATATATATATTTTTATTTTTATATGGGTAAATATGTAAATTATGCTTATTATAGTTAAGTATATATATATATATATATATATATATATTATGCTTATTATAGTTAAGTATATATATATTTTAATTGGTTTAATTAAAATTTAGGTGGTTAGAGAAAATTTTTATAAATTTATAAGCATTTTAATTAAGTAATATTAATTTTTTTAATATTGTTTCCAAATATATATATATTGTGAAATTTTGTTTTTAAGCTTTAATGAGAGATGATTTTCTAAACTATGGATATTTATATATGTGATGTGTATTTTTGGAGAAAGAAATGATTTAATTGTGTGATGTTCTGTTGAGTTGTGATCTCGGTTGGGACTAAGTGTAGTTTTAGAAGCCCGACTGGAGTGTGAATGTCTGCGATTATTAGAAGTGCATTTTTATGCAGGTATGACTCTACCTATGGTAGAGAGATATCCGTTTTACAGAGAAGACTCTGCCAAAATTTCGGTAGATTTTCTCATAAAACGTGATATCTTTAGTAAATTTCTACCGTTAATTAGGCTTTTTCTTGTCTATAGAGTCTTATCCGGTCTTCCTCGAGTCAGTTTAGAATTTCACTATTTTTGTTGATTTTCGATTTCAATTCCATAGACATGTTTTTAAAAGAGGTATGTTATTTATTTTTCTAGAGCATATCGGAGCAGAAGCTGTTGGATCGAGGCAGACGCGCGGTCGTCAACCTTCTCGTTCATCTTGTAAGTTGATAAAATGATCTGTGCGTTCATATTTTTAATATTTATTATATGATGTATTGAACTTAATGCTGTTGGTTTTGAGAAATTTTGGTAGAACGGGCTACTTAATGGGTTTCACCAGGACTGTGTGCACATGGTAGAGATTGAGAGATGAATTCGATTTATGTATGACTGGTGGATATTAAACTAGGATGGGTGCCTCAGTGGAAGCTTATGCTCTCGGGGACCGCTAGTGATTGGAAAGTTAATAATGGGCTGGGATGGGTGCCTTGGTTGATGACTTAGCTCTCGGGGACCGCCAGTGCCACGTATTTGGATTAAGTGGATGACTGCGGCTTGGTGCCTCGGTTGATGCCTTTGCTCTCGAGAACCGGCAGTCCAGTTGGAATAAGTGGGCCCAGTTGGCTAGTTAGAAACTTGGGTTTAGGGTTCTACCGAGATTTTTCAAAAGTTATATCTATACATTATAAATTATTTTCACTATAACTATATGGTTTTCAAAAAGGGTTTTCAAACCGTACAACTCTTTTTATTAACTTACTCAGTGAGGTCTGATTCCCCTCAATTTATTTTTTTTAGGAGCTTGGGAGTTCGACCTTAGATTGCCTCCTCACCGGATTTCTTCATCACCGGTCATATTATGTAGGTCATTGTAAGCTGTACTGTAGTAGTAACTCTAGAAAACTGTAGTAGTAACTGTACTAAGAATTTGTATGACTTAAGTATACTTATATATTTTAGTTTAATTAACCATGCTTATGTAAAATGATTTAAGACTTGATTTATGATATGTGATGCTGGAGAATATTTTTATTATACACTCGATTATGTTTATTTTTAAAAAAATCAGTTTGATAATGTGTTCTATTATGAAATGAAGTTTTAGATTGTAAGGTTTTATTTTTTTTCTTTTCTTTAAGGCTTACTATAGGTTTCGGGGGCCTTATACCTACCCATTTTTTAGTGCCGATCACGTGTCCTAGGGTCCGGGTCATGACAGTTATATAAAGAAATTATAAATTTTATTATGTTTAATTTTTTATTAAATTAACTAAGAATTTTTTATAATCTTATGATAGATTATAACGATAATATATTTTTTTTTCTATATAAAATTAGTTTTAGAGTTGAAAAAAATTAGTCATAAAATTATTGAAGAAAAATTATATAATTATTTAAATAAAAATTAATAAAAATTGTAATAAATTATAACTATATTAAGTTATTATTAAATTGGCATGTAAATAAATAACATTGTTATTATTTTTAAAACTTTTTTAATAATAATAATAATAATAATAATAATATGTTTAATTAATTAATTATTATATATTATGAGTCTAATAAATTTTTTAATTATTCATGTGTGAAAAATATGGTTGTTTATTATCATATGTATATATATATATATATATATATATATATATATATATATATATATATATATATATATATATATATATTCAAATTTGACATGCCACCGGAATATTCATATTAACTTAGCCATATTCACTTAAAAAAAATGAAAAAAACAAAACTCTTAGCCATGTGAATTGTGCACTCTAATAAAGACTTCCACTTACAATCCCATAGATTTAGAAATTAAAAAATTACAATTTTACTAACATCTCTCTAATTATGTTAATCTTTCATTCTTACTTCTAAACAACTCACCGCCACTTGACATTTTAGTCCAATCTTTATATACCCATACGCAGCTAAAAGAGATAGATGTATAAATGATATTCAAATTTTTTCATTTTTTTTATTTTAGTGTTTGGATAATTTTTTATAATTAGATACGTGAATTTGTAAATTTCTTTTTAAAATAATGTCTTTAATAGATTGTATAGGTTAACGTGTTTATATGTATTATTTTAAATAGTAAATTGACTTAAACACCCTTTTTTTATATTAAACTTTATTTTCTTTTCCATTCTAATTATTTTTTAAATTATTAGAAATGAAAAAAAGTATTTTTTATTTATCATATTAAATTGAAAAATTTAAATATTTTTATTTTGTTACTTATAATTGTTGAATTTGATTTTTATTCATAATTTTAGTCAAATAAAATTTTTATTCATTAAATTTTTTATTTTAATTATAATAAATAAACTTTTACTGTTATTTTTATTTTAATTAAATTGTATGTTTCTTTTCACTCTTTCAAGTAAAATTTAATATTTTTATTTTATTTTTTTCAGTAATAATAATTTAATTTTTTAATTAAAAATCAATATATTTTATTTTAAATTTAATACATATAAGAGAAAAAAATAATTTTTTTAAATTGAAAAAATAAAAATAAATCTAATATAAAAAGAGCATTTAAATCAGTTTACTACCTAAAATAAGGCATATAAACATTTTAACCTATAAAAGCTGCTAAAGGCACTATTTAAAATTTTTTTTTTATAGGTTCATACACCTAATTGTAAAAAAATTGTTCAAACACTAAATTAGCAAAAGTGAAAGAAATTTAAACATCATTTATTTATTTATCTCCAGCTAAAAAGAGTGTCATGGCCAAATATTCGAAAAAAAGAATTTTGATCATGCATCTTAAGTTTGACAAAAATTAATTAAAAAGTTGTACATACCTTCATCATCACCTTATTTCAGTTCGTAATATGCTAGAAGATGTTTTGTATTGTATTCAATAATAATCATGAACTAATTACAAAGATATATTTATACACAGTTTACATAGGTGAGGAGACTAACTAACGACATAACAAATATAACAAAAGTAACAACTAGTGCTTATTATATTATCTTGACACGTCCCTACAAGCTGATGGCAATGAAGAACAAAGCTAAAGCTTGTCTTTCAAATGATAAAACTATTGTTTTGCCAATGGTATTTTAAGAAAATCATCAATCTATTCCGCAGAGGAACAATTGGAAACTAAAATCTGTTTTGCATTCACTAGATTTCTAACAAATTGAAAATTGACTTCAATGTGGTGAGTGTGAGCATAAAACACAGGATTCAATAAAAGGAAAATGACACCGACATTGTCACACCAAATATGAGGTACATTGGAAAATTAAACACCAAGTTTTATGAACAATGTAGTAAGCCACTTCAATTTAATACAAACATCTGCTATGGCCTTGAACTTGGACTCAGTTGAAGATCTGGTAATTGTCTTCTATTTTCAGGAATTCCATGCAACTAGATTATGACCAAAGTAAATAAAAAAAATGGCCGGTGGAGCGTCGGTCGTTAGGGTAGCTAGCCCAATTGGAGTCACTGTAGGCTACTAAGTAATTTGGAGAGTTGCAAGTAAAAAGCAAGCCATGAGAATATGTTCCATTCAAATAACATAAAATACATTTTAAAGCTTTGTAATGGATGTTAGCAGGCTTATGCATAAATTGGCATAGTTTGTTGGCAGCATAGGGCAAGTCGGTTTTGATGAGTGTGACATGCTACAGGTTGTTTCAAAATTAGTAGTATTTGATTGCTTTAGTGGGTAAAGGGCAACACCATTATGAAGAGATAGAGAGTGGCTAGTAGTAATGTGAGTGGCAATGAATTTAGACTGAAGTATATCTAAATTTTTTTAATAATTCTTGAATGTATGATTATTGTGAAAGAACAAAACCATCAGGTCGATAATGCACTTCCAAGCCAAAAAAATAATGAAGCTTGCCCAAATCATATAGTTTAAATTCTTAAGACAACTATTGAATAAAAGACCCAACCAAACTATTGTTAATGCTTGTAATAATCACGTCATCAACATAAATAAGTATAAAACAAGTTAATGAACCATGTTTGTAAAGAAAAAGGGAAGAATTGGCTTTGGAACCCTCAAAACCAAAAGTGCATAGACAAGTGCTTAGTCGATAAAACCAGGCACAAGGAGCCTGTTTAAGACCATATATGGATTTTTTAAGCTGACAAACATAATATGGATGTTTTGAAAGAACAAATCTTTATGGCTGAGTCACGCACACAGTTTCTTCAAGGTTGTCATACAAGAAAGCATTACATCAAGCTGGCAAAGATTCCAACCCTTAGTAATAGCTAGAGAAAGAACTGCTTGAATTGTCATAGGCTTTACAACAGGACTAAATGTGCTAGTGTAATTTAGTCCATACACTTGTGTATATCCTTTAGCAATAAAATGGGCCTTGAAGCATTCGATTGTTCCATCGACATGTCTCTTGATTTTATAAACCTAGCGGTTTCCAAGAATATTGAAATTAGGAGGCTTAGGAACTAAATTCCATATGTTAGTACGATATAAGGCTTTAAGTTCTTGAATCATGGCTTATACCCATTCTTTGGATTTTGATGCTTGTTTGAAAGAGGTGGGCTCGATAGATAGAAAAGATGATAAGTGTGAGGTTGTAAGGTATGATGTTGGTTTGCAATTATAAGTAGAGGATCACAATTGCATATAATGGGTATACTACGGTGGTAATGAGTGAGAGGATCATGTTGGTTCAGTTTAATGTGAGGTAGAAGCATGAAAGGAGGAGAGATGAGATGAAGTTGTTGGAGTAGATGAGGATTCAGTTGGTTTTGGAGAATTTGAATTCCAAAGATTCAAACCGTCAGGGTTATAATGTGTTGTTTCATGTGGTTGTGATAAGGTTGGATTAAAAGAAGGTATGGATAAAGTAAGAGTGGAAGTGGGTGAAGAAGTTTGAATGGGTGAGGAGTCTAATATGGCTAGTAGTGAATTATTATTTTTGGAAAATATATGTGAGGGATAAGGATAAGAAACTTAAAGCTATGGGTTTGTTGAAGAAGAATTGGGTTATGTGGGTAGATAAGGTCAACATACTTAATTGAATGGAAAGGTTGCTTTTGAGTAACATGGATTTTTCCTGTATCCTTGTCAAGACACTGTTACGTGGAGAATAGCCATGAAAAACACACTGCTTTGACTAATAAGAAAATTTATGCTTGTTATAGGGTTGAAGAAGTGGATATACTGCATAGCCAAAAAACCTTTAAATATAAATAATTAAGGGTTGTATTATATAGCAATTGAAAAGGAATTTTATTTTGTAGAGTTGAACTTGGCATTCAATTAATAAAAAAAATAGTTGTCTCAAATGAAAAGTGCTAATATTTAAATGGTGCTTCACAATGTTCGAAAAGAGCCAAAATAATGTTAACATGTTTGATTTTCCTCTTTATAGTGTGTAAATATCCAATTTCGGGATGATTTGAGTTTAGATGTGATAAATGACCTGATGGTAAAAATTGACTGTGAAATTATATTTATTGGATCTGATTTATTGGTTTTGAAATAAATCATAAATTATTTTTATTTTATTCTATTTTTTTAGGACTTACCTTTAAATTTTGTTTTTAATTATTTCTTTAAAAAAATTTTCAAAAAAAAGTAGCCATCGAAAATGTAGGTTTTCGATCGGAAATCCACACTTCCGACCGGCACTCTGTAATCTTTTATTATTATTTAATATTTATTTTATTATTTTATTTTATTTTACTTTTATAATTATTTTTTATTGGTTTTATGTTTATTTTATTAGATATATATATATATATATATATATATATATATATATATATATTATATATATATATATATATATATATATATATATTGATACATTTGTTTTTTATTAGATAAATAACAAAAAATTGGTTTTATTTGATTTTTATCCTGAACCTAACATAGGGTTATAGGACTAGATTTTTATATATTTGTTATTTTCTTTTCATAAGGGGGAGGCTCTTAAGGTTTTATTATTTTTTCATTTATTTTCTCAGATTCTTAGTTGTGAGCTACAAGACACCCATTGGAATTTTTTACGTATTTTTCTTTAATTCTTTTCCAAAAAATCATATCAAATACACTAAAACCATAGATAAACACAACAAAAGCCACAGACTTTCATCAATGGTGATAATCCTTCTGACGGAAATTAATACGGCTTCTCATTCTCAAATCTTCTTATCCTTCTTCTTTTATTTTGATTTTGATTTGATTTGATTTTGTTTATTATTATTATTATTATTTTAATCATTGATTGACTATTTTTTTATTTCTTATTTTTATTCTCTTGATGAATGGGGTGACATGAATTCACTATGGAGAACAAAACCTATGGAGAACCTGTGAAGATCCATGGAATGTCATGGATTAAATTTTGTATTTGAACATAGTTTTTAGGATTTCTGGGTATTTTATTTATTTATTTATATTTTATTGATTATTTTATTTTGTATTTTTATTTATTTGGCTTTTTGGGTTGTATTTAATTTTATTTTTAATTTGCAGTAGATCATTGTAATAGCTCCAGTTGTGGGAATAGTGAAATCCTGTGTATGTATTATGTGTTTTAATTTAATTAATTGGTTAATAAAATTAGAGTTTCAATTGGGTAAATTAATTAAAATCAATAACATAGAAATCAAAATTAGGGTTTCTTGTTAATTATTTTATTTATTAATTAATTGTTAATGTCACTTTAACTAAATTAGGTTTTTTTTTATTTGTTGAATTCGTTTCTTTGTTGGATTTTATTCTGTACATAAGTTAATATTAGGTTTAGTGATTTTTTAGGCCTATAATAATGTAGATTAATAAGCCCAATGAAATAGGTTTATTTAATTAAAATAAATTTTAGGCCCATAATTTAATTAGACTTTAGGTTAGAAATAATTTAGGTTCACTTAGACATAGGCCTACCTAGGTTAATTAAAATTAATTAGACATAGCCCATTAACTTAAAACCTTTTCCATAACTTGTAGATTTAAGATCACCTTAAATTTAAAACCTGTAGAACTAAGCCCACTAATTTAAATACTTCATAATTTGTAGATTTAAACCTATTTTTAGAATTAAAATAAATAGACTTAGGATCACTTAATTAAAATTAAGTAGGAATTAGGTCCATTAGCTTTTAGACTCATTTGTAAATAAAAAATGTATATTTAGCCCATTTAATTAAAATTAATGTAGATTAGACTAATTTATGGACGTTGTGTTTTATGAATGCATTGTTTGTATGCTTTTTCATGACTAGTTGCCTTGAAGTTAGATGCATGCTAAATTAGGGTTTAAGTGAAATTGCATGTAAATAGGGAATAATTTAGTAATTAATAACGAAATTCTAAATGAACACAAGACTAAAAGAAGTTAGTATTTCATATTCAAAATCTCTTGGTTGTGGTGCTCACTCTCTTTTAGAGAATTGAGTTACCACCACCTTCAAATTGTCCTAGTTATTACCCTAGGTGGTGACTCCTCATCTCCACGCTATGTTTTTGTGATATAGTAATGTGTTCTTTAAAGCCTTGCGCTTAAACAATGTTGTGATTGCTAAAATCTTGGACGCGTGCTAAACCTCGCCGTCTACACATTGCTATTTTATTTATGTGTATGTAGACAATATATCCTATGAATAATTCCTTGGTCTTTAAAAAACTGAGTTAGTAAGGTGTATTCCCTAACCCAATCAGAATTGATAAACATAATTTTGCAATTGAACTATTTTTCAACCATAGCATGAAATTGGCAAAATATTCCATAGACATCACTTTTACTTTTGAGAGGATAAAGCTAGGTAAATAAAGAGTAGTCATCAATAAAATAGATAAAGTATCTATCTCCATTTGAAGAATAAACAGGTGTATGACCTTATACATCAGTATATATTAATTGTAAAGGAGTAGTACTTCTATTGTTTATAGTTGATAATGATAGCCTATATAACTTGCTTAAACAATAGGCCTCACACTTATTAACTGACAATTTATTGAAAGCATAAGGCAAACAAAATTGAGAAACTAATGCTCAAAAGATTTTGTAGTTTGGGCATCCGAGTCTAGCATGCCATTAGTCAAGAGTTGATAAGAATGCAGTTGCTTGAAACTTTATGGACTGTGGTAGAAAATGTTGTAGGCAATAGAATCCAATATCAGTTATGCCTCAAAGAAAAGGCTTCCTCATGACCTAATCTTTAATAACACAATTATCAGTATAAAACTAAAAAAAGCACATATTATCATGACATAACTTGTGCACAAAGAGTAAAGGATTTTAATTATAAGCACATGTAAAACATCATTCAAGTAAAGTAGTTTGGAATTAGAAGGAAGAATTCCAGAACATATGTTTTTAAATGGAAGTCTAATGCCATTACTAACCATTAATGTATCCTTACCCTTGTAATTTTCATATATGCTGAGTGTAGATAAGTCAAGTGCGACATAATGACTAACACTGGTATTAGGGTACCATAGCAATGAGGTGGTAGGTGAAATAGTTGAATGACCATCAGATGAATCAGGCATAACTTAAAGATTAGCTTGAGAGGAGAATGGCGACTGTTGTTTAGAAGGTGATGTGCAAATAAAATCAGAAGGTTCATAGCTTTGACGACAAGAGATGGCAGTGTGGTTATTATAATCATATATCTGATAGCTACTAGTTGAAGAAGGGTAAGGCCCATTCCACCGTCCTCGTCCATGACCACCTTGTGAAAACATTTATCCACCTTTATGAGGAAATTACTAGCCACAATTTGGAGGATGAGAGTCTAATTAATATTTTCTAGGGTCATAATAATTAAATTATTGATCTATATTGGCAATGGGAAGCTAGAGTTATTGCGCTTGTAGTAAGAGTTCATAGGCAACTAACTGTCCATGAAGTTCATAGAAATTTAGTGGTTTAGGTTTTTGTTAAAGAGCATCCATAATTACATTATATTCTACACCTAGCTTACAGAAAATAAGAGAATCAAACTCTGTATTTGATATTGGCTAACCAACAAGTGCCAATGAATGTGTAATAGACTTGGCTTTATAAAGATAATCGAAGACTATCTTATTATCCTTGAAGATATTATGGAGTTTAATATACAGCTGTGTCTTCTGAGCATGACTGACTATTCCAAAGGCTAAAGCAAGAGCATTTCAGACCTCAGTAGAAGATGATAATCCAATGAGATAAAGATATATCTCTTAGGAAATAAAGGATAAAAACCATAAAAAAGCATTTGATCTTTACTGAAATAAAAAATACTCTAGATTGAGTTCAAGTTGATTGGTTGAAGAATTATAAATTTCCTTTGGTGGTGAGGGAGTAGTTCCATTCAAAAATCCATAAAGGTTATAGAAGTTTAGAAGAGGTGCAAATTAAAGTTTCCAAGGGATGTAGTTTTTAGAATTTAATTTGATAGAAAAGGTTTATTGAATATAAGTAGGTGTAGTTAAAGAGGAAATTTTAGGAGATAAAATGGGGGGAGTGGGCATAGGACAAGAAGAGGAATTAAAGGTTGAAGAAGATGATGTTGAATTTGGAGAGGTCGCCATTGATTGAACGAACCTGCTCTGATACAAAGTTCATAATATGCCAAAAGATGTATTGACATTAGAAATAATCAATCTTAATTTTGATCTTAAAAAAATTAATTTTAATTATTTAATTTTTTTGTTAGGACTCCATTGGAAGTTAAAATGAAGTATGATTATCTTGGGCTGATTTGACATTTGAGATGCAAAGAGGCTTTTAACGTCCTTAGAGCTTTATAATGAGAAAGTTATCTTCTTAAAATTTTAAATAGACATCTTAAGCTTTCTAAATTGGGCTTGGTTATCAAAATCGAGTTCATTTGAGTATGCAAAGATTAATTCAAAATTAACGTATGTAGCTTCCATTTTAGATTGCATAGCTCTTAGTATTTTAGATATATCTTGAGATACAGAAGCCCAATTGAGGTGATTAAAAATGATATGGAAATATAAGTAAAATATTTACAAATTTTATAAAGAAGTGTAGGCAAATTCAAATTCCTCTAATATAAAATTAAGGCTTCAACTTCTGCATAGCTATCTAACAGTAGTCTATATTTTAAGTTGTATAGCTCTTAGATTTTTGGCCATATATTGAGCTAAAAATGTCTAATTAAGGTAATTCAAATTGAAATGAAAAGATAAGTCAAATATCTACAACTTTAATGGAGAAAGTTTAGGCAAATTCAAACTTCTTCAATATAAAATCATGGGTTCAACTTGTGCATAGCTATCTAACAGTAGTCTGCATTTTAGATTGAATAGCTCTTAGTATTTTGGACATATATTGAGCTACAGAAGTGTAATTGAGGTGATTAAAATTGATATGGAAAGATAATTCAAATATATACAACTCTAATGAAGAAAATTTGGGCAAATTCAAATGTCTTTAATATAAAATCATGGATTTAACTTGTGCTTAGCTATCTGACAGTAGTCTGCATATTAGATTGCATAGCTCTTGGTATTTTGGACATATCTTGAGCTAAAGGAGTCCAATTGAGGTTAAATATCTAATTATATATAAAAATAAGTCAAATATCTATAACTTTAATGAATGAAGTGTGGGCAAAATAAAATGTCTTTGGTAGCCAATTATGATTTCAATCCATGCATAGCTGTCTGACAACATCACCTTCAATAATTAAAAATTATAATCATTGAATTCAAAATATAGATGTTGGACACATTATTTGCACCTCTAATAGCTATATTTTTTAAGTGTTTGTCTATATAAATACCTCAAGAGCTAAATGGAAGTTAAGAAACTTTTTTTCATTCATTCTTTCTTAAGCTTTCAATTAAGCTCTCAAATTCTCTTAAATAATTCTTTATTTTTATAAATCTTGTGAGATTTGGTTGTGTGTTAGATATAGAATTTTTCTTCATTTTAAATCTTGGGATATATTAGAAGGGAAGTGAGATTTATTTTTAAAAGAATTGGTTTAAGTGTTGTCCATTGAAATACTTGAGATTTGGTTTTTTGAGTGATTCTTGAAAACTCATGTTGTAAGGTTGTAAGAGTGAGCCATAAAACTCTTATGTAATCTCAATCTTATGAATAAGATTATGGGTGATTGAAAATCCTAACTTAGGGATAAGTTAGGTGGAGACGTAGAATTGTTGTTGAATCTGAACTTTTTAAATCTTTGTGTTCTTCATTCTTCCTTCTCAACTTCCATTCAATTCTTACAGAGAATTCTTTTAATTACTTATTTTTATTTGATAGTCCTATTCACCCCCCTCTAGGACTCTTTTCAATTAGTATCAGAGCTAGTTGTCCCTTACTATTAATTAGGGCAGAGCACTAATGAGAACTCTAACTTGTGAATGTGTCACCAAAGCAAGGCTCTTCGCTTATTGTTATTGGCACATCGGTGGAGACAATGGCTGACTAATCTGATAGGTACAATTAAAAGGTGATATAGGTTGGGTATGACCTATAAACATTTTTAATTGGTATCAGAGCTTAAATTCTAGGTACTTCATTGCTAGAATATAAGATCATTGGGAGTGAATCACAAAACATCTCTTCTCTTAGACCATTGTTTGATGGTAGTGACTATCCATATTGAAAATTCAAAATGGAATTATATCTTGATTGTGATTCCATCAAAATTTAGGACATTGTCCTAAGAGGTTGGGAACCACCTACAACTATCATTAATGGTGTGGTAACTACTCTTGCAAGAAGCCAATCGAGTATTGATCAAAAGGAAGAAAATCACAAAAATAAAAAAAATATGATTACTTTAGTCTCTTTAATGACAAGAGAAGAAGGAGGCAAGCTTTAACATTGTATGTTGGCCAAAGAAATATGGGAGACCTTAGAAAACCACTACGATGGCAACATTCAAGTAAGAAGCAAGAAGGTTCAACTTTATATGTATGAATATGAACTCTTCAAAATAAAGCCTCATGAATCAATCAGGGAGATGAAAAACCCTCTCAATGCTCTCCTTACAACCCTCAAGAAACTTGGAAAATATTTCTCCAAGGAAGAGGTAAACAATAAGATTCTAAGAATTATACTTAAGAATGATTAGGAATCTCGTGTTACTTCAATTGAGGAAGCTCAAGACCTCTCCACTCTATCAACTGATGTGCTTATTGGTAAGCTCTTAACACATGAGCTTACTATTAAAAAAAGAGGTGAAGAATAAAAAGAGAAAGAAGAAAAAAAAAGAGCATTGTTCTAAAAGCTCTTCAAAAAGAGAGTGAAGAGGAAAGCATCAAAGATTCTAGTGATGAAGATAGTGACATTTCCATGCTCAATAGGAACTTCAAGAAGTTTTTGAGAAAGAAAAACTTTTAAAAAATAAGGGACTTTAACAAGAAGTTTGAAGGAGATGAGAAGAAGAAAAATAAGGAGGTTACTTATTATAAATTCAAGAAACTAGGACATATTAGAAGTGAGTGTCCTAAACTCAAATTCAAGAACAAGGGAGCAAAAGATAAGAAAAAGACATTCAAAACTACTTGGGATGATTACTCTGAATCTGAAGAGGAAAAGGAACAACAAGAAGTGGCCAATCTTTGCTTCATAGCCCTTAAAAATGAAAATGAGATGTGCTTGAAATCAACAAGAATAAAAATCAAGTGGTATCTCGATAGTGGATGTTCAAGGCACATGACAACAGATAAAGAGCAATTCAACAAAGTTGATGCTAAGGATGGAGGACACGTTACTTTTAGAGATAATGCAAAAGGAAAAATTATTGGCATTAGAGAAATAGGTAATCCTCAATCCTTATCTATAAATCATGTGTTATTTATTGATGGTCTTAAACATAATTTGCTTAGTAGAAGTCAATTATGTGACATGGGAAATAAAGTAACTTTCTATTATAAAAATTGCTTTGTTAGTAGTTTTGATGAAAACAACATTATTTTTAGTGGTGAAAGAGTTGACAATGTTTATGTTATTGATTTGAATAAAATTGATAACAAAGACATAAAATGCTTAGTGTCTATCTCCCATAACACATGGACATGGCACAAAAGGTTAGGACATGAAAATTTTGAGCTTTTAAATGATCTTTTTAAATATGAACTTGTGATTAATTTACCTAAGATTAAATTCTCTAAGGATAACCCTTGTGATGCTTACCAAAAGGGAAAACAATCCAAGTTCTCATTTAAGTTAAAAAATGTAGTGTCCACCTCTAGGCCACTTGAACTTATACATATGGATTTATTTAGACCAACTAGAGTTGCTAGTCTCAATGGAATGCACTATGCATATGTATTGGTTGATGATTACTCTAGATTTACATAGTTATATTTCATTGCTCATAAGAATGATGCATTTAAAGCTTTTGAAAATTTTGTAAAAAGAGTTCAAAAAGAAAAAGGCTTTTATATTTCTTCTATTAGAAGTGATCATGGAATCGAATTTGAAAATTAAATTTTCAAAAACTATTATAATGAAATGGTGTTTCTCATACATTTTAATCTCATAGAACTCCTCAATAAAATGGGGTAGTTGAAAGAAAAAATAGAACTCTTGTGGAAATGGCTAGAACAATGCTTCATGAGTATAATTTGCCTCTATACTTTTGGGCAGAAGTCGTTAACACATCTTGTTATATTTTAAACCGAGTTGTCAAAAGACTAAATTTAAATAAAACATCTTATGAGCTATGGAACAAAAGAAAACCTAAAATCTCATATCTAAGAGTATTTGGATGCAAGTGCGTTATATTAAACATCAAGGACAATCTTGAAAAATTTAATTCTAAAGCTGATGAAGGAATTTTTTTAGGCTATTCTATTTCTAATAAAATATATAAGGACTTTAATAAAAGAACTTTAGTAGTTGAAGAGTCAATGTATGTGGTATTTGGTGAATTAAACTCACTTGATCCTAGAAAGGATGTATGTAGTGTTGATGATCTTGTAGGTGACAATGAGATTATGGAAATGCAAGAAGAAAATGCTAGTAAGCCTTTGAAACTTGAAGATCCAAGCAAGGAGGAAAATGAGGAGACATCTCAACCTACATTGAAGGATGAGCTTCTAAAGGATTGACAATTCAAGAAAGCTCACCCTCAAGACCTCATTATAGGTGACACTACAAAATGTGTTAACCTTAGTAATAGTTAATATTAATATTGATCTTAAAAAACTTAATTTTGAACATTTAATTTGTTTATTTAAGTGTGTATAAGTTAGGACTCTATTGGAAATTAAAATAAAGTATAATTATCTTGGTTTGATTGGACCTTTAAGATTCAAGGAGGCTTTTAACATCCTTAGAGCCTTATAATGAGAAAGTTATCTGCTTAATATTTGAATTAGAAAACTTGAGCTTTCTGAATTGGGCTTATTTTTTAAAAACCAAGTTCATTTGGGTATGCAAATTTTGAGTCGAAATCCACGTATACGTCTGCCATCTCAGATTGCACATCTTTTAGTAATTTGGACATATCTTGAGTTACAAAAGTCAAATTAAGGTGATTCAAAATGATATGGAAAGATAAGTTAAATATATAAAACTTTAGTGAAGAAATTATGGGTAAATTCAAATTTATTCAGGAGAAAATCATGGCTTCAACTTGTGTATAGTTATCTGAAAGTATTTTGCATTTCAAATTGTATAGCTCTTAGTATTTTGGACATATCCTGAGCTAAAGAAGTCCAATTAAGGTGATTAAAAATTATATGGAAAGATAAGTCAAATATCTAAAAATTTAATGAAGAATGTATTAGCAAATTCAAATTTTTTAAGGAGAAAATCATAGCTTCAACTTAGGTATAGCTGTCTGATAATATTATACATTTCAAATTGCATAGCGCTTAATATTTTGAAATATCCTGAGCTACATAAGTCTAATTTAGGTGATTAAAAATGATATGGAAAGATAATTCAAATATATATAGCTTCTATGAAGAACGTGTCAAACATCTTGAGTTGACAATCACAGTTTTATTCCATGAATAGTTGTCTGACAACATCACTTTTAAATATTCAAAATATAGATGTTGGACACATCATTTTCACCTCCAACAACTATATTTTTAAGTATAAATACCATTAAAGCTAAATAAAAGTTAAGAAACCTTTTTATCATTCATTCTTTCTTAAGCATTCATTGAGCTCTTAAATTCTCTTAAACAATTCTTTATTTTTATAACTCTTGTGAGAGTTGGGTGTGTGTTAGAAATATAATTTCTCTTCATCTTAAATCTTAGGTTATATTAGAAGGGAAGTGAGATTTATTTCTAAAGGAATTGGTTTAAGTGTTATCCATTGAAACACTTAGGTTTTGGTTTTTTGAGTGAGCCTTGAAAACTCAAGTTGTAAGGTTGTAAGAGTGAGCCATAAAACTCTTATGTAATCTTAATCTTGTGAATAAGATTATGGGTGTTTGAAAATCCTAACTTAGGGATAAGTTAGGTGGAGACATAGGATTTTTGTTGAATCCAAACTCCTTAAATTTTTGTGTTCTTCATTCTTCCTTCTCAACTTCTATTTAATTCTTGCAAAGAATTCTTTTAATTTCTCATTTTTATTTGATAGTCCTATTCACCCCCCTCTAGGACTCTTTTTAATTGGTATCAAAGCTTTAATTCTAGGTACTTTATTGCTAGAATACAATATCATGGGGAGTGAATCACAAAACATCTCTTCTCTTAGACCATTGTTTGATAGTAGTGACTATCCACATTGGAAATTCAAAATGGAATTATATCTTAATTGTGATTCTATTAAACTTTGGGACATTTTCCTAAGAGGTTAGGAACTACCTACAACTATCATTGATGGTGTGGCAAATACTCTTGCAAGAAGCCAATGGAGTATTAATCAAAAGGAAGAAAATCACAAAAATAAAAAGGCTATGATTACTCTTGTCTCTTTAAGGACAAGAGAAGAAGGAGGCAACCTTCAATAATGTATGTCGGCCAAAGAAATGTGGGAGACCTTAGAAAACCACTATGATGGCAACATTCAGGTAAGAAGCAAGAAGGTTCAACTTCATATGTATGAATATGGACTCTTCAAAATGAAGCCTCATGAATAAATCATGGAGATGACAAATCATCTCAATGCTCTCCTCATAACCCTCAAGAAACTTGGAAAACATTTCTCCAAGGAAGAAGTAAATAATAAGATTCTAAGAATCCTACCTAAGAAGGATTGGGAATCTCATTTTATTTCAATTAAGGAAGCTCAAGACCTCTCCACCCTATCAACCGATGTGCTCATTGGTAAGCTCTTAACATATGAGCTCACTATCAAGCAAAAAGGTGAAAAACAAAAAGAGAAAGAAGAAAAGAAAAAGAGTATTATTCTAAAAGCTCTTCAAGAAGATAGCGAAGAGGAAAGCATAAAAGATTCTAGTAATGAAGATGGTGAAAATGCCATGCTCACTAGGAACTTCAAGAAGTTTTTGAGAAAGAAAAACTTCTCAAGAACAAAGGACTTCAATAAGAAGTTTGAAAGAGATGGGAAGAATAAAACTAAAGAGGATACTTACTATGATTACAAGAAACTAGGACATATTAGAAATGAGTGTCCTAAACTCAAATTCAAGAACAAGGGAGCAAAAGATAAGAAGAAGACATTTAAAGCTACTTGGGATGATTCCTATGAATCCAAAAAGGAAGAGGAACAATAAGAGGTGGCCAATCTTTGCTTCATGGCCCTTGAAAATGAAAATGAGGTACTATCTACTTCTTATTCTTCCTTTGATGATTGTGATAATTATTGTGATAATAATGATGATGATGATGAGGATGAGAGCTCTATTGTGAATAAATTTCTTGTTAAATGCAAAAGTTTATTATCTAAGAAGAAACATTATATGCATGAGTTAGGTAGCTTAAATAGAGAATTAGAAATTTTAAAAATTAATTTTGCTAAACTTGTTGAATCAAACAAAAAACTTGTTAGTAATGCAAAATCTTCTAATTCTTTGGAAGATCAACTTAAGAAAGCAAATGATAAAAATCATGAGCTTTCTAAGGAGGTCTTAGAATTAAAGAATTCCATTGGTAAATTTAAGAGAGGAATGAAAACTTTAGACTGTCTTCTTAACTCTCAAAAATTTCATGGAGATACCTGTAGAATTGGATATAAGAATGGAATGTTTTCATCATCTTCATCACATATTAATTTTGTAAAATCTTCATATGATTCCACCCGTTTAACCCCCAAATCAAATAAGACTCAAGCTTTCAAAGCTAAAAGATCTCATGTGTTAAATAGAAAGGGAAAGTCTCATGAGCTTCATCCTACATTAACACAAAGAGGTAAGGCTCAAACTAAAGCACCTAAACCCAAGCATGCTTATATATACATTAGAAAAAATTATAATAAGCATTCTATATAGTACAATGCACATAAACATGTTACACAAAATTATCGAAATACACATCACCATTGCCAATGCATGTTTTTAATGACACAAAACAATAGGAGATACACACAACACCAAAGGCATGTTGCATACACTAGGAAAGCATTTCATCCTAGGAGTAATAAATTTGAAAATATTTTATGTTCTTATTGCATGATCAAAGGACATACAAACAATGTGTGCTTCTATAAAAGACTGCATATGAATTTACTTCCTATATATTATCTTGAAACTAACCAACCTAGACCAAGAAAGGTTTGGGTCCAAAAGAACACTTAAATTGTACTATGTAGATGTGCTTGAAATTCACAAGAACAAAAAGCAAGTGGTATCTCAATAATGGATGTTCAAGGCACATGACATGAGAAAAAGAGCAATTCAATAAACTTGATGCTAAGGATGAAGGACATGTTACTTTCAGAGATAATGCAAAAGGAAAAATTATTGGCATTGGAGAAATAAGTAATCCTCAATCCTTATCTATACATCATGTGTTATTTGTTGATGTTCTTAAATATAATCTGCTTAGTATAAGTCAATTATGTGACATGGAAAATAAAGTAACTTTCTATCTAAAAAATTTTTTTGTTAGTAGTCTTGATGAAAATAAAGTTATTTTTAGTGGTGAAAGAGTAGACATTTTTTATGTCATTGAATTGAATAAAATTGATAACAAAGACATAAATTGCTTAGTGTTTATCTCCCATGACACATGGACATGGCGTAGAAGATTAGGATATGCAAATTTTGAGCTTTTAAATAATCTTTGTAAACATGAACTTATAATTGGTTTACCTAAGCTTTAATTCACTAAGGATAAACCTTGTGATGCTTGCCAAAAGGAAAAATAATCCAAGTCCTCATTTAAGCTAAAAAATGTAGTGTCCACCTTTAGGCCACTTAAACTTATTCATATAGATTTATTTGGACCAACTAGAGTTGCTAGTCTTGATGGAATTCACTATGCATATGTATTGGTTGATGATTACTTTAGATTTACATGGGTATGTTTCCTTGCTCATAAGAATGATGCATTTAAAGCTTTTGAAAAGTTTGCAAAAAGAGTTCAAAAAGAAAAAGGGTTTTATATTTCTGCTATTAGAAGTGATCATGGAACTGAATTTGAAAATAAATTTTTCAAAAACTATTGTAATGAAAATGGTATTTCTCATACATTTTCATCTCCTAGAACTCCTTAACAAAATAGGGTAGTTGAAAGGAAAAATAGAACTTTTATGGAAATGGCTAGAACAATGCTTCATGAGTATAGTTTGCATCTATATTTTTGGGCGAAAGCCGTTAACACATCTTGTTATATTTTAAACCGAGTTTTGAAAAAACCAATTTTAAATAAAACATCTTATGAGCTATGGAATAATAGAAAACCTAAAATCTCATATCTAAAAGTATTTGGATGCAAGTGCTTTATATTGAACATCAAGGACAATCTTGGGAAATTTAATTCTAAAGCTGATGAAGGAATTTTCCGAGGCTATTCTATTTCTAGTAAAGCATATAGGGTCTTTAATAAGAGAACTCTAGTAGTTGAAGAGTCAATGCATGTGGTATTTGATGAATCAAACTCATTTAATCCTAGAAAGGATGTTTGTAGTGTTGATGATCTTGTAGGTGACAATGAGATTGTGGAAACACAAGAAGAAAATGCTAGTAAGCCTTTAGAACTTGAAGATCCAAGCAAGAAGGAAAATGAGTAGACATTTCAACCTACCTTGAAGGATGAACTTCCAAAGGATTGGCAATTCAAGAAAGCTCACCCTCATGACCTCATTATAGGTGACACTACAAAAGGGGGTAACTACTAGATCTCAATTAAAGTCTATTATTAATTTAGCCTTCATTTCTTAACTTGAACCTAAAAATGTTAATGATGCATTGTGTGATGAATTTTGGGTCCTTGCTATGCAAGAAGAGTTAAATCAATTTAAGAGAAACAAGGTTTGGACCTTAGTTCCTAGACCTAAACATCATTCTATTATAAGCACCAAATAGGTGTTTATAAATAAGATGAATGAACAAGGTTTCATAACTAGTAACAAAGCTAAACTAGTAGCTAAAAGTTATAATCAAGAGGAAGACATTAATTATGATGAAACCTTTGCCCCGTTGCAAGGTTAGAAGCTATTAGGATGCTACTTGCATTTGCATCGTACATGGATTTTTAACTTTATTAAATGGATGTTAAAAGTGCATTTTTAAATGGTTTTATTGAAGAGGAGGTATATGTTGAACAACCTCCAGGTTTTGAAAATTTTGACTCTCCAAATCATGTGTTTAAACTTTCAAAAGCATTATATGGATTGAAATAAGCTCTAAGAGCTTGGTATGAAAGATTGAGTAACTTTTTACTAGAGAAAGGTTTCTTTAAAGGAAAGGTTGACACAACTCTTTTTATAAAGAAATCCAAACATGATTTATTAATTATTCAAATATATGTTAATGACATTATATTCGGTGCTACTAACCATTGCTTGTGTGAGGAATTCTCTAATTTAATGCAAGGAGAATTTGAGATGAGTATGATGGGTGAACTCAAATTCTTTCTTGGACTATAAATTAAGCAATGCAAAAATGGAATTTTCATCAATCAAAACAAGTATGTAAGAGACATTTTCAAGAAATTTGGTATGGATGGAGCTAAGATAAGTAAAACTCTAATGAGCACCACAACTAAACTTAACAAAGATGAGAATGGCAAACTAGTTGATGAAAAGTGATTTATAGGTGTGATTGGATCTCTTCTATATTTAACTGCCAGTAGACCCGATATTATATTTGCTACTTGCTTGTGTGCTAGATTTCAATCAAGTCCTAGAGAGTCCCATTTGAATGCTATCAAAAGAATTTTTAAATATCTTTATGGTACAATGCATTTAGAATTTGGTATCCTAGGAGTTCATCCTTTGACTTGATTAGTTATTCTGATGCAGACTTTACTAGTAGTTTACTAGATAGAAAAAGAACTTCCGGAACTTGTCAAGTTTTAGGACAATGTTTAGTTTATTAGTTTAGTAAGAAATAAGTTTCAGTTGCTTTGTCCACTACTGAAGCTAAATATATTGCAGCAAGTCTTTGTTATTCATAAGTTTTGTAGCAAAAAAAATAGTTGCTAGACTATGGTGTAAAACTTAATCACATTCCAATCAAATGTGATAATACAAGTTCTATTAACCTTAGCAAAAACCCCATTTAGCATTCTAGAACTAAGCATATAGACATTAGACATCATTTCTTGTGTGATCACGTTCAAATTGGTGATATCTCACTTGAATTTGTTGATACAAATAATCAACTTGTAAATATCTTCACCAAACCTCTCAATGAACAGAGATTAAATTTCATTAAGCATGAACTAGGCATGATTGATGGTTCTAGTTTATTTTGATTTTATGTTTAATTGATGGTTAAGCTGTTTTCATATGAAATCATGTTGTGCTTATTGATTACTTTGAATGATAAATATTTTGATTTTGATCTTAAAAATTTTTTTTAGTCATCAACTTATATTTGGTTTATCTTTTTAAATTTCCTTTTGCATCTTGTCAAAGGAGGGGAAATAATTTAAGTTTACATGTGTACCTAGTTAATTTTTTTTAACATGTGTACTTAGTTTGTTTTTAATTTTAAAACTCCCTTAAAAAATGTGTTTATGTTAGTGATATATTATATTTTTGTTTGACATAGGGGGATAAAATTTGTTTAAATTTTTTGCATGCATATTAACATTATGGCTAATTTTTTCGTACATCATATGTGATAAAAAGCCTTGTTTTGCTTGCTTTATTATGTATGACATAGATTTTATAAAGATTTTGAGTATCTTTGTTTTCATTTTCCCTTTCCCTTTTTTTTTTGACAAAGGGGGAGAAATATATTTGAGTTTGGTATTTGTTACTATACATGTATATAATATTTTATTATTGTGTTTATACATGCATAATTCATGTATAATTTCTTCTTAGGAATTTTTTTTATCTTTGATAAGACATGCATTACTATACATGTGTATAATATTTTATTATTGTGTTTATACATGTATAATTTCTTCTTGTAAATTGTTTTTATCTTTGATAAGGTATGAATATCTTCTTAGGAATTATTTTGATCTTTGATAAGGCATGAATATTTTTACAAAGATTTGGTGTATCTTTGCTTTATTCCTATAAGAAGTGATGCATTTTAGTAGCACTATATGTATATATGTTTGAAATTATTTTCTCACATTGCCTAACATTTATTTAAATGATCATGTTATCATATTTTATGTTTTTAATACATTTGTTATAAGAATACCATGTTTTTATCCCTCATGATATATTTTATGTTGTTTATATTTTTCTGTCAAGGGGAATAATCTAAAAATTTATATTTCTTATCATGTCCATATTAGTAGGGGGAGAAATAAAGAAATATATTTTATTTCATTTGATATCATTATTATCACAAATATTATCACACACTTTACTTTATATTATTTTTTATCAAATTCAAAATAAGTTTGTCAAATCAAAAATGGGATATTGTTGACCTTAGTAATAATCAATCTTAATTTTGATCTTAACAAACTTAATTTTGAGCATGTAATTTGTTTTTTTAAGTGTGTATAAGTTAGGACTTCATTGGAAGTTGAAATAAAGTATGATTATCTTGGGCTGATTCGACCTCTGAGATTCAAAGAGGCTTTTGACATCCTTAGAGACTTATAATGAGAAATTTATCTTCTTAAAATTTGAAATAGACATCTTAAGCTTTCTTAATTGGGCTTGCTTGTCAAAATCTGAGTTCATTTAGGTATGCAAAGATTAAGTCGAAGTTAATGTATGCAGCTGCCATTTCAGATTGTACAGCTCTTAGTATTTTAGACATATCTTGAGCTAAAAAAGTTCAATTGAGGTAATTAAAAATGATATAGAAAGGTAAGTCAAATATCTATAAATTTTTTTTAAGAAAGTATAGGCAAATTCAAATGCCTATAATATAAAATTATGGCTTCAACTTGTTCATAGTTGTCTGATAGTAGTCTACATTTTAGGTTCCATAGCTTTTAGTATTTTGGACATCTCTTGAGCTAAAGATGTCTAATTGACCTGATTAAAATTTATATGGAAAGATAATTAAAATATATACAACTTTGATAAAGAAATTTAGGGCAAATTCAAACGTCTTCAATATAAAATCACAAGTTCAAATTGTGTATATCTATCTAATAGTAGTTTGCATTTTAGATTGCATAGCTCTTAGTATTTTACATATCTTGAGCTACAGAAGTCTAATTGAGGTGATTCAAATTGATATAGAAATATAAGTCAAATATATACAAATCTGGTGAAAGTTTTTTGGGCAAATCAAACTTCTTCAATATAAAGTCACAGGTTCAACTTGTGCATAACTATCTGACAGTAGTCTGCACTTTAGATTGCACAGCTCTTAGTATTTTGGACATATCTTGAGCTACAGAAGTTCAATTAAGGTGATTCAAAATGATATGGAAAGATTAAAAAAATATCTATAACTTTTGTAAAGAAATTTTAGAAAAATAAAATTTCTTTAATAGCCAATTATGGTTTCAATCCATGTATAGCTGTCTGACAGTATCACCTTCAATAATTCAAAATTATAATCATTGAATTCAAAATATAGACATTGGACACATTATTTGAACCTCCAACAGCTATATTTTTTTTATATAAATATCTCAATAGCTGAATGGAAGTTAAGAAACTTGTTATCATTCATTGTTTCTTAAGCTTTCAATTAAGCTCTCAAATTCTCTTAAATAATTCTTTGTTTATATAACTCTTGTGAGAGTTGGTTGTGTGTTAGAAATATAATTTCTCTTCATCTTAAATCTTAAGATATTTTATAAAGGAAGTGAGATTTATTTCTAAAAGAATTGGTTTAAGTGTTGTCCATTGAAACACTTGGGATTTGATTTTTTGAAAGAGCCTTGAAAAATCTTATGTAAGGTTGTAAGAGTGAGCCATAAACCTCTTGTGTAATCTCAATCTTATGAATAAGATTATGGGTGATTAAAAATTCTAACGTGGGGATAAGTTAGGTGGAGATGTAGGATCGTTGTTGAATCCAAACTCCTTAAATCTTTGTGTTGTTCTTCATTCTTCCTTCTCAACTTCCATTCAATTCTTGTAAATAATTCTTTTAATTTCTTATTTTTATTTGATAGTCCTATTCACGCCCCTCTAGGACTCTTTTGAAGATGTTTTGTATTGTATTCAATAATAATAATGAACTAATTATAAAGATATACTTATACATAGTATATATAAGTGAGAAGACTAATTAACTATATAACAAATATAACAAGAGTAATAACTAGTTCTTATCATATTATCTTGAGATTTCTTTCCTCACCAAACTCATGAATTAATCTCAGTAAAATAAAGTATATATTTGATTGCCACACCATAATAATACATAGTAATAACAAAAAGATTTTTGTGATAAAAAATAATAATAATAAGAGTTTTTATCATTGTGCTTGATTTAAAACTTTTTTTAACTTGTTTATGCAGCTAATTAAAAAAGCATAAGAAAATTTAGGACTAAAAATATTCTTAACTCAAAGTTGTTGAAATATTTAATGTCGTTTGAAGTATAAAGTACATAAATACAAGAGAAATATGTATCTCACTTTGTTTTCATGGAAAATAAGTAGAAAAATATATTGGAGAACAATACATGCAAGTACACGATTGTGTTGAGTGTATTGGATATAGGTAGTGGTTGACACAGTTGGAAGTACGAGCGTGTTTCCAAATTGTGTATGCAACAAGTATTTCATCTAAAAAGTTACACGCTCTAAAAAATGAGTGTGTTCCAAGCCATGTTCGATGGGTGGTTTCCATCTTCCAAAAATAGACAGTGGCACGAACATAGGCATGTTACAGGATGTGTTGATAGACATGGCCTAAGATATGGCCATGTATTCAGGTATGTTTTGGAAAAAGATATGAAATGTTTATTTTGAGTTGCAACAATTTATTAAATAATTATAAATTTTCATTGGATGATTTTATCTTGAATTAAAAGATACAAATAGCCTTATAAATACACATCTTATGTACATTGAAATTATGATTAACATCTTTGTTCTCTCTTTTATATTTACTCTATATTCTTAAAAGGTTCTTTAGGAAAACTTAAGAGTGTTGCTATCTAAGTTTTTAGGTTTTTTTGTGTCTTGAAAGTATTTTACCATCAAATACCCAAAGCAAACATATAGTAGGGGCAATAAACACTTAAAAGAAAGTGATTATATACACCTACTACGATAATGATTTTTAAGTGTTTTCTAAGATTTTGAATTAAGAATTTATGAAGTTAGATAGATTGGATAGGACAAACTTTACTTATTAGAGAGACAAGATATTCTTCATTCTAACTGCTCTAAAAATTGCTTATGTGTTAGATAAGAATTTGTCCACTTTCTTTACCACAATCTAATGATGATGAAACAATAAAACAAGTAAAGAAGATGCGTGAAGATGGATTTTTGTGTCGAGGCCATATTCTTAATCTTTATGATCTATTTTCCTTTATGAACACTCCACAAGAAATTAGGATTGCGCTAGCGGCAAAGTACAATATAGAAAAATAAGGTGCTGATCAATTTCTTATATATAAATTCTTTGATTTTGCTATTTTTGATAATCATTCAATTTTAGATCAATTACATAAACTTTAAATTCTAGTTCAAAACTAAAGGATTTAAAGGTTGACGTTTCTAAACCATTACAAGTCAGTGCTATATTAAAAAATTTCCTCTTATTGGAATAAACATAGGAAGAACTTATTTCATACTATTGAAAATTTTACTTTAGATCAACTCATGAAACATTTGAATATTGAAGAAGAATCACATGTACATGAAAAGAAATTTGTTTTTGAGTCTGGTCATAAAGTGAATTACATTTTTGAAAAGAATAAGAACCAAATGAATAAAAAAAATTCTTGAGGTTGGTTGTTTTAAGATTTCCAAGAAAGTGAAGACTTTTTATAATTGTACAAAGAAAAGGCACTTCATACATGATTGTACATTAAAAAAGAAATAAAAATCAAATAATTCTACTAATATAACTAATAGTGCTAATACTATTGAACAAGATATTGTAGAGATTTTTGCTATGATTTCTGAATTGCACATTGGAATGATCACAAAAGTGTATAAGATAGCAATAAATAAGTAAAATGATTGGTAGTTTTATTATGGTGCTACCATCCATATTTTTCACAATAAATCTTTATTTAAAAATATAAAAAGGTGGAGGATTGACATGAAGTGTTAATGGGAAACCACAATACTGCAAAGGTTTTGGAAAAGGAAGCATTGAATTAGTGTTTACTTCAAGAAAGAAAATTCAGTTTGGTAATGTGTTACATGTTCTAGAAAATAGAAAGAATTTGGTTTCTACAAACTTACTTTATCAAAAAAGGGTTAAGACTATATTAAAGTCTGATAATTTAATTTTAACTAAGAATGGGATGTTTGTTGGGAAGGGTTATTCATGTGATGGTATGGTTTAAATTAAGTGTTGTCAATGTTAGTTACAATAATAATAATACACATGTTTCTGTTTATACTGTTGAGTTATCTTTATCCTTATGGCATGATCGTTTGGCTTATATAAGTTTTAGAACATTAAAACTTACGGCAAAACATGATTTGATTTCTTATGTTCTTAATGATAAGCCTACATGTGAAGTTTGCATTTAACAAAAAATGAGTAGGAAACCATTTTCTAAAATTGAAAGAACATTTCATTTATTAGAAATACTACATTCTAATATACATGAATTCAATTATATGTTAACAAGAAGTGGTAATAAATACTTCATAAGATTTATTGATGATTTTTCAAAATTCACATATGTGTACTTGATGAAAACTAAGGATCAAGCTTTTGATATGTTTAAGATTTATAAATCTAAAGTTAAAAATCAAAAGGATATGAAAATAAAGATTGTAATAAGTGATAGAAGTGGTGAGTGCTTTCCTATTGAATTTGCTTCTTTTTGTGAAGAATATGGAATTGTACATCAAACAAGTTCTCCATATACCTTATAACAAAATGGGATTATTGATAGGAAAAATAGGATGTTGGTGGACATGGTTAATGCCATGCTAATGAATGCAAAGACAAACTTATAGAGAGAAGCTTTAATCATTGCTTGTCATTTGCATAATAGAATACCCTTAAGAAAATATAAAGTTTCATTATATAAGTTATGAAAAAATAGAAAACCAAACTTGAGTTATGTTAGAGTTTGGGGATGTTTAGCCTTTTATAGAGTTTAAGACCCTAAAAAGTTAAATTAGGACCGAGAGCATTAAAGGGTGTTTTTGTTGGATATGCAAAGAATTCTAAGGCATATAGAATATTAGACTTGAGTTCAAATGTAATTATTGAATCAAGGGATGCAAACTTTATTAAAAATAAATTTCAAAATGATTCTCAGAAAGTCTTTGATGATTCCAATTTGGATAATGAACCTACCAATATTTAGAATTTTGCTATGCATTTGAATTAAAAATCAAATGGTGGTTCTAATAATAAAGCAAAATGATCATGATCCCCCTGTTGAAATTAAGAGAAGCCAAAGAACTAGAAAAGAGAAATATAGTCCTTTTGGATTTATAACTTCTTAATCCATTCTTTTTCTAATTGAAGGAGATAAAAATTTTATTTACTGTAGAGAATGGTCCAAAGACATTCCAAGAAGTAATGTCTTTTAGAGATTCAACCTTTTAGAAAGAAGCAATTAATAATGAGATGGACTCGTTATTAAGTAATAATACATGGATCATTATTAATTTGCTTTCTGGTTCTAAACTAATTGGTTGTAAATGGGTGTTTTGAAGGAAACATAACATTGATGGATAATTCCAAACCTATAAAGCTAGATTAGTAGTAAAAGAGTTTAAGCAAAAGGAGGGTATAAACTATTTTGATACATATGCTCCTATGGCTAACGTAACATCCATTAAAGTGATTTTGGCTTTAGCAGCAATCTATGATTTGTATGTACATTAAATGGATGTTAAAACATCCTTTTTGAATGGTGATTTAGCTGAGGAAGTATATACAGAGCAATCGAAAGGATTTATTCTACTTGGAAATGAACATAAAGTGTGTAAATTAATTAAATCCCTATATGGTTTAAAACAAGGTCCAAAGCAATGGCATGAAAAATTTGATTATATGATTTTAGATCATGGTTTTGAATATAATGATGCTGAAAATTGCATATATTCTAAATTCACTGAAAGGTTTGAAGTTATTATTTGTCTTTATGTTAATAACATGGTCATTATTGGGACAAACTTAGATGGTGTTAATGATATAAAGAAGTATTTGTCCCCATGATTTAAAATGAAAGATTTGAATGAGGTGGTTACAATCTTGGGTATTAAAGTTAGAAAGCATAGTGGGGGGGGGGGGGGGGGTTTGTTCTTTGTTAATCTCATTATATTGAGAAAATTTTGAATAAGTTTAGTCACTTAAACATCAAAGACATTAAAGATGAAAACACCGCTTATGATGTATCATCTAAGCTTGTTGAGAATACTAGTAGAACAGTAGCATAAATTGAATATGCTAGTGCTATAAGTAGCTTGATGTATGCAATGCATTATAAAAGGCCTGATATTGCTTTTGCGATTTGTAAATTGTCAAGATTCATTAGTAATCCTAGTATTAATCATTAGAAAGTACTAACAAAGGTACTTGGATACGAAGAAAAGTATAAGTCTTTGATTGTTTTATAATAGTTTTCTAGCCTTATTGGGAGGTTACATTGATGCAAGTTAGATAACTAGCACAAGTGATAATAAATCTACCTGTGGTTGGATTTTTACACTTGGTGATGGTGCTATTTCTTATGCATAAAAGAAACAAATGTGTATTACTCATTCAATAAAAGAATGTGAATTTCTAGCTTTAGCAGCTACAGGTAAGGAGGCATATTGGTTGAGAAATTTATTATTAAATATAAAATTATGGCCATAACTAATGCCAGCCATTTCCTTATATAGTGATGGCCAAGCTACTATATCTAAAGCTTTTAATAAAATATACAATGGAAAGTCTAGACATATAAGCTTAAGACATGAGTTTATAAGGCAATTGATTTGTGATGGTATTATTACCATAATATATGCAAAGTCTTATAAAAACTTAGCGAATCCATTTACAAAAGGGCTCTCGAGAGATATGGTTAAAAGTAATTTTGCTGGAATAAGATTAAGACCTTTTTAACTAAGCTTATCAATTGATGGGAACCCAACTTCCTATTAGCACTACCACTAATAAAGAAGTTTAATGTCTAATAACAACTTAATTGATAAGTGGTGTTAAGTAGTACTAATGTTAATAATTATTACTAAATGAAGTTTAAAGGTTTAAATATTTATGGATCTAGGAATAAGATCAAAGGAACTTTACCTATATGAATATAGGAAGTGGTACAACTTCAATAAAGTAGTAAAACTTTGTAAATGTTCATGAATTCAGGATTGTAGCACAAGGCCATATTAGTGCTAAGACTTTGTGAACCTATAAAAGAAATTAAAGTTTGATGTGTGTGATGTTTCTATCTCTAATATTAAGAAATCATGGTTTAAGGCTTAACCACCATTAACATTTGATTAGTTTAAGAGGTACGCCACTATTGATTTCATTAAAGACTTAAAATGTTTACACTAAGCAATAGTTTAAATTGAAAGATACTATTACTATGCATGCAACTTGTTTTAATACTTTATACTACAAACTAAGTGGGTGATTGTTAAAATAATTTAATGTAGTTTGAAGTATAAAGTACATAAATACAAGAGAAATATGTATCTCACTTTGTTTTCATGGAAAATAAATGGAAAAATATGTTGGAGAACAACACAGGCAAGTACATGGCTGTGTTGAGTGTATTTGATTTAGGCAATGACTAACATGGTTGGAAGTATAGGCATATTCCAAACCATGTATCCAATAAGTATTTCATCTAGAAAGTTACATGAGCATATTCTGAGTCATCTTCGATGGGTTTCAATCTTCTAGAAATAGACATAGGCACGAACATAGGCATGTTACAAGATGTGTTGATAGACATTGCTCAAGACACGACCGTGTATTCAGGTATGTTCTGAAAAAAATGTGAAAAGTTTGTTTTAAGTTGCAACCATTCAATGAATGGTTATAAATTTTCATTGGATGATTGTATCTTTAATTAAAAGATACAAAAAGCCCTATAAATGCACATCTCTTGCAAATGAAAATTATGATTAACTTCATTGTTCTCTCTTTGGCATTTATTCTATATTCTTGAAAGGTTCTTTGGGAAAATTTAAGAGTCTTGCTATCTAAGTTTTTAGGCTTTGTTGTATCCTGAAATTGTTTTGCCATAAAAAACCTAGAGCAAATATATAGTAGGGGCAATAAACATTTAAAAGAAAATGATTATATCACGCCTCAAAACCATAAATGCACCCATTACTATAATAATAGTGAAATGTACTACTTATTTAAATGAACATCCTTCATTGAAATCCTCCCAATAATCATAATTAAAAACTCAAACAAAGAAATATATGTAATAATTGACTTAAATTAAAAATTAGTTTATATAAAATATTTTTAAATACTATAAGTTTTTAATTTATAAATAATTTTATAACTATAAATTAGTTCATAAAATTAAGATTTTTATTCATATAGTAAATTACAAGACTTTTAGTTATAATGATAACTTTTATATTTTAATCTTCATAATATTTGTATAATCCATCCAATTTCTATAAAAAAATTAATCAAAAATAATAATTTGTCTTTATTTCAAGGTATTAAATTTTATTCATATATTATGACATGACATTCTACATGCAAATTTAAAACTTATTTGAAATCCAGTGACAAATCATAAAAAATGTATTAAAAGATTAGTTAATAAATCAAAACAAAAGTTTGAATATATATATATATATATATATATATCCAACTTGAAATAAAGATAAAATTGGGAATTAATTAACAGGCCTATTATCTTAGTTGCTCCTCATATGGCAGACTATGTCGGTTTACATTTAAAAGCATTTCTAATATAAGATTTTAAAGTCATTTTCAAAGTGGTAAGTCTGTACATACATCCAAAGTCAATGAACCATGTTAAGAAATAATTTTGTTGTTTGTTATATACATTTATCATTTTCTTTTCTTATCACTTAGTTACCATATTGTTGTAAAGGATGTAATCAACCTATAAATGTTTTGGTGTTGTATTCTTTACCATTCATTGAAATTCATTTTAACACTTTAACATGGTATCAGAGCCTATTATCAATTAACCATGTCAAGTACTAACTCAATTGTTCCTATCTCGCCATATGTGTTACTACTCCCTCATCATCCACTAATCATAACTTTTCAATTAAGCTTGCTCCTCACAACTATCTCATATGGAAAACACAATTTCATTCTATTTTGAATTGTTATAAACTCTCTAGCTTCATTGATGGCCACATTTCACCACCACCAAAGCATTTACCTTCACAAGCAATACTTTTACTTTTACTATTAATCTTGAGTATCAATCTTGGTTTCTTAAAAATCAAACGTTATTAGCATGGATTCTTTCTTCCATGAGTGAAGAGGTTTTTCCCTATGGTTTTTGACTTACCTCGTCCTTTAAAGCTTGAAAAGCTTTAGCTTATGCATTTAGCTCTATATCTCAAAATTGACAACTCTAATTGAACATTGAACTCCAAAAATTAAAATGCAATGACATGAGTGTTTCTCAATATCTATAAAAAGCCAAAGCACTTGCTACTAAATTGGCCATAATTGGTCGACAACTCTTTATGGCTAAATTTAATGCCATTATTTATCAAAACATTGGGTCAGAATTTCATTCAATTATCACTGCTCTTAATTTTCATCTTGAACCTATTTCCTTTAATGAACTTCATGGACATCTATTAGCACATTAAATCTTACTCAAAAGCACACAAGACACACCTTTTGCAAATCATGCTTATCAACAACCCACATAGAAATCTTCTATCACTTTCATAATATCTTAATCTCCTATGGCTGCTCCACTACTAAACTTCAATTCAAGTCATCCATTTAACTTAAATCGAATACCAAAAGGACCTTATCAGATTTGCGATAACCATAATCACACCACTGATCGGTGTCGACGTTAATATCAACCACCTTAACACAACTCTTTTAGCTCACAAGCTAATGTTGCCTGGCTTCCCAATCAGTTTATACCATGGAATACTTCAACAATTCATTCTTTACCTTTGCATAATTCTTATTCCTTTCCATGATATCCAAATATAAGAGCCACACATCATATAACTCTAAATATTTCTAATCTCATTGTTGCAAGTGATGACATTGGGAATGATCAAATTTGGGTAAGGCCTATATATATCTCACACTGGTAAGGCTATTTATGCCACTCCTTCACATTCCTTTTATTTTAATGATGTTTTACTTCTTCCAAAAATTTTTAAATCCCTTTTATTTGTTAAAAAATTTGCCTATAATATTGCTTATTTTGAATTTTGGCCTAACCATTTTTTATAAAGGATCATGTGACCAAGGCCATTCTGTTGCACAGATCAAATAAAGGTGGACTCTATGTGTTGCCATCAGGTTTTAAACAGGCTTTGCTTGGAAAAAAAATGCTCTTTTAAATAATGGTATGCACGATTTGGTCATCCCAATTCCAATACTATCTCTTATATTTTGCATTAAAATCAATTAAGTAGTTTGCCTTTAACATCAAGTTTATGTTGTTTTTATGTGTTAGGAAAATTATCTCATTCTCATTTACCATCTGTTGATCATGAAACTTTGGCACCATTTAAGTTGGTTTACTCAAATGTTTAGGGCCTTATGCTTTTCAATCTAGTGCAACATTGATAAATTATTTACCCTCATCCAATATTAATAATTCAACTCCTTTTTCACT
The DNA here is from genome assembly GCA_947683625.1 of Mallotus nudiflorus. NCBI lineage: Eukaryota > Viridiplantae > Streptophyta > Magnoliopsida > Malpighiales > Euphorbiaceae > Mallotus > Mallotus nudiflorus. The sequence continues at coordinate 5,461,188 of CANTUR010000460.1, forward strand.
TCTATTTAATAAAACTCCTTATTATGCTGATTTGAAGGTTTTTGGTTATGGCATCTTACCCTATTTACGTCCCTACAATAAAAACAAATTTAATTTTCATAGAACAATGTATGCTTACTTAGGCAATTCACCCACTCATCTTGGTTATTTTTGTTTAAACAAAGACACAAGACATGTTTACATTGCTTATCATGCCAAGTTCAACGAAAACCTTTTTCAGTTTTAACATCCAGTTGTTTCTTCTTTGTAAAACATTATTTATCACCCATGTCTTTATGTCAATCTGTCTTGCCTTCATTTCTACCAGTAGGTATGTCTTTCTTATATGAACCTTTGTCTTCTTCTTCCTCTTAGTGCTTATCTTCTTCTCCACCTAATAGTCCCAATCCTACCAAAACTCCATCTTCCTATTTGCCTAATAGTTCTCATTCTACCCAAACTCTATCTCCATCTCCTTCATGAGGACTAAACTTAGTTATTGATTTATCCTCTTATATGTTTGTTTCAAATACATGTTCCATTAATATTCCTAAAACTACACCCATTTGCACTCACTTGATACAGCTTTGTCCAAGCACCATGCATTGCAAACATGCTCTCCTGAGTACCTCTTACCTTAATACCAAATTAATAACTTTTAAATAAGGCTAACTTATGCTGGAATGGCAGCCAACTTATGCTGGAATGGCAATCAACTATGCAAGATGAGATATGAGCCTTGCATACTAATCGAACTCGATCCTTGGTGCCTTGTCTACTCAATATAAGTATGGTGGGCAATTGGTTGGTCTATCATATCAAGCAACATCCATTAGGAGGCATAGAACATTATAAAGCAAGGCTTGTGGCCAAGGGTTTTACTCAATGTTTTGGCATTGATTATCATGAAACTTTTAGTCTGGTTGTTAAAGCCACTATTATTCAGACTATTCTTGCTCTTGCTATAAAAAAGAATTAGCCAATTCATTAGCTTGATGCTTCCAATGCTTTTCTTCATGGCCATCTTGATGAAGAAGTCTATATAGAGTAGCCTCAAGGCTTTGTTCATTTTCAGCATCCTCACCATGTGTGTCATTTGTATAAATCTCTTTATGGCCTTAAATAGGCCCCTTGAGCTTGGTTCCAACACTTGTAATTTTTTTATGATAATAAGGTTTTCTGTCACGACCTGAACGTAAGGGCACGTGACTGACACTAGGGAATGGAAAAGCAAACGGTACTAGGGAATGGGAAAGCATAAAGCTATCGAAACCTGTAGTGAGCCTTAAAAGAAAAATGCAAAATATTTCACTTTAAAACCTTACAATAAAATAATTAAATCATAATGCACATTATCAAACTGATTTTTCTCAATTTAATTAGACCATAACATCATGGTGCATAAAATAAACATCATCAGTTATACAAATAGTATCTCAGTACATAAATCTCAATACATAATATCCAAATTTAAAATATGCAGTTATACAATTTATCTACTATGGTACACGGATACTAATACAAACACAACTATGTAGACCTACATAAGATAGCTGGTGAAGAAGCTACTTGTTGTAGGGAAGTAGGACTAATAGAAGACTCCCAAACTCCTGAAAAAAATAAGTTGAGGGGAGTCATACCTCGTTGAGTAAGCTAATAAAAGAAATGAATGTGGTTTGAAAATCTTCTTTAAAATAGGTTTTTATGAAAATATAATATATTTATAATTTATTCAATCCATTTAATATACATATAAAAATTCATTTTTAAAAGCAAAGAAAGAAATATTTAAATTCTTTAAAAACATTTCAGTATAAAAAATAGGTAGAGCCCTAGTCCTCAATTTTAGTAATCAAACGGCTAGCTTAAATCAAAGACTGCCGAATCTCGAGAACAAAGCATCACCAGGATGTACAGTCGCAGTCACATCACTTAATCCAATATCATTGATGGTGTCTGAGATCAAAGCATCACCAAACCATCGACCCCAGTGATCTAATAAATAAAAATCCAAATTTTATTGGCGGTGTCCGAGAGCAAAGCATCACCAGACCATCGACCCCTATACTTTAATCAATAATCAAATATCATATTACTGATGGTGTCCAAGAGCAAAGCATCACCAGACCATCGACCCCAGTAATATAATTAATATAATTAATATAATCAAATATTTTACTGGTACGCACATAGTCCTGATGAAACCCATCAGGTAGCTCGTTCTACAGTAGTTATTTAAAATAAATGAAATTAAATAAAACAATGAAAATTACAATAATTAAAAATAAAATAAATCACCTATAAATTAAACCATGCAATATTATTTAAAGAGTACCAACTATAATCTCGTAAAATTAAATTCATCAGAATTTAATATGTTTTAATTCGAAAAACCCAACATACAAATCAAATATTAACTTACAAGATAAAAACGCTCCTCTAATACATTATGTCCGACCTTGACTGGTAGACGCGATCGGAGGGGCAACTAAAAGACAAAAATTAAAACAACTATAAAAAAACAGAAATCCTAACTTCTAGAATTTCTAAGGAAGACCCAACTCAGAATTCAAAAATTAGGATTTACCTGATGTCACGTTTTACGAGAAATCTATCAAAAATTCGACATAGTCTCCTCTGTAAAATAAACATCCCTCTATCGAAGTAGAGTCAATCCTACAAGCAAACACACAAAACTCAACAACTCGGGTTGGGATCCCAAACTACTCAAATCCCCAACTGAGATTTACAATACACAAAAAGGCAAATATTAAATACTAACATATTAAAATCACTAAAATCCATAATATAATTTATTTAAATTTCAAAACACTAAATATAAATATTTTTCACAATAATTAATAAAATCTTAAATAATAATATAATATTTATAAAATTCCTATTTTTCAAATATTCAACATATTTAGTCAAATTCACATTTAATTGTTTAAATAGTTTAAATTTATTATTTGAATATAATTTTCAAAAATTAGAATTAATTAGGTAAAAATAGTAATTAATTTATAAAAATTATTCTAATACTCTATAAAATTCTAAAACCATTTAAAACATAGTATTTAACTATATTTTCAACAAAATCATACAATTAACCTATAATTTCAAAAATCACATAAAATTAATAATTCCTTAAAAATTACATAAATTCACTAAAATAATTTTATTAACACAAAAATTACTAACTTAATTTACTAACTCTAATTAACTCAATATTCAACCCAAATAATTAATTAACAAAATATACATAAAACTTAAAACACCTAAATTTAATTATACAAAATTCCATAAAAATTAAATTGACCAACATAAATTATTTTTTATATACCCATGACCAAAATCAACTAAAATAATTTATATCAACTAATATATATATATATATATATATATATATATATCAACCCAAAATTTAACCAAATATTAAAATAGAATTCTGCATAATTAACTAAATAATATAAATTAACCAAAATAAAAAATCAACTCAAAACTAACAAAATCAACTAACTAACAATCTAAATCAACTAAGAATCAACATAACAAACTCAACAAAACTAACCTAGAACTTATCTAATCACTAAGATCAAGATTAAGGGAGGGTTGTTGCCCGCTTGAACCGAAGTTGTTGGTCTCCATGTTGCTGCTGCTGCTGGTCTCCGTCTTCGGTGTTGCTGCTGCTGTAGAGATAGCAAGAAAAAAAGAAGAAGAAACAGATGGTGGTGATGGCGTGAGGATTGTGGTGTTGCTGGGGAAGGAAAGTAGTGTGAGAGAGAGGGCAGAGAAGTGAAAAAGGGAACAACAAGAAAAGGAAAAAAAATGGCGTGAACCAAGTTGGTGAGCTTTTTGACTTGAGTTATAACATATATATATATATTTACACACAACACCTAATAATAACAAATATAACCCTAGTTTAAAATAATGTTATATAAAAAAATAATGAAAATTAAATAAAATAATGGACATGCATGTAACTAATAATGAGATCAAATAATAATATTAATAGTGACAATAACATTATTTAAAAATTTTAATATCTTTGAATATAATAGTTCTCAAATAGGATGTTAAATTTAGTAATTATATATAACAATTTAATGTAATAATAACAACATAATATAGAAATTACTGATAACATTGAAATCTCGATATTTATGTATAAAATAGTTTAAAAATATTTAGGTTATTACAGTCTTTCCCCCTTATAGAAATTCATCCTCGAAATTCAAAGAAAAGCAAGGAAATACAAGGTTTATTGATGAAAAAGATAGGGATAGGCAACTTGCATCTCAGATTCTTTCTCCCACGAATAATCTTCTGCTGTGTGGTTACTCCATAGAACTTTCACAATCGGAATCTCCCGGGAGTGAAGCTGAAGAACTTAGCGATCTACAATCGCCACTAAATACTCCTCGTAAGACAAATCTCCGCTGAACTTCACTACTTGAGGCTAAAGTACGTAAGAAGGAACAGGAACATACTTTCTCAGCATAAATACATGGAACACTGGGTGGATTCGAGATAACTCAGGCCACTTCTCACGTACTTATGATTGTATCTTGAAAGGTCCAATGTATCTCAGAGCCAATTTACCCTTCTTACCGAACCTCATAACTCCTTTCATTGGAGACACCTTTAGAAACACCATATCTCCAACTAAAAAGGAAACATCTTTCCTTCTAAGATCAGTATAACTCTTCTACTTACTGAAAGCTGTCCTCAACCTTTGTTAAATGATAGGGACTTTCTCAAAAGTAATCTGTACCAACTCTGGACCTGATAGTTGTCTCTCACCAATTTCTCAACATAAAGGTGATATGCACTTCCTACCATACAATGCTTTATACGGAGCCATTTCAATACTTGCATGATAATTATTATTATATACAAATTCAATCAGTGGCAAGTGGTTATCCTATTGGCCTCCAAAATCCATCACACACATTCTGAGCATATCCTTTAAAGTCTAAATGGTCCTTTCTGACTAACCATCAGATTGAGGATGGAATGCTGTATTAAAATCTAACCTTGTATCCAAAGCTTTATGCAACTCTTGCCAGAAAACTAATGTAAAAGTAGCTCCTCTGTCAGATATTATGTTCACTGGAACTCCATGAAGATAAATAATTCTGTTGACATATAACTGTGCCAACCTGTCAGTGGAGTATGTCTTCTTTATTGGTAAAAAGTGAGCTTACTTGGATAACTTGTCAATTATCACCCAAATTGCATCAAATCCACTAGTCGTTCGAGGCAAACTAGTCATAAAATCCATAGCAATCATCTCCCACTTCCACTTTGAGATAGGCATGGGCTGTAACAATCCTGAAGGCCTCTGATGCTGTAGCTTCATTTGCTGACATGGAAGATAGTTGGATACAAAGTCTACAACATCTTTCTTGATTCCATTCTACCAGTATGTATCCTTTAAATTATGATACATCTTGATAGAACCTGGATGAATACTGTAAGCAAAAAAATGTGCCTCTTCCAAGATCTCTTTCCTCATATCATCAACATCTGGCACACACAACCGAGTACCCAAGCGCAGAACACCCTCACTGTCATTCACAAACTCTCTGGATTGACCCTGTTGCACTTTCAACATAATTCTCTGTAGTTGTGGGTCCCTTCTTTAAGCTACCTTAACTTTGTCCAAGTACACTAATCGTACTCTAAATTGAGCTACAAGGCATTTCTTAGTCACTTTCCACTATAAACCCTGATCAATAAGCTCATGCAACTCCTGAATAATTAGCCTCCTTTCAGTACTGATATGGGTAAGACTGCCAGCTGATTTTCTTCTCAATGCATCAACTACTACATTCGCCTTGCCTAGATGGTAAAGAATCAAACAATCGTAATCCTTCAGAAGTTCCATCTATCTTCTTTGCCTTAGATTCAAATCCCTCTGCTTGAAGATATACTTCAAGCTCTTATGGTTGGTGTATATTTTAGAAGTGACACCGTACAGGTAGTGTCTCCAAATCTTTAGTGTGAATACAACTGCTACCATTTCTAAATCATGAGTGGGATAATTCTTCTCATGCTTCTTCAACTACCTTGAAGTATAAGCAACCACTCTGCCATTCTGCATTAGCACACAACTTAATCCTACTTGAGAAGCATCACAATACATCGTGTATCCATCGTCACTAAAAAGCAACATCAGTGTTGGAGCTGAAGTCAATAAATCCTTAAGAAACTAAAAATTCTCCTCACATCTGTCAGTCCACACAAATCTAACATTTTTCTGGGTCAGAATGGTCAAAGATGCGGCAATCTTAGAGAAATCCTTCACAAATCTTTTGTAATAGCCCTCTAAACCTAGAAAACTTCTCACTTCAGTAACTGTTGTGGGTCTTGGCCATTTAGTGGTCGCCTTTATCTTTCTGGGATCCATGTGAATGCCATCTTTGTATACCACATGGCTTAACAATGCCACTTAGTCTAACTAGAACTCACATTTTGAAAACTTGGCATACAACTCTGCTCTCTCAAAGTTTGCAGCACCAATTTTAAATGCATCACATGCTCCACCTTATTCTTGGAATATACCAAAATTTCATCAACAAACACAATCATAAATAAGTCTAAGAATGGCCTAAACACCCTGTTCATCAAGTCCATAAAGGCTACTGGGGCGTTAGTCAACCTAAAGGACATAATTAGGAATTCATAGTGGCCATATTTAGTCTAAAATGTTGACTTAGGTACATCCTCACTTCTAATCCTCAACTGATGATACATAGATCTCAAGTCGATCTTAGAGAAATACCGAGCTCCTTACAACTAATCAAATAAATCATCAATCCTGGGGAGTGGATATTTATTCTTAATGGTAACCTTATTCAACTATTTGTAGTTAATATAGAGTCAAAGACTACGATCCTTCTTCTTTATAAAAAGAACCAGAGCACCCCAAAGAGATGTGCTAGGCCGAATAAATCCCTTATCCAATAATTCTTGCAATTGCTCTTTCAGCTCTGCAGGTGCCATCCGATAAGGTGGCATAGAGATAGGATTTGTATCAGGTATACATAATTCTATCTCTTTATCCGGTGGCAATCCAAGTAACTCCTTTGGAAAAACATCCAAGAATTCACATACCATTGATACCCTTTCTACTGATCCCATTTTTGCTTGAACATCTTTGACTATAGCTAGATAGCCCTGACACCCTCTACAAAGTATCTTTCTAGCTGTAATGGTAGAAATAAGATTACGAGGCACAAAACTCTCACAGCCTCTGAATCTTAATTCCTTTTCACCTGGAATTCTGAAAATTACTTCTTTCACCCGACAATCCATAAAAGCATAATATTATGACAATCCATTCCCAGAATCACATCAAACTCAATCACATACAGAAGGACTAAGTCTACCAATAACTCTCTACCTTTAACTAACATAGGACAAGATGGAAAGAAGATGTCCGTCTCCAACTTATCACTAAGCGAAGTCAAAACAGACAAAGGAAAACTCATTTTGGAAGAAAGACAAGTCACTATTAAAAGGATTAGGTATGGTGTTGTGTCGAATATGTCTTCGCTCTAGCTGTCTTTCCTCCTCCACAACACTCTCCAAACTACGACCCTCAGGTCAAATGCCAATATAAGCTAAACCTAACCTAGTCACATACAGCTCAACTGCTTTAGCAATATACTGCCTCACATCCTCAGCATGTCTCATCAATCTGTATAACTCCTGAGTGTAGTCCTCAACTGATTAATCTCTTTTATCGATATTAAGCAACTGCCATCTATAGTTCTCTCTCATAGATAAAGGATAGAAGAATCTCATAAACTACTCCTTAAAACCCAACCAAGTCATCATGGTCATAAAGGGCTGAATGGACTGTATAAACCAATCTTGAGCTACCGCTAAGATGGATAACTCCATTATCATGATCCTCTGATAATCAGAATACCTAGATCTGGTCTTGGACTCAATGGTATTAATGAAATCCAATGCGTCTTCGGTACCATCAAAATGAACTCATCCTACTCTAGAGTACAATAATGTCATATCTGCATTTGACATCTCTTGATTATGTCTCTGAAGCATCTACTACACTACGGACATCGCTTAATTAAGAGCTGTTAAGCCCTGATTAATACCCGCTATACTAGCTCCAAAAATTATAGGATCCTCTACTGGAATCAAGGGCTCTACCTGAGGTTGTTCTTGCCTCTGAGCCACTATTACTCTGGCTCTGCCCCTACGTTTACTTTTACCTCTACCCCTACCCCTAGGTCGAGGGGTAGGAGGAAGAATCTCATCCTGAAATGACTATTCACCATCATCATGCTCTGCATCAGCAGTAGGGGCCTTCTTAGCATGCCTCTTTTTGAAAGACAAGATAACCCAAATTCAAAACCAAAAAAGAACATAGACATAGACGCAGAATCCTAAGGATAAGAAAATCTACAAATAATAGATAATAACCTAAGTACCATAGTAACATGAGAAAAGATAGACATCGACAATCAAAAGCATGAAAAACAAGCCAAAGCTCTTATACCAACTTTTTCACCACCCAAACCCAGGGGCACGTGACCGATATTAGGAATGGGAAAGCATAAAGCTATCGAAACCTGTAGTAAGCCTTAAAAGAAAAATGTGGAATATTTCACTTTAAAACCTTACAATAAAATAATTAAATCATAATGCATATTATCAAATTGATTTTTCTCAATTTACTTAAATCATAACATCATGGTGCATAAAATAAACATCTTCAGTTATACAAATAGTATCTCAGTACATAAATCTCAATACATAATATCCAAATTTAAACTATGCAGTTATACAGTTTATCTCTTACAGTACACGAATACTAATACAAGCATAACTATATAAACCTACTCGGTATAGGGAAGTAGGCCTAACAGAATACTCCCAAACTTTTGAAAAGAATAAGTTGAGAGGAGTCAGACCTCACTGAGTAAGCTAATAAAAAAAATGAATGCGGTTTGAAAATCTTCTTTAAAATAGGTTTTTATAAGAATATAATATATTTATAATTTATTCAATTCATTTGATATACATATAGAAATTCATTTTTAAAAGGAAAGAAATAAATATTTAAATGCTTTTAAAATATTTCAGTATAAAAATTAGGTAGAACCCTAGTCCTCAATTTTAATAACCAAATGGCTCACTTAAATCCAAGACTGTCGGATCCCGAGAACAAAGCATCACCAGGATGCACAGCCACATTCACATCACTTAATCCAATATCATTGACGGTGTTTGAGAGCAAAACGTCACCAGACCATCGGCCCCAGTGATCTAATAAATAAAAATTCAAATTTTACTGGCGGTGTCCAAGAGCAAAGCATCACCAGACCTTCGACCCCAGTATTTAATCAATAATCAAATATCATATTACTAGCGGTGTCCGAGAGCAAAGTATCATCAAACTATTGGCCCCAGTAATATAATTAACATAATCAAATATTTTACTAGTGCGCACACGGTCTTGATGAAACCTATTAGGTAGCCCATTATATTATAGTTATTTAAAATAAATGAAATTAAATAAAACAATGAAAATTATAGTAATTAAAAATAAAATAACTCAACTATAAATTAAACCATGCAACATTATTTAAAGAATACAAACTAGAATCTTGTAAAATTAAATTCAAAAGAATTTAATATGTTTTAATTTGAAAAACCTGACATACAAATCAAATATTAACTTACAAGATGAAGGCGTTCCTCTGATATGTCATGTCCAACCTCGACTAGTAAACGGAACCAAGGGGGCGACTAAAAGATAGAAATTAAAATGACTATTAAAAATAAAAACCCTAACTTCTAGAATTTCTAAGGAAGACTCGACTTAGAATTCAAAAATTAGGATTGACTCGATGTCACGTTTTACGAAAAATTTATAAAAAATTCGACAGAGTTTCCTCTATAAAATGAACATCCCTCTATCGAAGTAGAGTCAAACCTGCAAGCAAACACACTTCTAAACTTCACACAAGCTCAACACATTGGGTTGGGATCTCGAACTATTCAAATCCCAACCGAAGTTCACAATACACAAAAAGACAAATATTAAATACTAACATATTAAAATCACTAAAATCCATAAAATCAATAATACAATTTTTTTAAATTTCAAAACACTAAAAATAAATATTTTCCACAATAATTAATAAAATCTTAAATAATAATATAATATTTATAAAATTCCTATTTTTCAAATATTCAACATATTTAGTCAAATTCACATTTAATTATTTAAATAGTTTAAATATATTATAAAATTAATTAAAAACCCATTTTATCAGAAAATAATAAATAATTTATTATTTGAATATAATTTTCAAAAATTAGAATTAATTAGGTAAAAATAGTAATTAATTTATAAAAATTATTCTAATACTCTATAAAATTCTAAAACCATTTAAAACATAGTATTTAACTATATTTTCAACAAAATCATACAATTAACCTATAATTTCAAAAAACACATAAAATTAATAATTCCTTAAAAATTATATAAATTCACTAAAATAATTTTATTAACACAAAAATTACTAACTTAATTTACTAACTCTAATTAACTCAATATTCAACCCAAATAATTAATTAACAACATTAACAAAATATACATAAAACTTAAAACACCTAAATTTAATTATACAAAATTCCATAAAAATTAAATTAACCAACATAAATCATTTTTTATACACCCATGACCAAAATCAACTAAAATAATTTAGATCAACTAATATATATATATATATATATATATCAACCCAAAATTTAACCAAATATTAAAATAGAATTCTGCATAATTAACTAAATAATATAAATTAACCAAAATCAAAAATCAACTCAAAACTAACAAAATCAACTAACTAACAATCTGAATCAACTAAGAATCAACCTAACAAACTCAACTAAACTAACTCAGTACTTATCTAGTCACAAAGATCATAATCAAGGGAGGGCTGCTGCCGCTTGAACCGAAGCTACTGGTCTCCGTGCTGCTACTGCTACTGATCTTCATCTTCGATGTTGCTACTGTTGTAGAGATAGTAAGGAAAAAAAGAAGAAGAAGAAACAGATGGTGGTGATGGCATGAGGATTTTGGTGATGCTGGGGAAGGAAAGCAACGTGAGAGAGAGGGCATAGAAGTAAAATGGGACAGCAAGAAAAGGAAAAGAAAATGGTGTGAGGAAAGAAATGAAAAAAGGAAAAAAATGGTGGGGATGGGTTGGTTGAATCTGGTTGGTGACCTTTTTGACTTAAGTTATAACATATATATATATATATACACACACAACATCTAATAATAACAAATATAACCCTAATTTAAAATAATGCTATATAAAAAAATAATGGACATGCATGTAACTAATAATGAGATCAAATAATAATATTAATATTGACAATAACATTATTTAAAAATTTTAATATCTTTGAATATAATAATTCTCAGATAGGATTTTAAATTTAGTAATTAAATATAACAATTTAATGTAATAATAATAACATAATATAGAAATTATTGATAACACTAAAATCTCGATATTTATGTATAAAATAGTTTAAAAATATTCGGATTATTACATTTTCGTCCTTCCAAGTCTGACCTCTCTCTTTTTATTTTTAATGATGGCAGTACTCAATTGTTTATTCTGTGTTATGCTGATGATTTACTTGTCATTAGTTCCAGTCTTGCTAGCGTTCAGCAATTCACTACTGCAGTTCAAAAAGAATTTCCTACAAGCAACTTGGGTACTCCATTACTTCCTTGGTATTGCAGCTCAGGCTCATACCGCATGTCTTTTTCTTTCTCAACAAAAATACGTTCAAGATTTGCTTTCTCACACTAATATGGTGGATGCTAAACCATGCTCCACACCCGTGATTACTTCTCTGCCTTTGTCTAAACATAACAGCACTTTTATTCCTAATGGTGATAAATATTGATGAATTGTTGGCTCTCTACAGTATCTCACTATTACAACGCCAGACATTGATTTCTTTGTTAATAAGCTGTATTAATTGATGCACTCTCTAACAGCGGATCATTGGCAAGCTCTCAAGCGTTTGCTATAGTATCTTAAAGGTACTTATACTCATAGTTTATTATTATCTCGAGATAGTGATCATCAACTTCAGTGCTTTAGTGACAATGACTGGGGTGGGTGTCCGGATGACCGTTCGTTCTATAAGTGGTTATGGTATCAATTTTGGCAAATCTCTTATCTCCTGGATGGCCAAGAAACAATCCACTATTGCTCATTCCTGTACTAAGAGTGAGTACAAGGCTATCACCAATGCCACTGCTGAATTGTTTTGGTTGAAGTCATTGCTCACTGAACTCGGTGCTTTTCACTGTTCCAATATTACATGTCGTGTGACAATATCAGAGCTATTTATCTTTTGGCCAACCCTATCTTTTGTGCTCGAATGAAGCATATTGAACTTGATTTTCATTTTGTCCGTGAAAGTACAAGTCAGAATCTTACAAACTAAGTTTATTGCTTCAAGTGACCAGCTTGCTGATTCCTATACCAAACCCTTGGGAAAATCTCGTTTCTTATTTCTACAGGACAAATTGTCTGTTTTTCCTTTTCCCATGGGTTTGCAGGAGGGTGTTAAGGGATAATTCTGTTGTTTATTAGATACGTTTATCATTTTCTTTTCTTATCACGTAGTTACTACTTAGTTACCATATTGTTGTAAAGGCTGTTATCTGCCTATATTGTTGTAAAGGCTGTCATCAGCCTATAAATGTTTCGGTGCTATATTCTTTACCTGAAATTCATTTTAACACTTTGACAAACTAGCCATTGATAGAGAAAAAAAGCAGAATGCTGGAGAGCAAAATTGACACATAAATGATTTTGGAAAAAAAAATGAAAGACATATTCGTTAGCATGTTGTCATCATGATTTGTTTTGGTTTGAAAAAAGGGTGAATGAAAGCCAACACATTCTAAATCATACATCGATGCATAAAGATGGGTTGCGATAAAGATTCTTTTTAAAGAAATGATTCTACAGGGTGGGCTACAAAAATTCTTGGAGAATATATATATAAATGGGCTGTAAATAGTGGTCATTCAAAGAAGACTACTAGTGCACTTTGTGAGGATATAGACTCATGAGACCTTTAAAATATCATTCTTTTTGGATTCTGATTGTTTTCGTTTGAGTATTTTACTTGACCTTTCCAACCATTTGGTGGTATATTGGAATCTTAAAAGTAAATTTTTTTATGGGATTCGTTTTGAAATTATAATAGAAAATTATGGAAATGTGTGAAACTGAAACCCTAACAAACCACTTTCATATATAAATCGATGCCATGTTTTTTTCCTACAAAGATTCTTATATAGAATTCTAGCTTCTATTTATCATGTGTTCTTACTATCGAACAAGTTCTTTGAACTTCGAAAAATCAAAAGGGTGGCAAGTAGCATCTCTTCTCCATGTGGGTTTGGTCGTATGTTAATTGTCACAAACGTTGAGAAACATATTTCGATGATTATTGGTATTGCATTAGTCAAAAAATGGAGAAAAGTGTAAGCAAAGTACCATTTGCTTTCAAATTTAATTATTTTTATTTTTATTTGTAGTTTATTTTGTGATAAATTAGTATTTTGTATAATTAACAAAAAGTGTATGTCTAATTAGTTGTGTTGTTAGTAGCTATTCCAACATAAAATACCTGGAAAAAGAATGAAACCAAGGACAAAAATCTTTTGGTTGATATACTAAAACTGTGTTTGGTATAAATGAATTTCACAAAATTTTATAGAATTTATTTTGCAAATTCAAATGATATATGTTGGTTTAAATGAATTTTGTAAGAAATTCATTTGAAATTCCCAATTTTTACATTTGTAGAATTGATTATAACTAAACCAAATTCTATTAAAATAGTTGGAAAACATTTCCAAATGAATTTCACAAATTTTAAGTTTATAGTTTTAAGTGACTAAAATACAGCTTCCTTATTTTTATTTTCAAAAACATCTTTATATTTAAAAGAGAATTTTTGACAAAAACTTAAATTTAAGATTTATACCATTTTAGAAATTCATTTCAAATGAATTTTATAAGCTATTTATTTAAACCAAATACAATTTATTAATAAAAGTTCATTTGCAAATAAATTTTATTTGCAATTCATTTCAAAATGAAATAAATTTCTTGATAAAATTGAATCAAGGGCTAATATACTAACACTTTCCTTATGAATGAATATATTTCATAGACTAGAATGTTAATAGATTTCAGCCAATATTAATTTGTCTAATTAAATCAATTTTTAAGTTCAAATTTTATGTATGATAAAAAAATATATATTAAATTTTTTTTATTATAAAATTTTTTGACTCAAATTTTAAAATAATCAAAATAATATAAGAGGTTACAAACTAGCAGAGGCCCAACAAAGGACACAGGCTTCATATACTGTGTGGGAAACTTATCTTTGGACATTAAAAAAAAAAGTTAACGATAAAAATTGTACAAAGGTTTTTTTTTTTATTTAATATGGTTAACTGACTCGTAATCGAATTAGTTATAAGTCAATTTGTTTACAATACAAAAAGAAAAATAGGGAACAAAAAAGAAAAAAGACAAGTAAAGATCAAGTCATTGAAGACAAAAATGTAATCGATTAATAAGTATGATGTTTTGAAACACTCGTAGTAAATTGTCAAATATCTAAAAGTAAACAATAAATTTATAATTTTATGGAAAATTTTAGAAGCAATACCTCCAACTTTTGGTTTAATTGGAATAAGACTACACTAAAATAAAAAATTATATGATAAGTGAATAATTTTTATTTTTTTAACCCATAGTATTTAACATTGTACTCTAATAGCCCCTTTCTCTCTTTCTCTCGAAGTGTCCAATAGCAGTGTTCATCTTCTCTTCTTCTTCATAGAAACTTCTTTACGTGGATTCGGTGGTTTTTGGCCATTTTTTTGGCCATAAAAACCATTCAAATAGCTTTTTTTTTTTTCTCTAGTATTACGCTTATATATAAATATGATATATTTTTATGTGTTATAATTTGATAATATTTGTTAATAGTTTGGTAATATTTTGGTTGAAATCTTTCAAGATATTATTGAGAAAATAAATATTTTTTATATATATTATGAAGTAAATATTTGTATATAAGTAGGAAATAAAGTTTTTATTCTATTTAGGATGTTATTATATTTGAAGTTATGTTGTTATTAAGATTTCTATGTATATATATAAGGGGTGTAACTCTTCTTTGAATATTATAGAAAAATATTTCCCTTGAATTTTTTTTTTCTCTAAATTTTATTATTCATGGTATCAAATCATACCCATTAAAATCAATTTTTTTATTAAATTCTTGAAATCGTATTTTTTCTTTCTTCCTTTAAATTTTTTGAATCTTTAAAATCATGACCACCGAAAACACATCTATTGTATCCCATGAAACACCTAATTTTATTCAAACCCTTCAAGATAATTCTCCCTTTCCCACAGGAATTATTCTTGATGATACGAACTATATTCTATGGTCACGGATCATGGAGATGCGAATTGGAGGTAAAAATAAATCTGGCTTTCTTAATGCCACTACGTCAAAGCCACCAGTAGGAGATAAAGTATTGGAAACTTGGCTCCTTGATAATAATTGAGTCAAAAGTTGGTTGATTAACTCCATGAGTTCGACATTGATGCAGAGATTCATCTGTCTCCCAACAGCAAAGGAGATATGAGATGCTGCCTCAAAAACCTTCTATAATGGATCTGATGAAACTCAGTTATTTGAATTAAACTGAAAATCATTCACAACACGTCAGAATGGTAAGCCATTACCTACATGCTATAATGAACTGATTGGAATATTTCAAGAAATCGATGCTCGGACGTGTGCACAAGGGGAGGATATCAATGGAGTAGTATCACTTTACAAACATATTTCCTGGCTTCGAATACATATTTTCCTAGTAAAATACTCAGGAATGATCCACCTCTTAATCTCGAGTCTAATAATGCTTATGTACGGAGGGATCACAACCAGCAACATACGATGGAAGAGTCGAAGATACTACCAGACCATTTTGTACTTGTAGCAGCTCAGGCTCATCCTTAGTTCAAAAGGAAAATATCGAGTAAGTCAATCACATACACCTGTACTCATTGTGGTGTAGTTGGACACTCCAAGGAACGATGCTATGAAATTGTGGGATATTTGGAATGGTGGGGTTTCAATACAAAGCCTTGTAAGAAGCTCGGAAAGGCTGCAATTGTCACCTCTAGTGGTACTAAACCAAGTGGTGATCTTGATGCAACATCAGGTATGAAAAATCTTACTTGAAATAATACATGGATTATTGATACAGGTGCTACTGATCATATGACAAACTCCACTCACCATCTTACATCCATATGCCCATTAACCCAATAAAATATTATGACTGCTAATGGAGGCATAACACCGGTCACTCATGAAGGATCAATATCTAACTCTGACTCTCTTAATCTAGATATTGTTCTTATTGTTCCATCTCTTTCTTGTAATCTATTATCTATTGGCCAAATTATTGAAACCTTGAATTGCACTATCAAATTTTGGCCTAATTATTATGTATTTCAGGACATTGCAATGCGCCGGATTATTGGCTCTGGTATTAAATGTGGAAAGTTGTACTATCTTGAGTTACATAATGATTCAAGTCAGAAGTCGAGTCAAGTAAATAGGGTTGGTGGAAGTTGCTCGAGTAAAGACCAAGTAATCTTATGGTATTGTCAACTTAGTCACCTTTCTTTTCATTATCTTAGACAAACAATACCTGATTTATTTTTGAATACCATAGACTTGGAATTCAAGTGTGATATTTATGAATTGGCAAAAGGCCATCGAATTTCTTATGTACCGAGTTATAATAAAAATTCAATTCCATTTATGACCATTCATTCTGATGGGATTCTTACTCTATCTGGTGCTTGATATTTTTTAACATTTATTGATGAATGTACCTAGATGACATGGGTATCACTACTTTCAAATAAGGGAGATGTGTGCTCCAAGTTCCAGGACTTGTACAAAATGGTGGCTACACAATACTAGAGTAAAATTTGAGTCTTACAGTCTGACCATAATGAGGAGTATGTTAACACAATCCTAAATGATTTTTGCCATGAGAAGGGCATTCGACACCAAACATCCTGTGTCGACACTCCTCAATAGAATGGTATAGCCGAACAAAAGAACCAACAGTTATTAGAAGTTGTCTGAGCATCATTATTTGACATGAATATTCTTAGAGAATACTAGGGAGAGGCTGTTCAATCCGCTGTATATCTCATAAATTGGAGACCATCAAGAGTACTCGATTTCAAAACACCTCTTTAGAAACTTCAGGAACTTATCATATCTCTACCCCTCAATAATCTCGAGCCCCGAATCTTTGGATGCTTGATATATATTTATCAAACACTCATAAAATTAGACCCTCGAGCTCTCTGTTGTATCTTTGTTGGCTATACAGATATATAAAAGGGATATTGGTGTTATGATCCGAATACAAATAAGATGTATGTCACTCGAGATGTTTAGTTTCATAAAAATTCTCCTTTTTTCTCCTACTCCGAGTGCTCTTTTCAGGGGGAGAAAAATTTGAACCTCTTTGAATTTTAAGATAGTATTATGAGTGGTCCAAATGTTGAATATAACATTATAAGTGTTTCAAGTCCAAGTCTTCTAAATGTTCTGAGCATCTCACCTAGAAAGATCATAGAAAAAAATTTGAGTAATCAAAATAGTACATCTTCCTAACCCATACTAAAAGTTGAAGAAACTCCGGATACGGATGTGCACAATAAAGTAAACTTGTCTCCTTTAGTAACTCCAAATACTAATCCTCGTTATCCTTTTAGAATCAATAGAGGGGTTTCAAAAAAACAATATGATCCAAACCTTTATACCAAAGCTAGATACCCTATCAATAACTCCATATCAACCAACCATTTATCTAACTCACATGCACTTACTATAAATCAATTATCTACTATATCTATTTTGAGTAATTTACAGGAAGCTTTAGATGATCCAAATTGGAAGAAAGCCATGAATGATGAAATGGAGGCATTGCATAAGAACTAGACATGGGATCTTATTCCTCTTCCTGAAGGAAAGAAAATAGTGGGGTGTAGGTGGATATTTACTGTCAAACTCAATTTAAATGGAAGCATAAATCGGTATAAAGCTCGGTTGGTAACAAAGGGGTATACTCAGAAGTATGGAATTGACTATGAAGATACATTTTCCCCAGTAGCAAAAATGAACACCATCCGAGTTTTTATTTCCTTAGCTACTAACCTGGACTAGCCGATGTGACAATTTGATGTGAAGAATGCATATTTGAATGGAACCATAAATGAAGAAGTGTATATGGATCCACCACCCGGAACTAAATGTACTTACCAAGTATGCAAACTAAAAAGGGCATTATATGGACTCAAGCAATCGCCTCGAGCATGGTTTGGACGACTCTCAACCTTCATGAGAAAGCTCAAATATAAGCAAACTGATGTTGATCATACACTATTCATCAAACGGAAGTTAGACAAATTAACCGCACTGATTGTATATATTAATGATATGGTGGTCACTGGAAATGATCTGAGTGAGACAACAATCTTGCAAAGATAGTTAGCATCCGAGTTTGAACTTAAGGATTTAGGTAACTTGAAGTATTTTTTAGGAATTAAAGTTGTAAGATTAGCTTAAGAAATTTCCCTTTGCCAAAGAAAGTATGTATGGACCTACTGACAGAGACGGGCATGCTTGCTTGTAAGCCAACCGAGACTCCAATTGAAGTCAACCATGGACTTTCAGTCCTAGGAGATTAAGTTCCAATAGATAAAGATCGATATCAAAGTATGGTGGGAAGGTTGATTTACATATCTCATACTAGGCCAAACATTGCTTATGCAATAAGTATTGTAAGTTAGTTCATGCATTCTCCGAGTAAAGAACATATGGATGTAGTATACCAAGTATTAAGATATCTAAAGTCTTCTCCGGGTAAAGGGTTATTCTTTTGGAGGAATAAAGATTATGAAATCACCGGCTATACTAATGCTGATTGGGCTGGAGATTAGACTGATTGAAAATCAACATTTGGGTACTTTACATTTGTTGGAAATAATTTAGTCACTTGGAGAAGCAAGAAACAGAAAGTTGTAACAAGATCAAGTGTTGAAGCTGAGTTTAGAGGAATGACTCATGGAGTATGTGAGTTGCTCTGGGTAAGGCGAATTGTTCAGGATCTGGGATTAAAACATCTGAAGCCTATGTTGTCATATTGTGATAACAAGGTAGCCATAGCAATTGCAAACAATCTGGTTCAACATGATCAGACTAAGTATGTAAAGGTTGACAAACATCTCATAAAAGATCATCTGAACCAAGGAACAATTGATCTTCCATTTGTTTCTTCTCAAACTCAACTAGCTGACATCCTCACAAAAGCTGTATCCGGAAAAATGTTCTACAACTCACTTGACAAGTTGGGAATGATTGACATACATTCACCAACTTGAGAGGGAGTATTAAGGAAGTAAATATTTTTATTGTATATGTTATGAAATAAATATTTGTATACAATTAGGAATAAAATTTTTATTCTATTTAGAATGTTATTCTATTCCTAATTAGGTTGTGATTAAGATTCCTATGTGTATATATAAGGGGTGTAACCCTTCTTTGAATATCATAGAAAAATATTTCTCTTGAAATTTCTTTTTTTTTTTCTCTGAATTTTATTCTTCATATATGATCTAGTTCAAGTTTACTCTTCCCTATCTCTAGTCCTTTTATGCAACAGAAATTATACTCTTGGTCTGCTAGCACTAGAACATCAACTCGCCGGTGTTGGAGCTTGAAGAGCAGATTGTCGGACTGCTCTGTTCACCGGACTAATAGAGTTTGATGATTAGATCTTTAGAACTGATTTGATGAGTTTTAGTTCTGATTTAGTTTGATTGTGGTTTCTTCTCCACATGTTTCCTTATGTTATCCTCACCATTTAAATTTAGCAAATATGAATTTTACCAAAAGGATTTCATGAGCTTTCATCCCCATCTTTTGAAGCTCATATAGATGATTTACCATCATTGAATTTGTGTTTATATGAGTAATTTATGAGTTTAAATTACTTGTATCATTTGGTATTAATCATCTTTGATCAATGAAACATTATGATTGTTCAAAAAAATTGTACTCTAATTAATTTAATTTGACTCAAATAAAGATGGTAAAAGATGGCAAAAGTTTCTCATTAACTAATTTGATGCGATTATACACATTAAAATTTTAACCCAAAACTTCTCTTAAACAAAAACAACTCTCTATCAGCTGAATAATTTTCATTTTTATTCATACATTCTATCTTAGTATATTAATATAAATATTACATTTTAGTACAATATAACTTTAGCTCATAGCCTAGTGAAATTTTCTTTTTCTTTAGATTCTAATGTTTCTAGTTGGTTGAATTGTGCTCCGCCTTCTCTTGAGGAGATTGCTCTTGTCGATGCTGGTGTTCTTTGAGTTTTCTTTATAAATTTCTTTTTCCATAAAAAAAAATTTAGTATATTTGTAATTTGATAATGAATTAATAAATAAAATACATACATAGCATTTGAGGTAAATTAATTAACCTATTATTATAACCTCATATTCATATGAACATTTAAAATAGGAAAAAAATGAAATAAATATAATATTTTCAAATCAAATAAGTTTTTCATTTCTATTTTTATGTGTTTTAAAATTACTGAAATTGAAGTCAGACTAACTATTATAGTTAGTATTTAGATGTTGTATCTTCTCAAAAAATAAAAAATGATGTGAATATGAAACTTATAAAAATTTAAAATTAGATTATATATTATTGAATTTTAAAATTTGATATAAATTTATAAAATTTCAAAAAAACTGTGATTTTTTACACTGTATAATTGCCTATAAAAATGGATGATTATCTACCAACGTACTACAATTTATTTAGTTTGTTGTTAAAACTAAGTTTAATTTTGCAATTTTACTAATTATCAGTTTAAATTGTCAATTTTGCAGTTTTCCTAACTAACTTTTAAACCGTCTAATTGTACACCGTCATTCACAAAGCTGCTCATAGTGTTCAAAAAATTATTTCAATGATTTTTTAATAGAATAACGAGTCTCAATTTTTATATTGAATTTATATTAATTATCGATGTAAATATAAAATAAAAAAATTTATATTAAAATTGTAGCATGACAAACAATGTGATATTACAAATCACTTCAAATTCTGAATAATAGTAATCTCTTTCTAAATATAGAATCTATAAAATAAAAAAATTAAAGTGAAAAAACTTTAGTATTTGAAAACTTTATATATATATATATATATATCTTTTTTTTGTAAAATTGATATTTTTGTTGAATATTTAAAAGAAGAAAAAATTGGAGATTGATGTAGGGCACGCGGAATTCCATCATATTGACCTGGAGCTTAGTAGGAATGTCCCCATTACATCAAATCGCCAACTCTTGTTATTCTGTTGCAAATAATTAACCAAAAAAGTTAAGATATTACCAAACAAAAATTAAATCACATAATGTATAACCACACACACATATGTAATGAAAGAATGTTGTCGGCATTAATATGCCGCAAAGGACCAAAGCCATCTTCTAGGTCTTTCGTGTTACACTCGTGAAAGTAAAAAAGTTATTAAATATATTTTTTGATAATATTATTATTGTTATAATTATTATTTAATTAAATAAAAAATTTTAAAAAATAAGTGTTATATATTAATATAACAATTTAACATAATTATAATTTATAGAATTTTAATAAGTTGTTTATTTAAATAATTGTATCATACATTTTCAATTTTTTTTTGTACTTTTTTTCAACTATAGAATTAATTTTATATAAAAATGTTATTATCATAATTAATTATAAGATAATAAGAAATTATTTATTATTTTTTTGATAAAAATTTTAAAAATAATAATAAATGATAATTATACTGCTTTCCTTATATAATCAAAATACTATTATTAAACAAATTACGTGCTATTTTTAAAAAATATATTTATAGATGCAAGACAAATAAAATTTTTAATTAATTTAATTTTAATTACTTAAGAAAATTTAACTTAATAAGTTTTTTAAAAAAACTTATATGAAAATCTGATTTTTCATTATTGAAAGAATTGTATTATAATATAGTAATTTATTACAAATTTAATAAATTTTCTATTTGAACAATTGTACAATATTTTTTCAATATTTTTTATCTAAATAATAATCTAATTTTACAAACATAATAGACTTATAATATAATAATTTATTATATTGTTTCTAAATTTTCTATTCAAATAATTATATAACAATCTTTTAAAATTTTTGACATTATTATTTTTTCATAATTAATTATTTTATTAATTTTGATTTCAATTGTTTACTTATTAAATTTTTCGTAAGACTTATAAAATTCTATCAGCTAATTTGATTTAAATTAGATAAAATACCTAATTAAAATTGAAATATATATTTTTAACAAAATTACAACTAAAATTTTACAATTTTAGTAAATTTGTATTTAAATAGTGAAACTTTATTTCTTTAATATCTTTGTTTTTAATACTTTTATTCACTCAAAAAGTAATTGAATGTAATTTTTAAAACATTTTTACTAATAAAACATGATAAAGATTAATTAATTTAATTTTTACTTTTTTTATTTTATTAAATTTTATAAAAATATCTAAAAACGATAATTATACTATTTTTTTTATAGAATTACTACTCTTAAATAAATTATATGCTTTATTTTCTAAAATATAGTTAAAAATAAAATGTTTAATAAATTTTCTATTTAAACAATTATACAACACTTTTTCAATATTTTTATCTAAATAAGAATCGAATTTAAAAAAATTAATAGATTTATAATATAATAATTTACTACATTCTTTATGAATGTCTCAACAATCTTTCAACATTTTTTATGTTAATATTTTTCGTAATTAATTATTTTATAAAATTTATTGATTTTTATTTGAATTATATATTTACTTATTAAATTTTATTTTATAAGACTTATAAAATTATGCTATTTAATCTGATTTATATTAGTTAAAATATAAGTAGACCTTGTTAAAATAGAAAAATATATATTTTTAATAAAATTACTTCTAAAATTTTAATTAATTTAATTTTTATTAGAGATAAAATAGAATTTAACCTCATTAAAACATGAAATATACTTTCAATTAAATTAGAATTACATTTTAATTAGTTTAATTTAATTTTTGTTAGTAAACAACTAAATTATCCAATTTTTATATAACATTGAGTAAAGACCTTTTTGTAATTTTTCTTGTTCCCCTCCCCTTTGTACATATATATATATATATATATGATATCTTTTATTTTTTATTTTCAAGAATTATATAATTTAGAAAGAAAATTACAGTCAGTTTTGTATTCCCTTTTAAATTTAAATTCTTTTCAATTTATTCAATTACATATATAAATATCAAATTTCTATTTATTACGAGAAATCACAAATTAATCCTTTTATTTTCTTTCAAATATCATATTTAAATATTTATTTGTATAGATAAATTTATTATTTTCTTCTATACTCTAAAATGTTTAAATTATGTTCATATAAATTATATTTTATTGCAATTACATACAGATGTTACTTATATTTAATTTGCTTGTAGCTTAGTTTAGTACTAATTATAGTTGAAGAATTAATTTTTGGACTGATTTGCCGACCTTCAAATTCTTTGATAAAGCTTTAATATTCTGATTTGATAACTGCAATGACATCACTTTAGTGCTGATAATATATAAATGAACACATGGGACAAATTTGTGGTGTCCGGTAAGATGGATAAGTACCAAGTTTTCTTTTTCTCCTTAGGGGCTGCAGATCAGAGATTATGATCATCTTCTAAAATTAATAAAATAAAAACAGATGATGATCATGTTCAAATCCAATTTGGGTTCTGATAATATTCAAAAAGAAATGATCATTGTATATATTACGAGAATTTGGCATTTCCCCATTCATAAATCCTGAGGAATTTCTTTTGTTTTTGTTTTTATTTATTATTTTTTTTTTCATTGGGTCCTGCATATGAAATTTATATATACATATATAGTGGCATCCAATGATTTTTGATATGTGTAGAAGGCAAGATTTAGTACACTCATACGGTACCATGTGAGTTTTTAGCCCATAAAAAAAATAATTATGAATTATAGGCCTAAATTGGAGATCGGTTGATAAATTAATAATACAATTCAAAGTAATTGGATCTCATGGAGAGTTCAACAGCGATCATCAGATATTGTGTTTGAAAATTGAATATAAACTTTTGATATAACCACTCAACTTTTCGGTTGGATTTTATTCATTTTTTGTGTTTTATTATTTTTAATTATTTCTTTATTTCATGTAAATATGCAATTTTATCCAAATATTTATCAAATTTTACAATTTTGTCCAATATTTTAATCAACCAAGTTTCAACAGCTTAACAATATCCATCACATCCATCGCATTCCAATCATTCTTTCATTCAACAAAGAAATAAAATTAACAAAATGTGCATGCAAAGAAATACAATAAATACATTCCTTATTCACACACAAATAAAATAAAATGAAATCGAAATCAACCTAACTAAATTAACAATATTCAGTTGTTGAGCTCTAAAAATGAAATAAATTAGTCTATCAAAAAAAATTTTTAAAAAAAAACCTACAAGAAAATAATAAAGATAATACACAAAAAAATTAACATAAAAAATAAATTTAAACATTAAATTTGTTGAGGAAGTAAATATTTTTATTGTATATATTAGGAAGTAAATATTTGTATACAATTAGGAATAAAATTTTATTCTATTTATAATGTTATTCTATTCCTAATTAGGCTATAATTAGGATTCCTGTGTGTATATATAAAGGAGTGTAACCCTTCTTTGAATAGAATAAAAAAAAACTTTCCCTTGAATTTTCTCTTTTTTCTCTGAATTTTATTCTTCATGGTATCATACCATATCCATTGAAATTGAATTTTTTTTTTTTTTTTGAATTCTTGAAATCCTATTTTTTCTTTCTTTGAATTCTTTGAATCTTTAAAATCATGACCACCGAAAATACATCCATCGTATCCCATGGAACACTCAATTTTATTCAAACCCTTCAAGATAATTCTCCCTTTCCCACATGAATTATTCTTGATAATACGAACTATACTCTATGGTCAAAAATCATGGAGATGCGATTTGGAGCTAGAAATAAATCTGGCTTTCTTAATGGCACTACGCCAAAGCCACCAGCAGGAGATAAAGCATTGGAAACTTGACTTCTTGATAATAATCGAGTCAAAAGTTGGTTGATTGACTTCATGAGCCCGACATTGATACAGAGATTCATCCGTCTTCCAACAGCAAAGGAGATATGGGATGCTATCTCAAAAACCTTCTATGATGGATCTGACGAAACTCAATTATTTGAATTGAATTGGAAATCATTCACTACACGCCATAATGGTAAGGCATTACCTGCATACTATAATGAACTGATTGGAATATTTCAGAAAATCGATGCCCGGACGTGTGCACAAGGGGAGGATGTTAATGGAGCAGTATCACTCCATAAGCATATTACCTAGCTTAGAACACATATTTTCCTAGCTAGGCTTGATTCGGAATTTAATAATGCTCGAAGTGAAATACTCTAGAAGGATCCACCTCTTGATCTCGAGTCCAGTTATGCATATGTCCGGCGAGATCACAACCAGCGACATACGATGGAAGAGCCAAAGATACTGTCAAACCACTCTATACTTGTAGCAGCTTAGACTCGTCTCCAGTTCAAAGGAAAAATTTCGAGCAAGCCCATCACATACACCTGTACTCATTATGGCAAAGTTGGACACTCCAAAGAACGGTGCTATGAAATTGTTGGATATCCAGAATGGTGGGATTTCAATAGAAAGCCTCGTAAGAAGCTTGGCAAGGTTACAATTGCTACTTCTACTAAACCAAGTGGTGATCGTGATACCACTCCAGGTATGACAAATCTTACTTGAAATAATACATGGATTATTCATACAGGTGCTACTGATCATATGGCAAACTCCACTCAGCATCTTATCTCTATCCGTCCATCAACCTAACAAAATATTCTAATTGCTATGGAGGCATAGTACTAGTCACTCATGAGGGATCAGTATCTAACTCCAACTCTCTTAATTGAGATATAGTTCTTATTGTTCCATCTCTTTCTTGTAATCTACTATCTGTTAGCCAAATCACTGAAACCTTGAATTGCACTGTCAAATTTTGGCCTAATTATTGTGTATTTCAGGACATTGCAATGCGTCGGATTCTTGGCTCTAGTGTTAAACGTGGAAAGTTATACTATCTTGAGTTGCATGATGATTCAAGTCAGAAATCAAGTCAAGTTAATAGGGTTGGTAGAAGTTGTTCAAGTAAAGACCAAGTAATATTATGGCATCGTCGTCTTGGTCATCTCTCTTTTCATTATCTTAGACAAATAAAACTGAATTTATTTTTGCATACCACATACTCAAAATTCAAGTGTGATGTTTGTGAATTGGCAAAAGGCCACCGAATTTCTTATGTACCGAGTTATAATAAAAATTCAATTCCATTTATGACCATTCATTCTAATGTATGGGGACCTGCTCGGATTCCTACTTTATCTGGTGCTCAATTTTTTGTAACGTTTATTGATGAATGTACCCAGATGACCTGGGTATCTCTACTTTCCAATAAAGGAGATGTGTACTCCAAGTTTCAAAACCTAAACAACATGGTGGCTACACAATTCCAAAGTAAAATTTGAGTCTTGCAGTCTGATAATGGTGGGGAGTATGCTAACTCAATTCTTAATGATTTCTACCTCAAGAAGGGCATTTACCACCAAACATCTTGTGTCGGCACTCCCCAACAGAATGGTATAGCCAAACGGAAGAACCGACAGTTATTGGAAGTTGTCTGAGCATCCCTATTTGACATGAATGTTCCTCGAGAATACTGGGGAGAAGTTGTTCGATCCGCTGCGTACCTCATAAACCGGACACCATCACGAGTACTCATTTTTAAAACTCCTCTTCAAAAACTTCAGGAACTTGTCATATCTCCACCCTTCAATAATCTCGAACCCGGAGTTTTTGGATGCTCAGCATATGTTTATCACACACTCGACAAATTAGACCCTTGAGCTATCCGACGTATCTTTGTTGGCTATGCGGATTTACAAAAGGGATATCGGTGTTATGATCCGAATACAAAGAAGATGTATGTCACTCGAGATGTTTGGTTTCATGAAAATTTTCCTTTCTTCTCCCACTCCGAGTGCTCTCTTCAGGGGGAGAAAAATCCAAACCTCTTTGAGCTTGAAGATAGCATTCTGAGTGTTCCGAATTTGAACCTCCAAAATGTTATTCTAAGCTTCTTACCCGGACAGACATCTGATATTCTGAGTACGAGCATCTCACCCGAACAGCCGAGCATCTTACCCGGACAGACATCTAATATTCCGAATACGAGCATCTCACCCGGACAGATCATCGAAGAAAATTTGAGTAATTAAGATAGTACATCTTCCCAACCCATACCAGAAGCTGAAGAAACTCCAGATGCAGTGCATAATAAGGTAAACTTGTCTCTTTTAAATACTGAACCTCGTTATCCTTCTAGAATCAATAGAGGGGTTCCGAAAAGACAATATGATCTAGACCTTCATACCAAAGCTAAATACCCTATCAACAACTTCATATCAACCAACTGTTTGTCTAACTCATATGCACCTACTGTAAATTAATTATCTATTGTATCTATTTTGAGTAATGTGCAGGAAGCCTTAGATGATCCGGATTGGAAGAAAACTATGAATGATGAAATGGAGGCATTACAAAAGAACCAGGTGTGGGATCTCGTTCTTCTTTTGGAAGGAAAGAAAATGGTGGGGTGCAGGTGGATATTCACTATTAAACTCAATCCAAATGGAAGCATAAATCGATATAAAGCTCGGTTGGTAGCAAAAAGGTACACTCAGAAGTATATAATCGACTATGAAGATACATTTGCCCCAGTAGCAAAAATGAACACCATCTGAGTCCTTATTTCCTTAGCTGCCAACCTGGATTGGCCGCTTCGACAATTTGATGTAAAGAATGCATTTTTGAATGGAACCATAGATGAAGAAGGATATATGGATCCACCACCCGGAACTAAATGTACTGACCGAGTATGCAAATTAAAAAGAGCATTGTATGGACTCAAGCAATCACCTCGAGCATGGTTTGGACGACTATCAACCTTCATGAGGAAGCTCGGATATAAGCAAAGTGATGATGATCACACACTATTCATCAAACAGAAGTTAGGTAAAGTCACCGTGCTGATTGTATATGTTGATGATATGGTGGTCATCGAAAATTATCTGAGTGAGACAACAAACTTGCAAAGACAGTTAGCATCCAAATTTGAACTTAAGGATTTGGGTAACTTGAAGTATTTTTTAAGAATTAAAGTTGCAAGATTAGCTCAAGGAATTTCTCTTTGCCAATGAAAGTATGTAATGGATCTACTGACAGAGACAGGGATGCTTGATTGTAAGCCAACCGAGACTCCCATTGAAGTCAATCATGGACTTTCAATCCTGGAAGATCAAGTTCCAACTGATAGAGATCAGTATCAAAGGTTGGTGGGAAGGCTGATTTACCTATCTCATACTCGGTCAGACATTGCTTATGCAATAAGTGTTGTAAGTCAGTTCATGCATTCTCTGAGAAAAGAACATATGAATGCAATATACCGAATATTAAGATATCTAAAGTCTTCTCCGGGTAAAGGATTATTCTTTGGGAGGAATAAGGATTATGAAATTACCGGTTATACTAATGCTGATTGGGCTAGAGATCGGACTAATCGAAAATCAACGTCCGGGTACTTCACATTTGTTGAAAATAATTTAGTCACTTGGATAAGCAAGAAACAGAAAGTTGTAGCAAGGTCAAGTGCTGAAGCTGAGTTTAGAGGAATGGCTCATGGAGTATGTGAGTTGCTCTGGGTAAGGCGAATTGTTCTGGATCTAGGATTAAAACATCAAAAACCTATGTTCTTACATTGTGATAACAAGGTAGCCATAGCAATTACAAACAATCCGGTTCAACATGATCAAACTAAGCATGTAGAGGTTGACAAACATTTCATAAAATATCATCTGAACCAAGGGACAATTGATCTTCCATATGTTTCATCTCAGACTCAACTAGCTGACATTCTCATAAAGGCTGTATCCGAAAAAGCGTTCTACAACTCACTTGGCAAGTTGGGAATGATTAACTTACATTCACCAACTTGAGGGGGAGTGTTGAGGAAGTAAATATTTTTATTGTATATATTAGGAAGTAAATATTTATATATAATTGGGAATAAAGTTCTATTCTATTTAGGATGTTATTCTATTCCTAATTAGGTTGTAATTAGGATTCATGTGTTTATATATAAAGGGGTGTAACCCTTCTTTGAATAGAATGAAAAAAAAATTTCCCTTGAATTTTCTCTCTTTTTCTCTGAATTTTATTCTTCATTAAATATGACACACGAAAAAATAAAATTTAATTTAAACTCACACTTCAATTTTTTTGGAATTAAATAGAACAATAAATCAAAATTAAGCTGAGATTAAAATTTAATTAAAAATTACAAGAAGAAAATTCAATTTGAGTAAAAATAATAATTACTATCAATATTTCTAATTAGCCTAATTCTAAATCTATTTAATTAACCAAATGCATAAATGACAAGCTTAATAAAAGAAGCAAACTTTCAGAATAAAATTTAAAATACAAATTTAAAATAGATGAACTTAAAAAACCATTCAAATTTAAACTATTAAATAGAATTTAAACCTCAAATATAAAATAATTAGCACATTACAAATTAATGTAATTAACAACACTGTTGGGAAAAAATTCTTCCAATTAAACCAATCAATTAATATGTTAAGATAAAAAAATCAGAAAAATAAGAGCACATAAGATTTAATGGATTGGCTTTTAACTGCCTACATCCACAGAGAGATACTAATTATTTATTATATGAGAAAAACTACCAATACAACAAATAGGCACACCCCTTGAGTTAGTTAAACTCAAGCCCATAATTTTTTATCACCCTCTCATATAAACTTGAAGAATACATACTCCTTTCCACCCCTGTACAAACACTAGATAGCCTTTTATAAACCATAGAGATATACCACCCTTCTAGAAACCCTAGAAGAAAACACCACTATAATACCCTAATGGAAACCCTCTGAACCCTAGACAAAATACAAGAATCTCATAGCCCCAAGCCCACTAGGATGTCATTCCCATATCAAAATATAATTCTTAATCAAACTTGCAAACTCAAGTTGTCTTATGCTCTTGGCTTCTTAGCTTCCACTAATCAAACTTACAAACCCCAAGTTGTCTTGTGTTATGTTCATACTTGCAATCTTGGAAAACCTTGTATTTTATAGACCTCTAAAGCTTTGGACCCAAATAAACTTATTTGAGAAGTTTTAGAATGATTCCAAAATTATTTCCTAAATTAATTTTTTCAAATCCAAATCTAATTTAGAATCCTCATAATTTAAGTAAAAAACTTAAAAAATCTCCAACTTGACTTAAATTGCATAAGTACATTAGTATTAGTTACCCAACTACACATCCTAAAGTAAGTATAAATCACACACCTTGATTCAACCATGACCAATAAACCATATGCAGCAGAAACCTAATTAAGACGATCCTTGACTCTATGGAGATCTCTCCACCTCATCTAACACCTTCTTGAAGCTCTTCCTGACCTAATTTTTTGATTTTTTCTCCTTTCTCTTTAACACTTATGCTAAATATTGTTGAACTAAGAGATCCTTTACTCTTCTTTCCTAAAGAGTAAACCACTTGATAAATCTATTAATTTCAACCAAAGCTCTAATACCACTTGTTAAGAAAGATCATTTCAATTAAAAAAAATAATAGATATGTCAAGATAAGAACGAAATTAGAAAAATAAAGAGCACACAGGATTTACTTGGTTCACCTTTTAACTGCCTATATCCATAAAGAGATAAAAATTCTTTACTATATGAGAAAAAATACCAATATAATAAATTTTCACTCCCCTTGATTTGATTAAACTCAAACCCATAATTTTGTATCACCTCTCATATAAACTTGAAGAAGACATGCTCCTTTCTACTCCTTTAGAGACCATAAAGAACCTCTCTATAAACTATAGAGATAAAACACTCTTTTAGAAACCCTAGAAGAAAAAACTCCTCTAAAAACCTAGAGGAAACCCTCTTTAGAACCCTAAAGAAAAAATAAGAATCTCAAAGTCCCAAGCCCCACTTAGATGTTATTCACATACCTAAGTCCTTTGCAATCTTCGAAACCTTTAATTCCTACTCAAACCTGCAAACCCAAGTTATCATTTACTCTTGGCTTCTTGGCTTTCACCACTCAAACTTGCAAACCTCGAGTTATCTTATATCTCATGGCTTCATCACTTAAACTTACAAATACCAAATTGTCTTATGTTGTGCTCATACTTGTAATCTTGGAAAACATCATATTTATAGACCCCTAAAACTTTGACTTTAAATAAACTTATATGGGAAGTTTTAAAACAATTCCAAAATTAATTTTTCCTAATCCAAATTTAATTTAGATTCCTTATAATTTAAGTAAAAAACTTAACAAACACAAACAACATATACGTCACAAAGTTTTGCAAAATAAAATTGCAAATAATAAAGAGAAAAATGAAAAAATCCTAATTATTTCTTTCAGGGTTCCTTGACATGCAAAAGTAACATTTTCATAATAAGGTGCTGCCTGCAAATAAACATTGTCTTAACATCACTTTAATGTCTTAGATTTTGTATTAGAATGATATGAAGAAACTTTTAAAAACTTCTCTGCAATAAGCTAGTTACATATAACCATAACTTTGAATTCAATTTCGAAGCTAAACCAATTCAATCACACGAAACTAATAACAATCACTTATTTAAGGTTCATTCTAACCCTAAATCCCTTCATTCTAACACTAAATATGATCATTTTCACTATATTCTACACTTTATTTGTTCCCTGATTATTAAATATCTAACCCAAATTATACTGGTTTCAGTCTCATGCTCCTTCTTATTATTCTTGACTTTTTTTTTATATTATCATTATTTCATGTAAAGAACATCAAGAAGTGATAGAAATATTAGATTCAAGAGTTTTTTCATAATTTAATGCATTTAACATTATGATACTGTTAGATCTAGTTGCATTTTTTTTTAATATAGTTGCATGTGGGTTTTATGTTTACTTTGTCCATTTTGATTTAGTTGCATGTGGGTTATGTGTCTTTATCGAAGCCATAATTTAGAAGCCTTGAATTTGACAATAGTGAAAGCCCTGATTGATTTTTGGTATAATTTATATTTCATATAATTTTACTTTATTATTACATTTTTTTATGGATCTAATTGTGTAATTCTATGAAAAAATTAATTATATTTTACTTAAATGTAATTTTTACAAAAAAAAAATTATTTTTTTATGTTATTAGTTTTTTAAAAAATAATTTAATTTTATTTAAAATATAAATTAATTAAATTAATTTATTGTTTATGGGTAATTTAAAAATTTTAACTTTAAAATAATGTAAATGAATTTATTAGTTGTGGGTGACTGGGTGTTTTGAAAATTAGTTTAATTTTACTTAAATTTAAATGAATGAAATGAATTTATTTTGTATCTTATTTTTTAAATTTTGTGTTATGTTTTCTATTTCACGTTAATATTACTTGTTATTACTGTATTATGATGAGTTTTGAATATGTTAATTACTTTGTTTTGTTTCTTTATTAATGTATAGATGGACACTCTGTATGATGCTAGTAATAGTACACTTGCTACTAGTGAACCTATGGCTATGATTAATAAGGTGGAAGCCAATCAAAATTCTAATGGACATTTTGTTGCTAATGCTCAGTTGCAGCTTGTTGCTTCATCACAGAGCCTATTGCTCATGGGATCAAGTCCAAAAAAAGGAAGCAAAGTGAAACCATATCACTAGTCTAGGATTGTTTTCAGTAGATAAAGGAGGATAATGTGGTGGTAAGACCAAAATGCATATATTGTGTAAAACTATTTGGTGCTAAAACAAGAAAATATGTCATTTAATCTTTTAGGAACCATATTCCTACATCCATTAAAAACTCTTATAATAAGCCGATATGATAGAAACTTCTCACCTTTCAACTAGCTTGTAATGTCTCTAAACCTTAGGGTGCATGTAATGTTAGAGTACTTAGGATTTGAGAATTTGACCAAGATTTAATTAGAAATGCACTTGCTTAAATGATTGCTTCTTATAAGGTGCTTATAAGATTTATTAAAGGAGAGAGAATTAGAAATTTCATGAATGTTGCATGCCCTCATTTTAAAATGTCATCTAAGTGGACTGTCAATAAAGATATCTTTAACATTTATATTAAAGAGAGACTTAAGTTGAAGAGCCTTTTTAAACCCACTGTTAAAAAGTCAATATTACCACAGATTCATGGAAATCGATCCAAAGGATCAACTATATATGCATAACTGCTCATTTCATTGACCACGAGTGGAAACGACATGAGAAAATAATTGAATTTGTGCATGTTAGTTCACATAGGGGATGACATTTTGAAAACTCTTTGGTTTTTAATGGTGGGACTCTTAATAATGTTACATCTAATGATACTAACATATCCTTTTTAAAAAAGAAATTAATGAGTTAGGGGCATATGGGTTGAGTATTAAATATGTATTTATGAGATGTGTAGCTATTTATTTTGAACTTAGTTGTTTGTGAGGGGTTAAAGGATTTAAATATATTTTTTAAAAATGTGAGAGAGGTTATTAGATACATCATGAATTCACCATCTTAATTAAGAAAATTTAAACTTTTTTACTTGATTGGTATTGAGTATAAAATTGCTATTTGTCTTTATGTGGAGTGGAATTCCACTTATTTGATGTTTAAAACTGCAAATGAATATGAAAAAACTTTTGAAAGGTATGAAGAAAATGAATTAATTTTAAGGTAGACCTAAGTGATGTTGTCCTTAATTAGTTTGATTTGTAATATGCCAAAAATTTAGTTTACTTCTTAAAACATTTTTTTATCATAAACATTGAGAATTTCCAGTTCTTAGTATGTAACTCCAAGTACCTTTTTCTTTGAAATTGTTGACCTATTTTGTACATAAATTGCTTAGAAGAATGCTAATGATTTGTATATGAGGCCCATAGGACTTAGCATGAAAACTAAATGTGATAAGCATTAAAGGAATATAAAGAAAATGAACTAACTAATTTTTATTTTAAATATTCTAGATCTAATGAACAAATTAGAGTATATTGAATTTTCATTAACCAGTATTTATAAAGAATCAGTGGGTGAGAATTTATTCAAGAATGTTAAAAATGCCCTTATGAATTATTTAATGAATATAAGTATGCAAATGAAGCTTCCTTTCCCTTAAATATCTTAACTAGTGGAAGCCAATCTAGTTCTTCAATTGATGTGCAATTAAGTTTGAAATCTATGTCAATGTTAAAAGCGCAAATTAAGCAGTGAAAATTGGAGAGTGGAATTGATGGAAGTAATAAAAAATGAACTTGATACTTATCTAAGAAAGTTAGCCTTTAAAGAATTGAAGGAGGGAACTTTTAATCTATTGAAGTGGTGGAAGCTTAGTTTTAAGAGGCTTCCTATTCTTTCAAGTAAGGCTTATGATGTATCAGCTATGCCAATTTCTACAATTGCTTTAAAATTTACTTTTTAGCACCGATGGACGAGTGCTTGATTCATTTAGGAGTTATTTAACTTTAAAACTTATTGAAGCCTTGATTTGTACTCAAGATTGGCTTTGAAAGCCTAACCAACACATTTCAGCTGAAGAAAGTTTAGAAGAATTAGAAAACTTTAAAAAAGGTACTCGACTTTCAACTTTATATTTTAAACTTGTTTTTATGCATTCTAATGTCTTTCTTATTTTGTCTTATGATCAAATCTCCCTTCATTGGGGATTAGACCTTATGTTACCTAATTAATTGTTACTAACGAACTCATATATTCTTTTTATCACCTTTTGCTAACTACATCAGTAACACTAGCTAGCTCTTACTTTATTATTATATTTTTTTCTATCTTATATATCTTATACTTTGATTTATGTTGGTGCTCTAACTAGATATATCACATATTGTTGTGTGTTGCTAATATATATAACTCTCAATGTGTTGGTGATTATTGTAGGTTGCCAATACCTATTACTATTATGCCAATTTTATTGAGTTGCAGCATAATGAATTGAGTTGTGTAACATGTCAATATATACATGTTGTGACCAAGAAATTGATGCTTGTGGATGTGTTCTTTCACTTAATTCATGAGACAATAATGAAGCTTCCATATGATTTTATGGCATAATAAAGAATGTATATTGTATGTGTCTTTGATAGAAAATTATTTGCAGTTTTGTTGCTAGAAATTAAGTTGCATTCATTATATGACATGAAAACTAAATTTTTAAGCTTCAACTATTTTGCATTTCAATTTATTCAATTTCATTTTTGAGTTTTAAGTTTTCCTATTTTATTTTGTTTTGCAAGCATTTTTTGGTGAACTTGAACTACAAAGTTGTCTATTTTTTATTCATGTAGACTGCAAACTCACTCCTACCTTAATTTTAGATATTTTGGGCATAATTTTCATAATTGATACATATTTTTCTTCAGTTTTTTTGGCAACAATGTCAAATTCTCAATATCGCATAGTGATGTTCTGAACTTTGATACATTAAAACAATGTTGGTATATATTTTGCTTCTAGGATTTTTTTTGTATAAGCTCACAAATATTTCAATCATTTTGAATACTTTGTAAATGAGTTTGACCTTAAATACTTTAGAATTTTAATAAGAGAAAATTATAGCATACACTAAGGTTAGTCAAAATATTTTTAAAACCACTGTCCTTTTATATTTTGTTTTCACGTATATGTCATTTTATTTTTCATTTTTATGTGATTATTTCTTTCTTTCTTTCTTCTTTATCCTTTCTTTGTTTCTTATTTGTTCCATTATTTTTTTTCCTAACTTATTTCTTCTTCCTCTTTCCTTTCTTTTTTTTTTCTCTATTTTCTATTTATTTTTTTATTATTTCTTTCTTTTTTATTTTTTCCATTGTTTTTTCCTAACTTATTTCTTCTTTATTTTTCTTTTTTCTATTTATTTTTTCTCATAAAATAAACTAAAAAAGAAAAAATGATGATGTTGAAGAAGAAAGCAAAGGTAAAAACTTTTTAATTATAGATGATAAGTTTCAAAAGAAGAAGAAGAATATGATAATAAAGAAGATGGTGAGTTTTTTATTATTTTTGTAGGCATTTGTCAAAACAACTAGAAAAATCATTACAAAAAAAAAACTCATAAAACTGAAAAAAACCAACCAAAAAAAAACCAGAAAAACAACAGTAAAAAAACTACCAAAATAACAAAAAAAACAACAACAAACAACCATGAACCAAAAATGATTGAAAAAAACAACCTTATATAACTAACAAACAAAAACAACCAGAAAAACAATAATCAAAACAACTAGAAGAACAATAATGAAAATAACCAAAAAAGTAACCACTGCAAAAATAACTATGAAAACAACTAGAAAAACAACCACAACTAAAATAACTAGAAAAATAACTGCCAAAACAATCAGGAACCAAGAAAGCACACAATCTTATCAATCCAAACAAATAAAATTAGAGCTATTACAATACTCAAATTCCAACACCATAACAATTGTAAAGTTCAAGTTTTTAATTGTGAAAACTTTTATTTAAAAAAAATAATTTCAATCTTAAAGTCATTCACTTTCTCTCTACATGCTTTATTTTTAAGGTTTTTGCTAGCCATGGAAAGAAAAGAAAAAGTTACATTAACAAATAAAAAAAAGCCATGGATACAAATTTTTGAAGAGAAATTTTCAAGTTATTTAGTTTTGTTTTAGAGATGATGTTGACAATATCATGCAAGAGTATAGAATGAAAAGAAAAAAATTGCAAGAAAGAAAAAAAGAGAGAAGAAGAAGAAGAAGAAAAAGAAGACCATATTAGAAATGAAAAAAGAAGAAAAGAAAAAAAATTACAGAGAAAGAAAAAAAAGAGAAGAAGAATAAGGGAAGTAGAAGAAAAAGAAAAGGAGAGAAAGAAAAAAAGAGTAAAGAAGACAACGAGACCGTAAAAAAAAAAGCTTCATGTTTTAGTATTTGGATAAAACTTTTTTAATTAACCGTAAAAGTGAAAAGATTTTGCTTTCTTATACATTTCTGAAAAAGTCCCTTTTAATATATATATATATATATATATATATATATATATATATATTGGGTTTGACCCTAAATAGTTTACTAAGGAGAAGTGTAATTTTTCAAAATTGGGTCCTAACTAAAATGGCCCAGCACGTAAAAGTCCAAACCGAAAACCAATCCACTTTAACCCAAAAATTTTCATCTCCAAAGCATCAGTTTCTTCATTCTTTTAATGTTTGTTTGGTTGGAGAGTTGTCTTTTTTGAACCCATGAGGTTCTCTATGTTCTTCAAGTAAACTAACTTGAACAGCTCGATGCACAACCTTAGGCTCAAATTTGGACATAATCATAAAAATGATAAATATTTTTGAATAATTAATTTAATATAATTACATATAGTATAATTAAAATCTAAGACATCATTTAAGCCTTTGTTTTTCTTGTACACATGTTGTTTAAACACTTATGTATTATTAATTTTTTTGTGAGCAATAATTCCCTTTTGCAAGCCCTTGTTTTGCTTGCATACATGTATCTTCTTTCCTTGATCGCACTTGAGTTATTAGATTTCAAAAGACTTTAGATCATTGAATTTAATTGAAGGCAAAAATGTATTAAATCTTATTATATAGTTCAAGGTTACTTGATGGATTTATATAATAAACTACAAGTAATTTATCTTAAAACTCAATATGTAGTTTATTTTATTTCAATAAGATCATGCGTGTTGACTTATATATGTAATCTATATACTCTTTTTTTTAATAAGGTTTGTGATACTTTCAAACATGTAAAAGAGGAAAAACAAAGTTCAGAGAAGATTTTTCTTAATGTACTTTTTATTGAATGATCCATAGTACATTGACAACAAAAGAAAGATGAATATATGTACAGCTCATACACGTAACTAAGATGAAGGAAAATAACAGATTTCCTAAATTAGTTCCTTAAAACTAGTAATTAAAAGAGAAAGAAAATTAAGCATAGCAAATGACTGATGTTTCCTTTATCAAATAGACTACCATATGTAAGAGAAGTTGTTACTCTTTAGGAATCCGTGACACCAGCCTATATTCCTTGAATATATATTTGAATGAGCATAATCACCTATTTCTCCATAAAATGTAGGATACACCTTATTACTCCTAAAGCTCATATATTTGAATCAAAGTTGCTAATGCCCTTCCGCAAACTGAGTCGGGGCTGAAGGCATAGTTTGGTGTGAAAGGAGGCTAATGTAGCTTTAGAACAGACTTTGTAAAGAGTCTGTTAGTAACCTAGTTAGTTGAAGGAATATGTTAGTGATAAGTAGCCCAAGAGTAATGCATTCACATACAAAATGGTAGTACAATTTGACATGTTTACTTTATGCATGGAAAATAAGATTTATTGTCATGTATAGAGCACTGATATTATCACAATAAAGAGTTAGCACTGATGGAAGTGAAATGCAGAGGTCACTGAGAATATAAGTTAGCCAAGTAAGTTAAGCAACAGTATTAGTTATAGCATAGTATTCCGCTTCCATATTAAAGTGAGAGATAGTATGGTGCTTCTTAGCACACTATGAAATGATATTGGTACTAAGAAATGTCCAGTGGCTAGTAGTTGAGTGCCTTGTTGTAGGATAACCCACCCAGTCAGCATCAAAAAAGGCAAATAATGTAAGAGTAATATTAGAGGTCAGATGAAGACCAGTAGAGATTATGCCTTTGAGGTATTGAAGGATGCGATTAACTGATGTGTATACCCTAGCTTTTATGGCTAAATATAGGATAAACAAGGGGTCGAACACAAAGAATAACAAGAAATCAAGTATTAACCGAATAAATAGGCTTACCAATAATCAAGTGGTAATTAATCAAATTATAGATCTAATGTAAATAGTAAAATCCTAAACTATGTAATTAGTAAGAAATAAAATAATAACAAACAATATTCAAAGAAGTGGAGGTAGAGATTACAACATATAATATAATAATGAATTATTAACACAAAATAATTATATTAACTATAAATGCAATGATTGGAGAATATGACCTAAAATCCTTAAGAGCAACTCTCATTATCAAATAAGAGTATTTCCATCTAGAATCTATAAGCACTCTCATGTCATTATAGAGATAAACAAAAACCATGAAGTTCTTTGCCAATTCATTGATCCCTCAAAGTAGATTTTTTATCTTCAGGTACTTTCCTAACCTTTAAGTGAATTCAATTGCTTTTCCATCAAATATCCTAACTCTCGTTGTGAATATTTGACTAAAACATCATATATGGTGATCAAGCATATATAATACAATTAAGTACTCAATTGAAATCAAATCAAGCATATATAATACAATTAAGTACTCAATTGAAATCAAATCAAGCATATATAATACAATTAAGTACTCAATTGAAATCAAATCATTTATTTAACAATGCAAAACAAATAATATAATTCATTAAAATTCCAACCTCCTAAGCAAGTAGTCTTGATACATAATTAATAATAGCATAAACACAATAAAATAATATTCAAACACTAAGAGAATTATAGAAAGAAAGAGTTAGAATCACTTAAAAATCAATTTAAAGCCTCCAATAATCTCTTTAGATAATAACTTGCTGAATGAAAATATCTACAAGGCAAATGCTTATTTGATCTTCCTTCAATATCCACTTCAAGTTTCAACTATGAATGTTCTCTTAATAATTTTTATTTTTCTCTAATTTATAATTATAGCTATCTATCTATCCCATTTTGTAGTGACAACAATAAAGTACTTTTATGTTCTAAAGTTGATAACCATAAGGTATAAGTCATGACAAACAGAAAGCTATAATTCTTGGTGAAGGATTACATTGCTTCAACATTGGCAGTTATTTCAAGGGAATTTTCAACAATCCAAATGAGTGAATTAAGTCTAGGTGTTTTCATGGAATTTATATTCTTCTAAATTATCTTTCTATAGCCACTGGAAGCCAAGTTCTATAGAGGAAGTTATAGTCAAAAGACTACAACATGGTCTAGAGGTTATGTCTCTTCACATCGTGCTAAGTTGTCATGGTATGATGACTCGTTACAGAGACATCTTATGCTAAGCTGACACAGTGGTAATGACTCATGATAAAGACATCTTGTGTTGAGTAGTGACAATCCAAAAACACTCTAAAGCTTGCTTCCTTTATTCCTTTGACCTTGAATTACTTCAATATGTCCATATAACTTTTATAAGCTTCAAACAAACTTCAAAAACATTTATAAGTCATTCAAATTCATATAATTTTACCAAGAACAATGAAGATTAAAAGCATTTGTAATTATAAATGAAATAAATGAAAACTAAACTAAAATGTGTACTAAATGCAACCTAAATATGCATGAAACATCCTAAAACTACTATACTAATTGAAATGTATCATAGACTAATCTCAAGTAAGCAACCGTAAGAGCATGCATGAATTGTGAAACATAATTGACACTATAGGATAGGTCTGGATATGTAAGGGTGCAATACTTGAGAGCTCTAACAATTTCATGATAAAAAGTAGGATCCGTAAAAGGAGTATCCATTCGGTAGGTAGGAACTTGATAACTAAGGGAGTAGACATGGGTTTGCAGTCTAGCATTTTGGACCACTCTAAAATGGTAAGAGCATAATGTGATTAAAAAAGATGTAGTCCTTTATATGTAGGAGAGATTTTAACTCCAAGAAAATGATAAACTAATCCAAGGTCCTTCATAGAGAATTCATGGCTTAAAGTTTGAACAAAAAAAGTGATAAGCACAATAGAAGATTTTGTAAGAAGCATATCATCAACGTATAAAAGTAAAATAAGAACACCCTGAGTGGAGTGACAAATAAAAAGAGAAAGGTCAGCAAGACTATAAAAGAAACCACAATAAAAAAGAAAATCACTAAGTCTATCAAACCAAGCAGAGGGTGCCTGTTTAAGCCTATATAAAGCACATTGAAGCTTACAAAAATGGTTCAAAAATTAAGAATCATCCATACCTATAGTGTTCCATGTAAATATCTTCTACTATATAACCATGTAAGAACACATTTTTGACATCCAATTATCGAATTGGCCAATGTTTAATAAGAGCAACAGTTAAAATTAAATGAATTGTACCTAGACATATAAGAGGAGAAAAAGTCTCTATATAATTAAGTCTATTAATTTGATGATAACCTTTAGCGACTAAGCGAGCTTTGAGTTGGTCTAAGGTACCATCTAATTGAATTTTAGTTGTAAAAACCCATTTTAAGCCAATCACATTCATGTTAGAAGTGCATGGAACTAGTCGCCAAGTGTTATTTTAATAAAGAGCATCAAATTCATTAAGCATTGTAGTTTTCCATGTTAAGACTGGGTAGTCATAGGATGATGGACAAGTGCAGGACTTGATTGTGGTTTAGAGACTACAACAGTGGACCAGGTTCATACATTATAGGCATAACTGAAGTGATCATTATGTCACCAAGTGGTAAAGGATCATAAGATTCAAACAAAGGAGTGATTGTTACTAGTTGAAGTAGATTCAATTAAAAGAGAATTTGAGGGCAGTATAGGATCACTTTGTGGAAGAGCTGTGACAATAGGTGGTAGTGGAATATAGGAGTGAGGTAGTGAGTTAAGCTTTTATAAAGATTTACCTTATTCAAAACTGCCATAAGAAGTTAGCCAAGAGTCAAAAATATGATGAACATGAGAGGCCAAAGTAATGAGTTAAATGGTTTAAATGGAAAAGTAGTTTCATAAAAAACATGTCAAAAAATAATAACCTTGCGACTATAAGAGTGAAAGCACTTATATCCTTTGTGTCTTATATCCTTTGTGTTTCTCATTGTAACCTACAAAAATACACAAAGCAAATTTAGGATAAAACTTCATATTTTTTATATCCTATGTATATGGAAAACATTTGGAGTCAAACACTCAAAGAGAAGTATAATCAGGATGAGTCCAATGCAACATAAAGTATGGAGTTTCAAAGCGAATAAAGGATGAAGGTAAGTGATTAAGAAGAAAAACAACAGTAGAAAAAGCTTCTAACCATAAATATAAAGGGGCATGACTATGAAATAACATTATCATACCTAGTTCTCGTATAATATAGTGTCATCACCCAACCATACCTATTTGTTCTAGTGTATAGGGACACGAGATTTGGTGAACAATTCCTGTGGCAAGAAAATAAGATAATAACTGAGAATTAACAAATTCTCCCCCACCATCTAAGTAGCAAATTTTTATTCTCTTATTGAATTGGCACTCAACATATTTTTCAAATCCTAAATAAGTAGCAAAAAAATTAGATTTATTTTTCAAAGGAATGATCCAAGTATACTTTGAGAAATCATCTACCAAAAATGCATAGAATCAAAATTTGTCAATAGATAAAATAGGAGCAGGGCCCCAAAGATCACAATGTATCTTGTAAAAAACATTGGAACTAGAGTGTTCAGAAGAACTAAAAGGAAGGTTACTTAATTTGCCTAATTGACAACTATCATATAAGTGATATGCCTTTAAAGAGCCTACAACTTTAATAAGCCCTTTATTCTTTAATAACTGAATTGCAAAAAATTATGGATAACGTAAATGCTAATGCTAAATGTTTGTGGTGATAGATTTGAATTGATAAGAAAAGTATGCTTCTGGCTCATTGGACAAGACATATAAATTACCCTTTTATTTCCCTATTATGAAAGGATAGCCTATGTTTCGTGCCTTCACACAAAAATTAGTATTAGAGAATTCACAATTAATAGGAAATTGAGATGTGAGTTGACTAATAGAAAGTAAATTTTTCTTAAGATCTGGTACTAAAAGAACATCATCAAGGGGTAGAAC
Source organism: Mallotus nudiflorus (assembly GCA_947683625.1). Classification (NCBI taxonomy): domain Eukaryota; kingdom Viridiplantae; phylum Streptophyta; class Magnoliopsida; order Malpighiales; family Euphorbiaceae; genus Mallotus; species Mallotus nudiflorus. Next base: position 5,504,534 of record CANTUR010000460.1, read on the forward strand.
ATTGCCCTTTCATTTAATTAAAGAATTTCCAATACTTATTATTAGTAAAAAAGATTTGTCTCTAATGATGATGGAATCAGTTCCACTATATTTATGAACATTTTTTAACATACCTAGTTGTCCAGTTATATGATTTGAAGGTTCGGTATTTGAAGTCCATTTTGTGTTAATGATTGAGTTGTCTAGTGTGAGTGCTGCAAAAGCTTATGGGAGTTCGTTGTTCTATTGCCTTCTTTGGTAACCATCAGTAGATTTTTACAACATGACCCAGTTTGTCATAGTATTGATAGATTGCATCAAGATACAATTCTCTTTCTACTTTAGTCATTCTTTGTTCTTCAGGTGGTGGTGGTTTGAGTTATTATGTGTTTGGATAGCCTTGTGGTTGTCTATAAAACTGTTGTGCTTAAAAACCACAACCTATAGAAGTGAAGAGACTATTTTGATTCCTAGGTGTGAAGTTTCACATATGTTTCTACTATTGTCCATAGAAGGCTAAATGTGAAATGAGAGGGGAGAGAGAAACATCATATTGATTTAAGAACCAGTTCTGACGATGATTTACACTTTGCAACTATGAAATTAGTTCTTTATAGGTTAATCTTGGAGGTTTCAACATTATAGTGGTGAAAGTTTCATATTGTGGTCCACGACTTATGAGAAGACAAAACACTTTCTCTTAATCAGGGATATGTTTACCAATGGCATCAAGGTTATCACACAACCTTTTGAAGATTCTTATATGGTCTGTAATAGTTTTGCTTTCATTTTTTCATAAATAGGTTAATTGTTATCAAAGTGTGAACTCTTGCTCTTGAGAGTATTATGCATAGGCTTCTTTAAGTACAATCCAGACTATAATTATTATCTCTAATTCGATGACAAGTCCAAGTACTTCTTCAGAGAGAGTTCCGATGATCCAACCCCTGAGGAGGTGATCAGACTTTTGCCATGTAACAAATTATTTTGTTGGTGTTTATGAGATATTTTTTGGGTCTATGGTATCCGAATTTTATAGGGCAAAATTGGGTGGAATGGAAGTTTCATTGGTGAGATGATCAACTAGGTCTTGACTTTCTTCTAAACCTAATACTTATTCTCTCCATAACGGGTAGTTGGTTAGTGTGAGTTTTAGAGTAACAAAGTTACCAACATTCAAGGATAGAGAACTCATGAAAGGAAAAAGAGAAAATCATTCCTACTCTGATACGAAAAGGAAAAACAAAGTTCAAAGAAGATTTTTCTTAATGTATTTTTTATTGAATGATCCACAGTACATTAACAACAAAAAAAAGATGAATATATATACAACTTATACACGTGACTAAGATGAAAGAAAATAGCAGATATTCCTAAATTAGTTCCTTAAAACTAGTAATTAAAAGAGAAAGAACATTAAACGTAGCAAATGACTAGTGTTTCATTTATCAAATAGACTACCATATATAGGAGAAGTTGTTACTCTTTAGGAATTCTTGATACTAGTCATATTCTTTGAATAGATTTTGAATGAGCATAATCACCCTTATTTCTCCATAAATGTGGGATACACCTTATTACTCTTAAATCTTATATATTTGAATTAGAGTTGCCAATAGTAAGTACCAAAGAACTAAATGAATTCGTAAAATTTTTCCTATAAGCTCTCTGATACTTAAATTTTTGTATGTGTATATGGACGAAATTGAGAAGAGATAAAGGGGTATATATAGACATATAGAACACATATTGTCACAACTCAAACCGGGGGCCATGACCGGCGCTAGGGAATGAGAATTCTTTTGAATCCGGAACTCGTAGCAAGCCTTAAAATAATAAAACATATAATAAATAAAATTAAAATGAATATACCATAATTAAAATTTCAAGTTAACATAACAAAATAAACTCCTTCATATCATGAAATAATTTAATACAATATTCAGATTAAACATCTGAATTAAAATCTCATACAGCAAAATAATTAAAACTCACTACTGTTACAAATACAACTACTGCAATTTTCTAGAATACAATAATAAATAATTAAGTAAGTAATTTACAAAATAAAGCTAGGGCAGAAGAAATCCGGTGGATAGGACTACTGTTGAGGTCTGAAGAAGAGGACTCTCCAGTAAAAACATCAACAGAGGGGAGTCATACCTCACTGAGTTAATTATTATAATATATATACACACATTACTAAATGAAAAATGCAAACACTCATAAGTATATATAATAAATATATACACAGGCAGGTACACACAGATGCTAAAAATCACTTTATAATTAATACTGAAAAATATTAGTTTATGAAGGATCAAATAGAACCCTAAGTTATTGCAACCTCAAATATCAATGGGAATTGCTCTTGCCATACAGGCTCACTTAATTCTAAGTAAATTCACTTAGTCCAAGTAGACAGTAGACTGGCCCCAAGACACTAACCGAGCTCCAGTAGTCTGACTGTCAGTGTGATTGGCCCCGAGACACTTGGTCAATCGAGCTATAACAATCACACCATCAATCACATCTCACATCAATCAAGTCATAATTTCCACAATTAAGTTAGTAGTTCAACCTATAATCTATTGCACCGATACGTACTCGGTCCTAGTGCTGCCCATTAGGAAGCACATTTTATCGATATCCTTCATTAAAAATAAAACATACATACGGAAAAATAAATAATGCATAATGACATTCAAAATGATCAAATAAACTATAAATATACTTGAAATATACCTTAAATAAACTAAGTATATTTCAGGTATATATATGCGTAAAATAAATTCAATTAAATCATGAAATATACTCAAAATCAACCAATAATATACTTAAACATAATTTGAATATAAATCAAAAGGAAAACATGCATTTATTTTAAAATATACTAAAAATATACCTAAAATATAATTAAGCATTTAATAAATCAATTATGCAAAATTTTACATTTTAAACACATAATTCTAAAACATGCAACCTAGAGCAATATATATATATATATATATATATATATATATGATAATAACTCACAAGGATGTGCTCCTCGAGACTGGTCCGACGAGCCTAGTCCTCTAGGCCTCGGTTTCGGTGTAACTAAACAATAAAAATGATCACGAATCAGAACATATATCTAACTTAGACTTCTAGAGACTTGATCTAAAATTCTAAACACAAATAGACACAGAATAGGAATTAGACCCGATGTCACGTTTTACAAGAATTCTATCGAAAATTCGACAGAACCTTCTCTGTAAAACGAACATCTCTCTACTTAAAAAGCAGAGCCAGTCCTGTAAGGAAAATACACTTCTAATACCAGGATTCAAATAACCCTCAGTTAGGATCTCGAACTACAAAAATCCCCAACCGAGATCCACAATTCACCAGAAATTCAAATAACACAATAAAATATATAAAAATTCAATAAATACCATAAAGTCCTTCAAATACCAAAATATAGCATATTAAGTATTAAAACACCAAAAATAAGTATTTTCCTAATAATTACTTAAAAACCCTAATTAATAATATAATATTATTAAAAATCCATTTTCTCGATAATTCCACAAATATTTATACAAATTCATTTTGTAAATCCAAATTACTTAATTAGTCCAAAAACATATTAAAAATTACTAAAAATCCATTTATTTACAAAAATAGTATATTATATATTATTTGAAAATAATTTTTAAAAATTAGTATTAATTAGTTAAAATTAGTAAATAATTTATAAAAATCATTTTTATACTTCAAATAATATTAAAACCAATTAAACTTATTATTTAACTAAAATTACCACCAAATTAACCCTAATATTCAAAAATACACATAAAATACTAATAATACTCAAAAATTCAATAAAAATTATATAAATACACAAAAATTATTTTCTCAACATATTTCTCCATATTATCAACAAAAACATATAATTAACCAATTATTTCTAACAAAACATATATGTAACCTATATTTTTAAAATTGACATAAACTAAAAATAATTATAAAAAATTACACAAAATTCACAAAAATTATAAACTAAATTCTAAAATTAATATTAACAGCCAATAACACCAAAAATCACAATTTCATTATATAATTAATTTACGAAAATAATAAAATATTCAAAAATTCATAAAAATCAAAATAATTTCCAAAAATCACACAAAAATTCTGGGGAGTAGCTTAAGCTAAGGGGAACAACTTTTGTGAAGGGATTTTTCATGAATCAAGCAAAAATTACCGAAAAAAATCAAAAAATAAAAATGGCCGAAATTGAAAACGAGCTAAAAACCTCACCAAAACATGATTTCAAGCTGAAAGAAGCTTGGAATCCTCCTCCTTGAAGTTTCAGGAGTTCAACAGCACTAGAAACATCCAATTTGGTGGCGGACGTAGGAGAACGGTGAGAAGATGATTTTTGTCCAGAAATGGGAGTTGTTGTTGCTGCCCCGGCGTCGGGGAAGAAAAGGAAGGTGGCGGCGCTGGCTAAGGGAGAGGTGGTCGACGACAGAGGGGCAGGAGGCACACCGACGGTCGACGAACGGGATGGCAAATAGTGATGGTGGGGGATCAGGGACAAAGAAGATGAAAATGGGTAAGTTTTTCATTTTATGTATATAATACATAATACTATATAATATAAATCTAATAAACTATTTATTATAATATATATTATTATATTTCACTAAATTCACACACCGCACACTTAAATATTTACATACACACACACACACATATATATATATAAACTTATAAAATACAATTAAATAATGTAATTTATTAAAATGATAATATTAAAATATTAATGCACCAAATTAAGTATTATTAAAATAATATTGCCCGAAATAATAAACATTAATATATACATTTACGTAAAAAATTTTAATTAAATGTAAAAATAATAATAATTGTTCATAAAACAATAAAATAATCAAATATAGTTTTAAAATTATTAACACTGCATATCCTATTTTAAAATAAAATAATTTAAAAATTTAGGGTTATTACAATCTTCCCTCCTTATAAGAATTTGTCCCTGAATTCCAAGAAAAGAAAAACAAGAATCAAGGAGGAAAGAGATATGGGTAAGAAACTCGCATCTTAGCTTCATTCTCCTAAGTATGCTCTTCTACTTTGTTGCTACACCACAACACCTTGACCAACGGAATCTACTTCGAACGCAACTGTCAAACTTGATAGTCTACGATCGCAACAAGTTCTTCTATGAACGTCAGGTCTTCACTCACTTCTACACTATCGGGCTGCAACACGTGTGAAGGATCTAAAACATACCTCCTTAACATCGAGATATGAAACACCGGATGCACTTGATACATACTCAGAGGCAAAGCCAACCGATATGCAACAGTGCCAACTGTCTTTAAAATCTCGAACGATCTTATATATCTCGGTGCTAGCTTACCCTTCCTGCCAAATCTCATAACACCCTTCATTAGAGACACCTTCAGAAAAATAAAGTCTCATACTTGGAACTCCACATCTCTGCGTCTAGATCCGCATAGCTCTTCTGTCTACCAACTATAGTCTCTAATCTACTTTTAATCACAGCAACTTTCTCTACAGCATCCTGAACCATCTTAGGTCCAGTCAAAGCTCTCTCTCCAATCTCATCCCAACTCAAAAGGAATCTACATTTCCTTTTGTACAAAGCCTCATATGGTGCCATTCCAATACTACTATGGTAGCTATTATTATATGCAAACTCGATGAGTGGTAAATAAACATCCCAGCTACCTCCCAAATCCAAAACACACATCCTCAACATATCTTCCAGTGTTTGGATCATATTCTCAGACTAACCATCCGCTTGAGGATGAAAAGCAGTACTAAAATCCAACCTAGTGCCCATTGCTTCCTATAACTTCTGCCAAAAATAAGAGGTAAATACTAAACCTCTGTCCGACACAATAGACATAAGTACTCCATGAAGGCACACAATATGCTTCACATACAACTTCGCCAATCTAGCTACGGAATAAGTGGCTTTCACATGTAAGAAATGTGCAGACTTGGTCAACCTATCCACAATTACCTAGATGGAATTGTATCCATCCTTAGAACGAGGTAAACCAACCACAAAATCCATAGCAATCCTTTCCCACTTCCACTCAGGAATAGGAAGAGGCTGAAGCTTCCCAAAAGGTTTCTGATGCTCAGCTTTCACTTGCTGACACGTCAGACACTTAGCAACATTATCAGCAACATCCGTCTTCAGTCCATCCCACTAGTACAAGTCTCTAATACTATGATACATCTTAGTGATACCTGGATGTACGCTATAAGCTATAGAATATGCTTCCTCAAGGATCTCTTCTCTCAAATTATCCATATCAGGAACACATAATCTACCACTGATCCACAAAACACTGTCATCATTAAGTGTGAAATCAGTGAACTTCCCTACTTGAACATTCTCTGCAAGCTCTTCTAGAATAGGATCTTGTCTCTGAGCTACCTTAATCTTATCTCTTAGTATAGATCGTACCTTAAACTGAGCTAGCAGTCCACCGGATCTACTCCCCTTCATCATCAGACCTTGATCCACTAACTAATACAACTCTTAGATTAACTATCTCCTCTCTATACTGATGTGAGCAAGACTACCTGAGGACTTCATACTCAAGGCATCTGCTACCATATTAGCCTTGCCTAGATGATATAAAATCTCACAATCATAATCTTTCAACAATTCTAACTATCTCCTTCGTCTCAGATTCAGATCTCTCTGTTGGAAAATGTACTTAGGCTCTTGTGATAAGTAAAAATCTCACAAGTCACCCCGTATAGATAATGTTTCTAGATCTTAAGAGTAAAGATCACTGCAGCCATCTCTAGGTCGTGGGTAGGATAATTCTATTCATGCTTCTTCAACTGCCTTAAAGCATAGGCTATCACCCTACCATTCTGCATTAACACACAACCTAAGCCAACTCTAGAGGCATCATAATAAACTGTGAACTTTTCTACTCCATTAGGTAAGGCCAAAACTGGAGCTATGGCCAACTTCTCCTTTAATAACTGAAAGTTGTTCTCATAAGCTTCTAACCACTTAAACCTCAAATTCTTTTAAGTCAAGCGAGTCATAAGAGCTACAATTCTAGAAAATTCCTATACAAACCTCCTATAGTACCCAGCCAAACCTAGAAAACTCTGAATCTCGATAACTGAAGTCGGTTTAGGCCACTCGGATACTGCCTCAATCTTCTGTGGATTAACTTGGATACCCTCTTTTGACACCACTTGTCCAAGAAATGCAACACTCTCCATCCAGAAATCACACTTCAAGAATTTAGCATAAAGCTGATATTCTCTCAATGTCTATAGTACAGTCCTCAAGTGATATACATATTCCTCCATACTCCTTGAATACACCAATATATCATCAATGAAGACTACCATAAACTAATCCATAAATGGTCTGAATACCCTATTCATCAAGTCCATAAAAATTGTTGGTGCGTTAGTCAAGCCAAAAGACATCACCAGAAACTGATAATGGCCATATCGAGTGTGGAAAGCCATTTTAGGAACATCAACTTCACTGATCCGCGACTGATGATAACCCGACCTCAAATCAATCTTGGAAAAGAACTGTGCACCCTATAGTTGATCAAACAAATCATCTATCCTTGGGAAAGGATACTTGTTCTTCACTATCACCTTGTTCAGCTCTTTGTAGTCAATGCACAGTCTCAAGGTACCATCATTCTTCCTCATAAATAAGACTAGTGCACCCCAAGGAGAAACACTAGGTCTAATAAAACCCTTATCCAGTAATTCTTACAACTGCTCCTTCAACTCTGCAGGAGCCATTCTATAGGGTGGCATAGAAATAAGGGTAATGCTTGGAACCTTATCTATATAGAACTCAATCTCTCTGTGAGGTGGTAAATCTGGCAACTCCTTAGGAAAAACATTAGGAAACTCATAGGCAACAGGAACATCCATGAGTGACAACTTCTCCACTGAAGTATCCCTGACTAATGCCAAATATCCTTGATAACCCTTCCTTAGTAACTTCCTAGCCATAATAGCAAAAATGAGATTCTGAGGTGTTGAACTCTTATCACCCACCAACTTAAATTCTTCTTCACCAGGAATTCTGAAAGTCACCTCTTTACTTCGATAATCCACCATGGCATAGTGCTAAGATAACCAATCCATATCCAAAATAATATCAAATTCCATAATATTCAATAAAATCAAATCAGCGGACAATTATCTACCTCTGACAAGAACTGGACAACCAGAAAGAACAATATCAATGTCCAAAGAGTCATTTAGAGGAGTGGTAACGGATCAAGGAAAAGCCATCCTCGAAGCTTACCAATAAGACTTGGAAGTAAAAATAGGAGAAACGAACGAATGTGTGGCACCCGGATCAAACAAAACCCATGCATCCAGTTAACAAATAGAAATAATACCTACCACGACTGCATTAGATGCCTGAGCATCCTACTGAGTAAGATAGAAGACTTTGGCCTATACTCGACCTCCTTGCTGTCTAGTAGAAGCCTTGCTAACACCTCTGGCATCTCCTCTGGTACCTCTACCACGTCCCTACTGAGGAACAATTTGAGTAGAACTTTGATGCTGGGCTGGAGGCAACTGAAAAAGAATAAGTGTTGCACTAGCAATCGACTGTTGAGGGAATCGCGGGATCTGCAGTTGCTAATAACCAAAATAGAGACATGATATAGTGAAATGTCCCATCTGTCGACATCTGAAACATGTCAGCGGTGTCATGTAACACGATCCCTGATGGACTTTGCTACACCTCTGACAAACACTGGCAGCTAACCCAGAACTACGACCACTATTGCTGCTCGAAGCACCTGACCCAAGTCTGAATGGTCTTTGTTAACCTCCACGGCCATGTCCACTACTCCAATGTACCCTCTGCTACTGTCTCTCACTCTGCTGGGCTGGACCCCTCTACTGACTACTCAATCCAATCTAAAAACTCGAGTATAAAGTATTTGGAATCCACCTGACTGAACACCCAACTGGTAATAATCACGCATAGCTCATTGCTTGACTAGCCTTAGCTCAATCTCCTTGGCCAACTCTATCACTGACTCCAGAGTAAGGTCCGCTGTAGGCATACAAGCAAACGCATAACCTAAACCAATGACATAAGTGGTGACTGCGAAGTACTGATCTCACATCAGATCCTCTACATATCTGCCAAGTCAAAGAAACTCTTTGGTGTAGTCCTCAACAGATCTGTCACCTCGGGTAATGCTAGTCAGTCAAAGTCTGTAGCTCATATGAAGTGGCTCTGGGCAGAATCTCCTCATGAAACTCTCTCTGAACTGAGACCAGGTCATCGTCACCATATATGGCTGAATCATTTGAATAAACTAGTCTAGAGCTGGTCCCCCTATTGACAACTCGACTATCATGATCCACTAGTACTTAGTATGAGCAGTCTGAGTCCTCATCTCGATCGCATACAGAAAATCCAAAGGGTCAGAAGTCCCATCGAACGCTATCCTGCTAACTCTGGCATAGAACAGGGCTACCTCAGGGTTGGACATACCCTGCTAATAAGTAAGCTAAACAGGTGGTGCAACATGAGGTACTGGAATATCATAAAACTCAGGCTCTACAGGTTCCTCATCCTATAGCTCTCTCTATCTATAGAGACCTACCACTCCTTGAGGTCTACTTCTGCCATGACCTCTACGCCTCGCTGGTGGCTTAGGAGGTAAAATCTCATCATGGAAGGACTCATCATCCTCGACCTCAATGACCGGTGGAGCGACACGCGCTTGCCTACTCATTCTAAGAAGATAAACAGAAGGATTTAAACAAGACAGATAACTAATGGTAACATAGAAAACTAAATCAACGAATACTTATCAAGACATACTCGAACCTAATTAACTGCAGTAGTTTTAAAAGAACACACGACAATGAAAACTAGGGCCATAACTCTCACAACTTAGGCCCCGACATAAAACTCTGCTCTGATACCAACTTTGTCACGACCCAAACCAGGGGCCATGACCGGTGCTAAGGAACAGGAATTCTTTCGAATCTGAAACCCGTAGCAAGCCTTAAAATAATAAAACATATAATAAATAAAATTAAAATAAATATACCATAATTAAAATTTCCAAGTTAAAAAAATAAAATAAATTCCTTCATATCATGAAATAATTTAATACAATATTCAGATTAAACATCTGAATTAAAATCTCATATAGCAAAATAATTAAAACTTACTATTGTTATAAATAAAATTACTACAGTTTTCTAAAGTACAATAATAAATAATTATGTAAGTAATTTACAAAATAAAGTTAGGGCGAAAGAAATCCGACGGATAGGCTTACTGCTGAGGTCTGAAGAAGAGGACTATCCTATAAAAACATCAACGGATGGAAGTTAGACCTCATTGAGTGAATTATTATAATTACATACACACATTACTAAATGATAAATGCAAACACTCATAAGTATATATAATAAATATATATACAGGCAGGTACACACAGATGCTAAAAATCACTTTATACTTAATACTGAAAAATATTAGTTTATGAAGGATCAAATAGAACCCTAAGTTATCTCAACCTCAAATATCAATAAGGATCGCTCTTGCCATACAGGCTCACTTAGTTCCAAGTACATTCACTTAGTCCAACTAGATAGTAGACTGGCCCCAATACACTAAGTCAACCGAGCTCCAATAGTCTGACTGTCAGTGTGATTGGCCCCGAGACACTTGGTCAATTGAGCTCCAGCAATCACACCATCAATCACATCTCACATCAATCAAGTCATAATTTCCACAATTAAGTTAGTAGTTCAACCTACAATCTATTACACCGGTACGTACTCGGTCCTAGTGTTGCCCACTAGGAAGCACGTTCTATCGATATCCTTCATTAAAAATAAAACATACATACGAAAAAATAAATAATGCATAATGACATTCAAAATGATCAAATAAACCATATATATACCAGAAATATACCTAAAATAAACTAACAATATTTCAAGTATATATATACGTAAAATAAATTCAATTAAATCATGAAATATACTCAAAATCAACCAATAATATACTTAAACATAATTTGAATATAAATCAAAAGGAAAACATGCATTTATTTTAAAATATAACTAAAATATACTTAAGCATTTAATAAATCAATTATGCAAAATTTTACATTTTAAACATATAATTCTAAAACATGCAACCTAGAGCAATGCATATATATGATAATAACTCATAAGGATGCGCTCCTCGAGATTGGTCCAACGGGTCTGGTCCGCTAGGCCTCGGTCTCGACGCAACTAAATAATAAAAACAATCACAAACCATATATCTAACTTAGACTTCTAGAGACTCGATCTAGAATTCTAAATACAAACAGACACAGAATAGGAATTAGACCCGATGTCACATTTTACAAGAATTCTACCAAAAATTCGGCAGAACCTCCTCTGTAAAACAGACATCTCTCTACTTAAAAAGTAGAGACGGTCCTATAAGGAAAATACATTTCTAATACCAGAATTCAAACAACCCTCGGTTGGGATTCCGAACTACAAAAATCCCTAACCGAGGTTCACAATTCACCAGAAATTCAAATAACACAAGAAAATATAAAAAAATTCAATAAATACCATAATGCCCTTCAAATATCAAAATATAGCATATTAAGTATTAAAACACCAAAAATAAGTATTTTCCTAATAATTACTTAAAAACCTTAATTGTAATATAATATTATTAAAAATCCATTTTCTCGATAATTCCACAAATATTTATAAAAATTCATTTTATAAATCCAAATTACTTAATTAGTCCAAAAAAATATTAAAAATTACTAAAAATCCATTTATTTACAAAAATAGTATATTATATATTATTTCAAAATAATTTTCAAAAATTAGTATTAATTAGGTAAAATTAGTAAATAATTTATAAAAATCATTTTTATACTTCAAATAATATTAAAACCAATTAAACTTATTATTTAACTAAAATTACCACCAAATTAACCCTAATATTCAAAAATACACATAAAATACTAATAATACTCAAAAATTCAATAAAAATTATATAAATACACAAAAATTATTTTCTCAACATATTTCTCCATATTATCAACAAAAAAATATAATTAACCAATTATTTCTAACAAAACATATATCTAACATATATTTTTAAAATCGACATAAACTAAAAATAATTATAAAAAATTACACAAAATTCACAAAAATTATAAAATAAATTCTAAAATTAATATTAACAGCCAATAACACCAAAAATCACAATTTCATAATTTATATAATTAATTTACGAAAATAATAAAATATTCAAAAATTCAGAAAAATCAAAATAATTTCCAAAAATCACACAAAAATTCAGGGGAGTAGCTTGAGCTAAGAAGAACAACTTTTGTGAAGGGATTTTTCATGAATCTTTTCCCAAAAAAAAAAAAAAGTTAAAACCCAAAAAAGGCTGAAATTGAAAATGAGTTAAAAACCTCACCAAAACGCGATTTCAAGCTGAAAGAAGCTTAGAATGCTCCTCCTCAAAGTCCCAGGAGTTCAACGGCACTAGAAACACTTGATTTGGTGGCCGGATGGAGGAGATAGCGAGAAGACAATTTTCGGCCAGAAATGAGAGTTTCTGTCACTGTCGGCACCGGGGAAGGAAAGGAAGGCAGCGGAGCTGACTAAGGAAGAGGTGGTCGACTGTGGAGGGGTAGGAGGCACACTGACAGCCAGCAAATGGGATGGTAGACGGTGATGGTGCGGGATCGGGGAGAGAGAATATGAAAATGGGTAAGTTTTTTATTTTATGTATATAATACATAATGCTATATAATATAAATCTAATAAACTATATATTATTATATTTCACTAAATTCACACACCACACACTTAAATATTTACATATATATACATATACACACACATATATATATATTACACATCATAATTTAATAATATACACATTTAATATTAACATTAAACCCTAATTATATATATATATATATATATATATATAATAAAATAATGTAATTTATTAAAATGATAATATTAAAATATTAATATACCAAATTAAGTATTATTAAAACAATATTATCCGAAATAATAAACGTTAATATATACATTTACGTAAAAAAATTTAATTAAACATAAAAATAATAATAATTATTTATAAAATAATAAAATAATTAAATATAATTTTAAAATTATTAACGCTGCATATTCTATTTTAAAATAAAATAGTTTAAAAATTTAGTACCATTTCGGATTTGGACTCCTTTATCCCGTTGGAGTTAGACTCATTTCACATTAAATTTTTATTTTTGAATTAGTCTTCATTATTTAACTTGAATCGGGTTATCTTTTCTCTTATATATATATGAGAGAGAGAGGCCTGCACTGTTGCATAATGCTTATAAAATATGTAACTGTGACATACAAATTGACCCGTTTATTTTTTTACTGTTTACACAAAAAAATAAATTAATCGCGTTTGATATTGTAATATGGAAAAATGGATTAATTTAATATTCCGAAACCCGTATGCGAATTAAACAATGGGCTTGCTATTTTTTTTTTTTTTTTCCTCTCCCACTTATGGGTGGGTGTAGTTGTCAGATATTTTTTTCATTAATATGTGTTAAAGAACTCAAAATGAAGAATTTTAATAAAAGTCATCATTAATAATTGAAAGAATATGATAAAAAAGAAAAGATAATAACAATAACTACTTTTTAATGATAGCTTTTTATAAAGAACAAAATCCCCTAAATAATTAATTAAAAAAATTTAAAAAAAAAAAAAAAAGAATAAGAAAGGGAGAAGAGAGGGAAAAGTGAGCCATCCCCTCAAACTCTAAAAATCCACACTTTAAGTGTTGGGTTCCGTTTGCAATTTTCTATGCTTTTTTATTTTGTTTTATTTTATTTTATTTTTTATGGAAAATCATTCCTTCAATAATAATAATAATAATAATAATAATAATAATAATAATAATAATCACTGTCCAAAAACAATTGTTTAGCAATATAGTGTTTCGAGGAATGAACACGTTGTTTTGGGGTGTTTAAACATAACAAAATGACAATAACAGTGGAGGACTAATAAACAGCTTTTGCTCACCTGAAGCGACATGATAAATTATATATGGCCCCTTTTAAACAGTGATTATTATTATCATTATTATTATTAGAAAGACAAAATACTATAAATACTATATGCTATATAATGAAAGATAATTTTTTAGAATTAAATAAAAACTAATTTTATGAATTAAAAAATACAATTGTCGTACTTTATAACATTTACTAAACTATTTTTAAATGGATTATATTGCATTGTAAAATAATACACAAAAAAGATTAAGACAACCACAATAAAAATTTATATCAAAAATAAAACTTTTGAGAAAAATAATAATACATCTACAAATTTTTTCATGATGATGGTATCTTTTAGGAATAACTCATATTTTACCTCCATATTTTTATTTTTTTTCTTAATTTACCTCTTTCATTTTTATTTGTATAGATTGAGTTCTTACAATTTTATTTTTTCTTGATTTACTCTCTCTTTTTATTTTTGTTCGCATTAAATCCTTATATTTTTATTTTTGTGAACATTAAATCTTTTTACTTTTATTTTAATAAAATTAACCCGTTCAATAAATATAATTCTAAAATTTTCTTCAACTATGTTATAATTTAATTAGTTATATTTTATTTTTAATTTATAGATTATAAAAATACTATTAATGTCAAATACTCTTATGAAAATTAAGATTAAATTATATAATTGTAATTTATTGGTTAAATAATTTAATAGAATTTTTGTTAAATAATATACAATTTTTATTAGATACTAAATAAATTTAGTAAAAGTTTGCTTAAATTTTATTTTTTATAATATTCGATAAAAATTTTATTAACTAATGAATTACAATTATATAATTTACATTTAATTTTCATAAGAGTATTTAGTATTTAAAAGTATTTTTATAATCTTTATATTTAAAATAAAATATAGATAATTAAATTATAATATAGTTGATAAAAATTTTTAGAATTATATTTATTGAAATGGTTAATAAAAGTATAAGAATTTAATGTGAACAAAATAAAAAATACGAGGACTAAATCTATATAAATAAAAGTGGAGGGGTTGATTGAGAAAAAAATTTAAAATGCAGAGAACAAAATATGGGTTATTTCTATTTTTTTTAATTAATAATCAAAGAAAAATATGCGTATAAACTGTAAATAATGGAGTAATTTTACATTCATCGTCTTGATAGTTTATCTGGGTTTCACAACTATTCTAAACATTTAATTTGTTACTTGAAACTCTCAAAATTTTAATTTTGATCTTGTTAAAGTCTACTTTGGCTCTTTTTTTTTTTTTTTACCTGATGTATTTACACAAGTCAATTTTATTATGTCAGTAATTTACATAATGTACGTACTAGTCAGCATACTAACAAACCTTTAGACCAAAAAAGAAAGCAAAAAGAATTATAACTAAAATAAAATTAAAATTTTAAAACTTTTGGGTGATAAATTAAATGTTTAAACAACCGAAATAAATTAAAGGATTATTTAAATTCATCATATTATGTCATCAAAATCAATAAAACTTGTGCGATCTCGCATAAAGTATGGTTTTATAGAAGGATATACTGTATATCAATAAGATAATAATAACAATTAATATGATACAGTCCACGTAAATCTTAGATTGAAAAAAAAGAAAAAAAAAAAGAAAAAAAGGTCGGCTGCCCTTTTGATTATGCCTTTTATTCTACACTTTGTGTTATAATATTCCAAAATATGACAATACATGGTAACGTTGGATATCAATCTTTACAAATAGATTCAACCACCTTTTTTCAATTTTTTGATAAGAACTTTATTTTTATTAATATTTTTTGGATAAGCAAATAGATTCAACAACTTGCGAGACAAAAAGGATTTGATCCATGCATTTGCTAAATCAAACCAAAGGCATCTCTGAATATATATGTGTACATAAGACAATATTTCCTGAAGGTCCACAATCTACATAATTAATTAAGCTACTCGTGGCAAAAACTAAAGTATGTTTGATTAATTCAACGTTGTTGGCTATATTAATGTGAACTAAACTCTCGAGAGAGGGCCAGCCTGTCTAGGGCAGGATAGCACTCTTTAGAAGGTTAGCGGTTTAAATCCTTGATTTCCTTTCACTTTCATGATAAAAATAAAATAAAATTAAGAGAAAAAAAATTCCATTATTCTCATCATGTTGGGTAGTTATGGGTAGTTATCTTGTCTGTTTATACTGTTGTAATAAATTAACCAGCCAAATTGACTTGTGGGATTTGTCTCTATACTCTTATTACACTTGCCCACTTCTCTTCATCGATCGCCTTTGGTTTTAGTCAATAAAGATGAAAGATAAGCATTTTCAAGGATTTTGGAAAAGTGATTGCTAAATAGTCTAACACTTATCCTTCAAGCTAGTAATATGCTATCAAAGTTCATAATTTTCTCACTATTTTCTTTTCCATTAATTATGCTACTTTTTTTTTTTGCTACACATTAGACAAACAATAAGTGGAGGGATTATCATTTCCTTCCTTTTCAATTTCTTCAACTATATATATATATATACACACACACTTTTCATTCATGTAGTTGTTAATTATCCTACTACTAATTATATTAGTGACAAAAAGGTCATAATCATGTTGCATTCTCATCACAATAAGTTCTCTTTACATCTATAATTTACATAAACAATAACTAAACTTAAAATTTCTGTTAAAAATATATAAAAATATCTTTTTAACCGACTGTTACTTGTAATTTCATTATTATATATATATATAAGTTAAGAAAGAAAGAAAATCAATTTGGAATTACATATAAATTAGTTTAAGATTGATACAAGGCATCCATAAGAAATGGGGCAATCAATTATTGCATCCACCCAATAGAGATAACAAAGTAAAATAAAATAACAAAGAAAGTAAAGAAGATAGAAAAGGGTAAGGAAGCGGACATACGGATTAGAGGAGCCAAAGTGCAAATAGAAAGCTGAGATGAGATGAGATGATGAGCACTGAAAAGAGAAAGGGATTGGGACCCACAACTGTGATATCATATCATTGATCAAGCTGACATGGCACGTGGCCCCACACATATGGCACTGATAAGGTGGGGTCTACAGAAGTTAAACATAAAACATGGCAATGACACGAAACAGTTGCCCTTTCTTTTTGGGGTCCACACGTAACCGAAAGTGTATTATGGTTATGTCGGCGTGGCAGTTATTTCGGTTAGGGGTTGGATTCTGACGGCTGAGATTTGGGTATTCATCTTCGAATGTTGTGGGAATCTTTTTATTTTTAATATATGTTTTTTTTTTCTTGCAATATATGGATGGTTTGTGACCTCAAAACCCATAGTGGAGTTGATTTTATTATGTCCAATTTTCAATATTCTTTTTTTTTTTTAAAGTTGAACTTGCTAGAATTAGCTAGAATTTTATCTCACTTTAATTTTCTGTTTACACAATTTTAAATGTTCCACGTATGTATACATCAAAATTATGCGAATTTTTAAATTCAACTTTAAGTATATATTATCAATCAAGTTACTTTTTTTTGGAATAATTTTAAAAATATAACTTTTGATATATAAACATAACACATTAACAGATAAATTATTAACTTTTAAAAAAAAAAACTAAATTTTAATTAATGATAAAATTATTTTTTAATAATAAGATTAATTTTTCTAAATTAATTTTTTTATTATAAAAATATCAAGCAAAGGGTACTTTGAAACTAATTCGTGACTCACATATTAACTCTATTATATGACACAATGACTATGATGATATTTATTTTTTAAAAAAAAAAGGCAAAAGGAAGGTCAAAAAGTCTAAATGCAGCAAAGATTGAATACTCAAAAATTCAATTTTAATTTGGAGATATTTGATTAGGTTATATTCGATAAATTTTTTTTACGAACATTTTAAATATTTAATCAATTATACATATTTGTATATTGGGCTGAACTAATCGAAAGAAAAAAAAAGTATGTATATTTAATTTGGGCCTAAGGATGTGAAAACTTCACTTACGATCGAGCATGCTTTAGCATATCCATCACCGAAGAACGTGCAGCTCACAAAAGCAGAAGAGTCTTAGGTATAATTTAATTGCTAAAGTTTAAAAAAAGAGGAAAAATAGAAGAAAGTAATTCTTCACAAAAAAGGAGAATTTATAGGATTTATTGGTGGTTTTGGAGAGTTTTATTTTTATTTTTTTATTGATAGAGAGATTAAATGATTTAAAAAATAATAAATTATATAATAAAGTAATTATTTTTTAAGAAAAAAAAAAAAAGACCAATAAGTAAATTTCAGCATCATTTCTGACATCTCTTAATTTGCTATTGGTGGACCCTATAGTTACATAAAAATGAAATTAATCTGTTACTCCCTCAACTTTCAGATTGTATAAGTTAATCTTCATTAGAGCTTTTCTAGTTGGATGCCGTTTTTTCTTATACTACCTCTGATCTTCTACCAAATTTAGTTATTATTCATTGTTGGTCGAATATTAGGCGTTGGGAGTAACTCTTTATTATTATTATTTTTTATTTTTTATTTTTTTTGCGATTTCTTGCTTTTTTCTGCGGAGACATTGATTTGGTGCTGATTTTGTTTTAGCTACCAAGTTTTGGTTCTAAAAAGTTTGTTATGGTATCAGAGCAAATTCTTTCTGTTTCTCGTCTTTAACCTTCATTTTCTTGAGTGCCAAACACGACTTCTTTGTTCATTGCTAAAGCTTTTCATCCACAGGAAGCTCACTCTAGTCCTTTCTACTTACATCCTAATGAAAATCCTAATAATAATAATAATAATTTTATTATTATTTATACATTTTTTAATTTTTAATTTTAATATTATAATGATTATGATTAATTAATTATAATAATATTAAAAATAATATCATACGTATAATAATATTATGAATTTTTTTATTTTTTTATTTTAATTAAATATATTATTGTTATTATTATTATTTTTGCATGAGTGTTGTGCATGTGTCAGTTGTGTTTGTTTGTGTCATATGTGTACCATTGCAAATGGCGATTTGACTTTTTTTTTTTGTTATACACTATTTCATTATTTTGAACGGTGAATTGATGAAATGTCCTTTGTCATTTTTCTATTTTACTATTCAGATTGGTGAAAGGTTTTTTTTTTTTTAAATGACCAAATAGAAATTTTTTTCAAAACCAAAATAAATTTTAAAATTTGTCATAAAATGGCAAATAGCCCAATCTTTTCCATGTGATTTTTCCCCTCAAAAATTATTTTTAATAAAATCAATATCTTCTTATTAAAAAAAACAAAAAAACTTAATTGGTATTCATAGGTTTTCTAGGGCTATCTTTTTTCCAGCCGTCCCTTTTCCTAAACTAAATCCCATAATATTAACTAATCGTTTCCAAACCAACAAAAACATACATCGCAACACCATAACCAAATCACCATACTTCTAAAGCTCTTCCTTATTGGAAAAAGTTAATTCATATAAATTGAAATTAAAAAACCAAGTTGTCTTAGTTGCATATTGAAATTTTGGAATACAATCCTCAATTTATACAATCGTTTCCATACAAGAGATGGCACACAGGTCGAAACACAGCCATGTAACGTGTAGGATGGACATTTTGACTTTAAGCCTATTTTTCTCCATTTATGTTATGTACAATTTGTACTAAAATTAGGACTGATTATTGGAACATTGTGCAGCCGCTCTAACACTTATTTTATATGCTTTTTTTACAATAATAAATTCTCTATCTGCAGTTTTTCCCCTTTTGAGTTTTTCTTCATAATCTTTGCATCTAATGTTTTACTTCTTTTATTTGTCATTGCTCTTTTATATTTGTTTCTTTGCATGCTCTCCCAACATATTGTTTTCAAAATAGACGAGTGTAATAGTAATTATGAAAAACCCTCAAGTGGAAATTAAATATATACTTTAATAGCTGCTTCCTCTATTTTTTTTTTTAAATAAAAAATCACTTTTTGAAATATAAACATAATTTTAAAATTTACTCTATTTTATATTCTAAAATCTACTTAGCTTTTTATCAAATTTAATATTTTTAGATAAAAATTTTTCTGAAAATTTAATAATCTACTTTATTTAAAATCATTCATTTTAGCTGGTTTATAAAACAAAGAAATAAATTTTTATTTGGATTTTGATTGTGTTGCATATCTTTTTAATATAAAATTTTTACTAATATTTTTACAATCAGATCTACTAAAAAAACTATGTAATCAATTTATTGATAAATAAAGTTACTGAATAGAATGTAGATCATTAAATTATAAATTAAAATAATTTTATTAACCTAATTGAATAACAGTAACAATAAATTTCAAAATTTGAATAAAAGTGTGAAACATGTAATTAAATTTTTTAAAAAAATGATACTAAAACAAAGAAATATTTATAAACTCAATTGAATGCAAGTGTGAAACATGCTCGTGATCCTTACTAAGCAGACAAATGAATTGAGACTTTCCCATATCAGCCAACTTTGCCTTCTTTTTCTACAAATGATGTCGACCGGTCTCAATAATGAAACTCTAAGAAAAATGTTAAAAACTCTTTTAAGTTTGATTGACCAATACTTTGCAAGTCACGTGTTTGCATGCCAAATAATTATTGTTTCGTAAGCTTCACTATATAATGTCAAATTTATTTGACCAATATATAACATCAAGTCTTGCTGTATAGTCAAAATTATAATTGGTGGCTTCATATATAAGGTCATTAACTCAAAAACATCCCACGTGTTTTCCAACACAATTCAGTCATTGTTTGCCAAAATATTGGTACATTTAATCATATGTTTAATTATGTTAAAAGATGTGGATGAGATAAATTAATCAAAATGATAACTTCTTTTAAAAATATTATAAAATATAGAGTTTAAAATTTATTATCGATAATTTAAAAAAGAAGAGCACCGCTCTCGATTGTACAGTCCATTGATATTTAAATTATATGACTTTCTTATTAAAAAATATAAATAAAATTTATATTTCAATGTAAGAGTTCAAACAACATATAAAAATGTAAATCAAAATTTAAATTTAAATTATATTGATATAATTTCAATATTTAATAAATTTATAAAATATGGGGATATGTAATTATAATTTAAAATTTGTAAATTTTTACAGCTTAATTGTTGGTTAATATTTTCTTAATATAAAAACAGGAAAAAGAAAAGATAAATTTCTCCATGTTTTAACTTTTAATGTGTTAAGTTTGTGATCCCCATTTCACAAAAAACCCTAAAAATGATGTCGGCAATTCGCAAAAAAGAAAAAAAAAATATATCATCCATGAATGAGACCTTATAATGGCAAGATTCATGGTATTTCTTCGGTTGGGCAAATAATTCATTGATAGTTGATGGGGTGAGGGAGACTGTACGTCTTATATTGCATTAATTCAACCACTTTGACATTTTTTGTTTTCTTTTTTCTTTGTTCTTACTCTCTTCAATGAGCCCATGTAGCTTGCCCTAGTTGTTACTACCATAATACAGTGCCTCTACGCTCAATGAACATGTAGAAAAATAAAACATTAATGTAGTTTATTTAAATTCATTTTTATGGTTTATTTTTATTTTACATCGAATCAGAGTTTGTTTAGCTACTATTTAAGAAAATTAACGGAAAAAAAAAGCCAACTCACAGGTCATTTTGTACTATAATTTGAAGCTCTATAAGGTTGGTTTCATCCTTGCGAAGCTCACAAAGTATAGGATTTAATTTTTATTTTTTTAAAAAAAAGAGATTAAATGATCGAAATATTGATGAATTGCATAATAATAAACGGTTTTTCCTTTTTAATTGATGAAAGTAGACTTTAATTTTTATTAAAATACAAAAGATTTATCTAACCAAAATTAAATTATTCACTTTAATTAGTAAAAATGTAATGGGTAATTAGTTGTTGCATTTAGCATTATCATTTAAAATTTGAGTATAATAAAATTTTGAATTTAAATTCCTTTATTTATTAATGTTGTAAATTTTATTAATTTTTGTAATGAATTTGTTTTCAAAAGATAAATCTGAAAAAATATTGATGAAAAAAAATGGAGGACAAGTTCAAAAAGAAATATGTCAATTTCATAGTTCACATATAAAATTGAGGAGAATAAAAATGAAGAAAAAAAAAAAAGACTGATAGTCTAATATATCATCTAGCTAGTTACAATTTGTTAAAATAAATAAATAAAATAAAATAAAGCAGCTGCTTTTTTTTTTTTTTTTCTAACGGGGTATGGGCTGTACCCAACAAACAAAAATTCTCAATTTTCATGATTACTTGCTCCAAAAAAAAAAAAAAAACACATCAAACCATGAAATTTTTGTTCAAATGATTAAATTTCACCTCTCAAATCATATATCATGTCATAAAGAAAAATATCTTTTTCCTGGCTCCTTTCCACCACCTGATGACCAGCCACCACCACCAGCAGCTGCTGCTGCTAACACAAGTGGGTCAATACACCAGGGCCGACATGATAAACTTTACTTTTGCACGCGCATGCATATTGATTATTATTATTATTTTTTTTTTTTTTTCTATAGAGAAAGATTTGAGGCTATATATATATATATAACATTTTTTTTGTAACATGGTATGTTCAAAAATATATTGTTTATGTTTTAGAGTATACCCCACGCCATAAGGTGTTGTAATCATTCTTTGGGGTTAACTCTACCCACCCACAACACAAACACAATTCAATTGACTTGACAATGTGATTAAGAGGTCTTTTTCATGGACACCAAACCCATATCCTTCTCTTCTTCATACATGGCCGTAATATTCTTCTCTTTCTTTTGGGAGTCTTCTCTGTTTTTTTGTTGAATGGTCAATACATTGATTAATGGGTTGGAGCTTAAAATTGAGTACGTACTTTAAATTGTTGCCAATACTTCTTCTCTACATCTTTGAAGATTTGAAGATCTACCTTGACCTAAGTATTGGTCTTAGAATATAGAACATGAATGAGAAAGAAATATTACAGTTCATATTCAATTTTATGATTTCTTTTAAAAAACATTTAAAGTTCATGTTAAAAAACATTTAAAGTTCATGTTCAATATTACGGTCAATTTTTATTCTTGAATTTGTAATTTCTTGTAGTCGTTAATGTTAGTAAATATTATTTGAATTACTTTCTTAGCTTCTTGTATGGTTATAGTTGTTATAGTGTTATAGAGATTGTACACAACTCTACCACTTCATATGTGTTATATAACTATTGTAAACACATTTATTCAATGATATGAAATACAATAACATTCAAATGGTATCGGAGCCCTAGTCTGATAATTTTTTTTCTGCTTGGCCATCTCTCAGAAACTATTTATATGGCTCAACCTCCAAGTTTCATGGACTCTTCTCATCCTGACTATGTTTGCAAACTTCAGAAATCTTTATATGGTTTGAAACAAGCACCACGGGCATGGTTCCATAGATTGAGCTCATATTTGTTAACTTTGAATTTTGTGGCATAAAAAAGTGATCATTCTTTATTTATTTATCGCAAGGGGCCTGATATTCTTTTTCTTCTAGTCTATGTAGATGATTTAATTGTCATTGGCACCAATCTTCATCTCGTTTATGATATGATTACTAAGCTCAAGCACAAATTTTCAATTCTTGATCTTGGTGATCTACATTATTTTCTAGGTCTTGAAGTTCACCGCCAACCTATTGGGATTCTAGTTTCACAGTACAAATATATATATGATCTTGTAGACCGTATAAGCATGATTGACTCCAAACCATAACTTGCTCCCCTTACTACCAAGCCACCACTTACCAAAAAGCATGGCTCATCAATTCCACAAGCTGGAGAATATTTTCAATTTGTATTACAATACATTACCATTACTAGATTGGATATAGCTTACAGTGTCAACAAGCTCTGTCAATTTATGAACTCTCAGTTAAAATAATTAGTTAGCTCTTGATTAGCTTTGGTTAAATTTTCCCTTTTTAGACTTTGTGTATAACTCAAACATTGTCTACATGTAATATATATATACATATCACTGTTGTACTCATAATTCATTATTGAAATATACCGAAATACATTAGCCATATCAATCTGTTTATAATATTAGAGCAAACATGTCATCAAATGCAAACACCCAACTTATCCCTACCATTTCTTCTTCTTCTTCTTCACCTTCCTCTACCTCAACACAATTAAACTTATTTATAAAGCTCACCTCTAGAAACTACTTGGCATAGAAAACTCAGTTGTTGCCACTTCTCAACTCCCAAGACTTAATTGGTTTAATTGATGGCTTGAATCCTGCTCCACCATTATCTATTCCAAGTTCTGAAAATCTTGAAACACTTGTTCCAAATTTAGCCTTTTCAATCTAGTTCAAAAAGGATCAGCTTGTGCTTTCTTGGATTTTTCCTTCTCTTTCTAAAGAGATATTCCCTTATGTTACTAACACCTCTTCATCTTATTCAGCTTGGAAAACCTTAGCCAAAGCCTTCAGTGCTATTTCAAAAAATAGACAATTATAATTCAACACCGAATTGTAAGAACTCAAACAGCATGACCTTATAATCACTTAATACCTCCTTAAAGCTAAAGCCCTTATTGATGAATTATCTGCTGCTGGACGAACCATATCACATACAGAATGTAATGCTGTAATTTTTTGTAATCTTTACCCATAGTTTTAAAGTGTAATAACAACACTGAGCTTACGTATTGAACCTATCTCATTTGATGAGCTGTATAGTTAATTAGCAACTTATGAGATTTTACTGCGCAGCTATCAAGAGCCACCCCCTAGCTCATCTCAATTATAGTCCACCCCAACCTTCACAGAATACTCAACCTTTTCTGCCCACACCACCATAGAATGCACCAACTTCAGTCTCTAGCTCTCCTATACGAAGCTTAAGTCTTTGTCCTTAGAATCATTGTCAAGGTCATAATAATTCAGTTACTTGCCAAATCTGTGGCTTGTATAATCATACTGCCACTATTTATCACCACAGATACCAGTCCATGTCAACCTCTAATCAGAATGCTCATTCATTCGCACCACAGGCTCACATTGCTCATTCCCGACCTACTTCTCCAATGTATTCCATCTAATCATGGGTTACTGATTCCAGAGCAACTTCTCATATAACTCATGATCTTTATGCTCTCTATCTTCCATAAAATTTTGATGGATTTGAACAACTTTTAGTCAGTAATGGTTATGGTCTTTCTATCAATGCAACTAGTAACTCTTTTATTTCCTATCCTCCACATTCTTTTAAACTTAATCAAACCATGCATATTCCTAAAATCACTAAGCCATTAGTTTCTGTCCTAAAATTCACTTAAGATAACCATTATTTCTTTAAAGTTTGGCCTTCCTTCTTTATGATTAAGGATTAAACAACAAGGCAAAAACTTCTGAGAGGAGCACTTAGCAATGGCTTGTACACATTTCCCTCTTCATCTCTAACTACATTCTTAACTGTTGCACCACTTTCTTTTTGGCATGCTCGGTTTGGTCATCCATATGACAAAGTCACTCACCAAATTATGACTCATAACCAACATCCTTTTAATAAACACTATAATAAAGCCAAATGTGGATCTTATTATCTTGGCAAATCTAATAGATTATCAATACCTTTGGTTAATCATTATAGCAAACAACCATTTGATTTAATTTATTCAGACGTTTAGGGTCCTTCTTATATACTCTCCAATCTTAGTTTCAAATACTTTTTTGTTTATGGATGACTTCACATGGTATGCTTGGATTTTTTTTATAATAAATCGCAGTGAAGTTCATGATATTGTTATAAATTTTATACACTATCTTGAACTACAATTCTAATTCCAACTTAAAGCATTTCAATCCGATTTTGGAGGGTGAATATCAACGTCTCACTACTTTTTTTAAAACCAATGGAATTAAGCATCCCCTTGCTTGTCGACATACTCATAAATAAAATGGTGTGATGGAGCATAAAATTTAACACATTATCAATACTGGACTTACTTTAATGGCTCATGTATCTTTTCCTCTTCGGTATTGGCCATACTTATTTAATATTGCTATTAATGTAATTAATGGTTTGTTTACCTCTGTGCTTCAAGATTAATGTCCATCTTTCAAATTGCATGGTACTACTCCTACTTATGGTGAATTAAAAGTCTTTGGTTGCTCAATGTTTCCACCACTTCGGCACTACAATAATTACAAGTTTTCCTATCATTCAAAAGACTGTGTTTATTTTGGGCCATCCACTTAACATTATGGTCATCAATGTTTACACAAGCTTATTGGCCGAATATATTTTGCTTAGTATGCTCGATTTATTAAAGATCAATTTCCATTCAAAGACTCTACCTCACTACTATCAATTGTAATATATTCCAGTCATCCTACCTAATTATAACTTCATTCGGTATTATCCTTATCCATAGGCACATACTCCCACTCTACTTCTAACTATATCTTATCCTTCCAATCCAATCCTTCCTCAATAACTTCACCATATCCAAACTCTACCTCCACTGAACCTTGTCAAACACATACTCTAAATTCCACTCCAACACAAACCTTTATACCCAACTAGCCTTCCACATCTGACTTAACTTCATAGTCGATCTTCCCAAATACTCTCCCCCATCCTTATCTCAACATTACCCAAACACCTCAACCCAAACAACCTTACCAAATTAAACACATCCTATGAATATTAGACCTTTAATAATGAACAAATGCCATGCCCCTCTCTCTCAATCTTCCTCTTTTATTCTTGAACCCACTATATATATTGAATCTTCAAAATATCAACCATGGTGTGCTACTATGCAAGATAAGTTTGATTGTCTCATCTAAACCAAAACTTGGACGCTTGTACCTCGTCCAAAGCATGTTAATGTAATAAGCAACAAATGGGTATATTGAATCATAATACACCTGAATGGCTCTATCTCTCACTATAAGGCATGTTTGGCCAAGGGATTTCACCAACAGGATGACATTGACTTTGTTGAAACTTATAGTCCAATCATAAAGGCCACTACAATTTGGCTCATTCTCTTTATTGCTTCTATTCTTCAATGGCCTCTCTATTAAATAAATGTTTCAAATGCTTTCCTATATAGGTATCTTAATGAACTAGCCTATGTGATGCAATCACATAGATTTCTTTATTACAATCTTCTAGACTATGTCTGCCTTTTATAGAAATCCTTATATGGCCTTCGACAAGCTCTAAGAGCATGGTTCCACATATTACAAACTTTTCTATATAGACTCAATTTTATCACTTTCAAAGCAGATCAATCTTTATTCATTCTTCATCAAGTTAATGATGTTCTTCTTCTATTAGTTTACATTGATGACATAATTTTAACCGAGTCATCTTTTCCACTACTACATGACATTTTATCCACCTTCAAAGTTGAGTTTCCAATCAAAGACACGGGCTCACTGTCTTACTTCTTTGGGATTGAGGTCTCTTTCCATTCAAATGGTTTCATTATCAATCAGGCTAAATATTGTGTGATCTTTTACTCAAGGCTAGTCTGCATGATGTTAAGGGTTTAACACCTATGGCTACTACTTTATCACTTAGCAAATTAAATGGTCAACCATTCTCTAATATGATTCTCTACAAACATCTTATTGGTGCTTTGCAATATGCTACTCTCACAATGCCTGATCTATCTTTCTTGATTAATAAATTATGTCAATTTATACACTCCCCATATGATGTCCATTGGTAAGCTTTAAAGTGGCTTCTTCACTATGTCTAGCATACTTTTTATTACTCTTTATTATTTGATAGCAACTCCTATCTTAATCTTAGTTATTTTTTAGATAGTGACTAAGGAGGTTGTCTTGATGATCAGTGACCTACAATAGGCTTTGCAATTTATCTTAGTAAAAATTAGTTTCATATTGTGTTAAGAAACAACGAACTATAGCTCGATTTTTAACTGAGAGTGAGTACAAAGCTATAGCCAATACCACTGTTGAATTAAATTGGATTTAACTTCTCTTATTTGAATTTGGTCTTCTTCCATCATCACATACAACATTATAGTATGACAACATTAGTGCAATCTACATGACTTCTAATCCTATGTTTTATGCTCGAATAAAACAGGTCAAGCTTGATTATTATTTTGTAAGAGAATAAGTTTCTAAAGGCACTATTCGGATTAGATTTTTGTCAAGCAAGGATCAATTAGTTGACATCTTCACCAAACCTTTGAGTGCTCATTCCTTTTAGAATATTATTTCTAAGATTTTCTTATTATCATCTTCGCCCTCATCAATTTATAGTTCTTGATTAGCTTTGGTTAACTTTTCCCTTTTTAGACTTTGTGTATAACTCAAACATTGTTTACATGTAACATATATATATATATATATATATATATATATCACTGTTGTACTTAAAATTCATTATTGAAATATACCGAAATACATTGGCCATATTACTCTTTATACTCTCCAAGCCAAGTACATTGGACAACACTAAAATGATTATCACATTATCTCCAAGGCATAAAAGTTAAAGGTTTAGTATTCTCTCACAACTTTACACTAGACCTTTCTTGTTACACTAATAGTGATTGGGGTGGTGATATTGATGATTGATAGTCCATTAGTGGGTAATGGTAAAATTTTAATCTTTTGGATGGCAAAGAAGTAGCCCACTATTGTAAGGTCTTCCACAGAAAGTGAGTATAAAGCACCAGCTTATGCTACTGCTGAACTTATTTGTCTTCGATCGTTACTAGGTGAGCTCGGCTTTCATGTTTCAAAATGGTCCTTTATTATGATAATATAGGTGCCATTTACCTCACTTCCAATCTCATATTTCATGCCAGTAACAAGCACATTGAGTTAGATTTTCACTTTGTCAGATAGCAAGTTACTAATGCTTTTATTCAAGTTCGGTTTCTCTTTACACAACAGCAACTAGTGGACTTGTTTAGTAAGCTATTGTCCATCACTCATTTTCAACAATTGTGTGCCACTCTTCCTCTTTGTGATGGTTCTAGGCTTCTGCGTGCGGTGGGGGAGGGGGGGGAGGGGGGGTGTAGAGGGTGTTAGTAAATATTAATTGAATTAGTTTCTTGTCTTCTTGTATGGTTATAGTTGTTATAGTGTTATAGAAACTGTACCCTACTCTACCACTTCATATGTATTATATAACTATGGTAAACTCATTTATTCAATGATATGAAAGACGACAACATTCATCGTTAAAATTAGAATTTAAGTGTTGTTAGTAGTCCAAAAAGATTATATATCACATTTTAGTCTTTTAGTTAGATTTTGATGATTGGAAAAAGAATATCTATACAATATCTACCTACCACATCATCCTCCACCTAACCTAAATTGATATATAGTTAAATACAATTAGTCATCAAACTTGAATTTTATTTCAATTTTGATATTTAATTTTAGTTTGTATCTTTTTAATATAAAACGTTATCTAAAAATTATATATCAATATCTTAAAGGTGATATAATGACGTGAAAAATATTTAAAGAATATTTATACTCTAATTGTCATTGTCATGTTCATATCTCCTCTAAAGCCTTACTAAGTGCAATTCAAATAGAACATTTTGTATTAGAAAAAAATACAAATTGAAATTGCTTATTCAAATTGAAATGAATTAAGTTAAAGTTTGGTGATTACAAGACATTTCTATACTAATTCAGATGAGGTGAAAAATGACATGACAATTTTTTTTTTCGGTTGTTGTATCATCAAAATTCAACTAGTTGATTGACATGTGATATATAAATAAGAGTTTGATAACTAAGAAAATAAATCCAAAATTTAATATGGTGGAAATTTGAATACCATAAGTATATTTAACTTGAAAAATTATAATCTATAACTAGGAATATAAAACATAACACTTAAATAATATATATTAAGTAGCTAAAGCAGGAGAGTTTTATTTGAATTTTTAATATGAAAACTTTTTCTTGAGTTAGTGCGTTGTGAGATAGCCATGAAACGTGAGTGGTATTAATTTCATCTAATATGGTGAAGAAATACTTCAGAATTAATATCATGTAATGTGGTGTAAAGAAATCTTGGTGCGTGCATGAAAAATAATTCATCAAGCAATGCAAATATTCTAATAGGCAATAAAAAAAAAAAAAAAAACATCATTTGCATTTTCAATCCTTCACAAAATTCATTCCCCACTAAAAAAGAATGGAACACAATGCAATTCCGAATCTTCGATTTGTTCATATAGATACTCAGTGCAATAATTAATCTTGAACAAAATCCCTAGAATTCCTCATGGAATTGGACATTTTTGAACTATTGTGTTACATTTCAGGCCAGATACCATACCATTGTTGGTCACCTCTACACCATTGTCCTGTATGATTAATCATCTTCAGTTGACGCACAGATCAAATATCCATGCATGTCTTTGGAGAATCATTGTTTACGATATGTACATATAGCTCCCAAGCTCTACTTAACTCTTCCACCATTCAATCCAAGCAAATATCTACACATTCACCTCGTAAATTGCAATAGCTTACATTTTTCTTCAATCCTACATGCCTATACAAAACTAGCACCAACACCAACATGTTCATGTCCGCTCTTTCGAGTACCCACTATGCTCGAAACATTAACAGGACAAATCAGAATGTTTTTTTCTTCATAAAATTTAGGACAAATGTGATGAATCATGAAGTGTACAGTTAAAAATATTGCTTGTTGGATTAGATTATTTGGTCTTTACACTTAAAAATATTGGTGGAGACGTTGGTGAACTCAAAAGCACCAAGCAACAACAACACATGTTAATGTTTGATGTTTTTATTCTAAAATAACACCGGCCATTAATGCAAAGATGTAGTCTTTTACGTTCTTTTTTTCCTGTTTCACACACCACGTGGGTCGACAGATGATGATGTGGACCGTACAATCAATGATAATTAGCCAAGTGTATGGTCGAGTAACGTTTATGCTTTGTTGACATATTATCCAAAAGCAAGTAGAGAGTAAGAGATGCTCACACACCTATGGTGTCGACATTGACACAAACAATGCTCGTGTCTTGACTAAAGAGTGAAAGACTCCATTAAAGCAGTAAATATGTAAAGCTTAGAAAGGAAAAAAAAAAAGAAAGAAAAACAAAACCTTACTGTTTCAATCTTAGAGTTGTACATGTGTTTGTTTATAGATATATACAGTGCACGGGGATCCGTGGATGTTTCTTGTTGGCTAGACGGCCAACACTTTTGAGCTTCATCACCACTTAAAATAATTAAGAATTGATAGAGTAAGATGGGGATTGTTTGTCTTGATTATTCTAATTCTAGTTATGGCCGGGTAATCCAACAAGCTTTTTCTAAATTGTTCTTAACTATGCCAAAATGTTCTCACATATACAGCTAAGTATTATTATTTATTTCTTTTTTGGAATTATATATATATATAAAATTGTACGAAACAATTTTACTATTCAAGTATGAAACAATTCATCCAACTATAAAATAAAATTGTCATGTGAAAATGTAAACACCTTTGCAGTGCAATGGCAAGAGGCACTTAGCAATGCTTGAAGTTATGGGATTTAAATCCCACCCTTCACTCTTTCTCCATTTTCCATTAAACCTTGGCAAAATTAAAAATTACAAAAATTGTATGCAAAAATCTTGCATAATCTACCTTATTTATTTAAGTACCTATTTATTTTGTTAATAAGAGATCATATGATCTAAGCATTGTTGGATTGCACAATAAAAGATAGACCTCTCTTTTAAATTAATGATGATACCTCAAGATACTTTAAAGAAGAATTATTGTTTGATTACTCATTCACTACTTATATATCTATTGTAATTAGTGAACAAATTACACTTGCTCAGAAAGCCTCGGTGGTAGGCTGGCTTCCGTTTCATTAAGGATATTATCATCAAAGCTTTCAAAGATCACTTATATAGAAGATTGAATGTAATAAAACTGAGTAGGGGAGCGCACAAGTAGAGAGTATTGTGCATACAAAAATATTGTAGTCAACTATGGGGGCAATAATTTTATTTTTAATTGAAGAGAATATTATGAAAAGATGAGAGCCTGTTGTAAAGATTGACTTGACTCTAGTTTTAGGTCCCCGGAAGATTCAACCTACCACTTGCTTCGTTGTGTTAAAGAAAAAAAAAAAAAAACCCCTACCACTTATATAATATTATTATTATTTAATCAATATATCTAAATTATATATGGTCCCCAATATAGACTTAGATCCGACTTAAAAGTCTTAAAATCTCTGTCGAAAAGGTTTGGGGTTTTAACTTTTTTTTTAAGATTTTACGGGTTTTAATTGTTTTTAAGTAGAGAATTATAGATATGTCCTTGCTTACTTAATATTAGAATTATGATAAAAGTAAATATTTTGACATCAAATAAAAAAAGACTAGTGAGAAAATAGTAAAATAATAATTACTTGTTTGTTAAGACTATTATAAGATATAGAATTTAAATTTTACCATTATCAATTAAAAAAAAATTACTCCATATTTTGTAGTATATTAATATTTAAATTATATGACATCTCTATTAAAAAAATAAAATGATGACCAAATTTACAAATTAAGTGACAAATAATTACATTAATATGAAGCATATTTTCTTTTTTTAAACTTGAACTGTAGCTTGGTATTCTGATCTTAGAACTATGAGATTTTAAATTTAAAACTTAATTGAGCTGGTTAATGATTTTTTATAATAATAAAATAAAATTGTTGATTCGTGAGTCAAAATATACTCTGTGGTCCTGCAAATTTATAATTACTTTTAATAATAAATTAAGATATGATATTTTACTATTACTAATAATAAAAGTAATTCCTCTAAAAATATTATTTAAATTAACGATTTGACGTTAAGATAAATTCTTAATATATATTTAACATGCTAATAATATGATATGCTCGTGAAGACTTATGGCCAAGCCTTTTGACACATTTGAGGAGTTCAGATTTGAATTCCTTCTTTGTCGTACTGTAACAAAAGAAATATACAGTATAATATACTAAAATTACTATTTTAAATTTTTTTATAAGTTTAAATCTTTAATTAAAAAATTTATTCAAAATAGTAACAACATAACATTTTGAGATTCGATATAATTTTTTTAGTTCTTTCAATCGGATAAATATTATTTAATAATATTTGATGTTCGACGAGAAGATAATTGAACTCTAAAAGTCAAATTGAACTAATAAGCCACAAGCTGAACATGATAACATTTTAAGTAAGTTTGGCTAAACTTTTGTTGATGATTGATAGCTGGTGGCGGGTGAATGGTAACTCATTGCTGACAGTTATTATAGTTATTGGTGATGGTATATTTAAGTACAAATAGAAACATTAGTTAATTTGTATAAAAATAATCATATTTTATATTTATCTTTAAATCATAAATTATATGTGTATGTGTTAAATTATTATAAATATCAATGTATATTAATATATGTGATATAAAAATAAATATCATTTATACTTAAAATTATAAATATTGAAAATAATTTTATTTATTATTTATTTTTATTTTTATTTAATTTTGAAGGTAAATTTGAATAGCTCATTAATATATATTGTTATTAATTAGTACTAGAGTTGAGGAGTTTTGAAATTTTTTATTAATATAATTTCTAATAGTGTGATTTTTTTTAATAATTTTATGGTTTATTTTTTTTGAAGGTTTATTAGTTTTTTTTTTGTTAAACTACGATATATCTTGGGTGAACCTCAAATATGGGAGATACTTTTAATCTTGTACCATGTTGCAGATTAATTCTTATTTGAGGTTGAGTTACACTTAAAACTTCTGATCTCTCCCAATTACGATGTTATTTGTGGGAGTCAAATCCGACACCAACACTACAAACACTCAAGTGTGTTACCAACAGAGGCACCACCAATTGATGAAAAAGTTTATTAGTTAAAGTTAAAAGAGTAAGATAGTAAATATAATATAAAAAATATAACGATTAGTGAAAAGTATGAATTTGAAGCCTATAACAATCCTATCTATTTAGCATCGTAACATCTATCAATTAACAATTTAAAATTTTAATCAAATAAAATTATTACAACCGTTGAGAATTGAACAACTATGAGCTCCTCTCAACAATTATAACAAACACCCCCATCCATAAAGTAGTAAATTTTGAGATAAAGTTCATAAGCAATAGTTCTAAGAATAGGAATCCTTTCATACATACAGTGCCCTTAGGACCTTGTGATTTCGTTTTCTTTTTTCACTCATTGTTACATATAACCTCATACACAATACACTAACTTAAACACGGGAGATTCATAAATCACTAATTATTTATGTTTGCAGGCCATTAGTGTCCGGTAACCTCTGCTTTACGATCTACAAGTCATCCATAATGGTGTTATTTGCATTTGCAGGTTCATTGCTTCTAGCGTTTGGTAAACTCTATTAATGGTCTTACGAGGGCATCGGGCATCAATAATGTTGTAATTTATTAAATATTGATGAATTTAGACATGTAGTTTTATTTAAAAAATTATAACTTATCAAAATATATATTTGAAAGATTATGTTTCATAATACATTTTAAAAAGTTCAAATTAATTAAAAGAAATTCCTCAAAATTAATTAAAAGTAAATACATCTTAGTTGATTGCTGCACTATATAAGATTAATGAAGTGTTCATCCACAATTGGTATGCTTTGAAATGATTGAATTTTAGTGAATATAACGTCTAATTCTGCATATGCTTTTTTTCTTTAATGATGTGAGGGGAGGCAAAAATCCAACTTTTAACTTGTAAAGGGAATTATGGCTACATATATTTTCTTTCAACACTATTAAATATTCTTTTATATTTGGAATATAATTAATAGTTGAATTTAAGAATTTATTTTAATTCTTGATATATTTCCAAAATGTAGCCAACAAGAACATTACGAAAGGAACAAATTGAAAATAAGCATAGATTTAGGCAAAGAACACGGAATCACTTTTAGAATATGAAAATGTTGCTTTGTGTACTTTATGAGTTCACTTTTATTCTTTTAACCATTTAATTAATTTTTAACTAACACATAAAATATTTAAATAGAAAATTAAATCAGTAGTTTTTAAAGCATCTTTACATAGGGTTGGTCCATTGATAAGAATAGTATTTTCTTGGGAAAAATAATCAAATTTATTCTCAACTATAAGTTAATTATTAATCTAATCACAATTTCAAAATTGTATCAATTTACTCCTTTAACTTTAAGAGTTGTTTCAAATCTATCCAAACGACATGAGCTTCTGATAAAGATGATGTGACATAAGAGTGGCTGACATGAGAAAAAACTTAAATTCACCTTATTAATTCTATCCTAAACTATACACCAATTATCAATCTAATCCTAATTTTAAAGTCATTTCAATTTACTCTTCCAACTTTTCAAGTTGTGTCAAATTTATTCAGAAGTCAATAAGTTTGTGTCAGATAACTGCAATTGTCATCTTTCATAGCATAAGAGCATCTGACATAGTAAAAAAAATTGAAAATCTAAAACTTACTATGTTCCAAATCTGAGTCGCAAACACATAAGAATATATGGTTTGAATAATGAGATCATGATATGCAAATGTGGAAACACAGTTCGTTTGAAGACATCTTGAAACTTATGCAAATTCAGGTTGATTGTTTTGGTGTTGTCCCCATTTTAAGGTATAGTTTCAACAAAAATAACTCCATAAAAAATTGAAATATTTACGCAAAATTAAAATAATAAAAAGTATCATAAAGTTCAAGTAGTAAGAAATTTAAATATTTTTAAATAAAATTTTAATTTCAAATAGATGTTCAAAAAATTTTGACCATTTTATGGTCATTACATATGCATCAGATAAAAAATGCAAAAGTATGACTGAAGTTTGAGTTTAATTTTGGATCTACTTTAAGGAAGTTTAATTTTGCACCTACTTTAAGGAAGTTTAATTTTGTTATGTCAGACACTCTTATGCCACGTAAGATGGTCATTGTAGCTATCTGGCACAAGCTTATTAACATCTGGATAGATTTAACAAAACTCAAAAAATTTGAGGAGCAAATTGAAATAACTTTGAAATTAGGATTTGTTTGATAATTAGTTTATAGTTAAGGATAGAATTGATCAAGTGAGTTTTAAGTCTTTTTTCCATGTTAGTGATTCTTATGTCACGTCATCTCTATCACAAGCTCAATATCGTTTGGATAGATTTGGAATAACACTCAAAGTTGGAGAAATAAATTGATACAACTTTAAAATTAGGATTAAATTGATAATTGACATATAGTTCAGGATAAATTTGATCATTTTTCTTATTTTGTTTTATCAACTATATATATTTTTTCAAAATGTTTAGAAA
Organism: Mallotus nudiflorus; assembly: GCA_947683625.1. Taxonomy (NCBI): domain Eukaryota; kingdom Viridiplantae; phylum Streptophyta; class Magnoliopsida; order Malpighiales; family Euphorbiaceae; genus Mallotus; species Mallotus nudiflorus. The sequence goes on from CANTUR010000460.1 coordinate 5,541,098, forward strand.
TTTTATTGATTTATTTTTTTGTGAAGAGAAAGAATTTTTTTTTAAATGTTTTAATATTTTTTTAAAGCATCTTTGTGAAGAGAAATTTTATTTTTGAATGCATCAAATCGATGGGAAAGAATATATCCTAAACATTATTAAATAAAAATATAATTTCAATTGTTACAAACATGAAGGTCTACGTATGCTCGGCCAAATAGTCAAACGTTCTCATAAATACCATAAGATTTTGTGTTCAAGACTTACCCACCTCATTTTTCCAATATATAATATATATGAATATGAAGGTATCCTTACCTTATGCATAGCCTTTTGTTCTGAATAGTAAGAAGAATAAAACCGAAAGATCTTCCTCCTGGTAACATGTATAATGTGAAATGATGTGAACTTATAAATAAATAATACATATAGATACCGCCAAAATCTTTGGTCTAAAAAGGCGTTAATGTAATGAATAATGAGGAAAAAAAAATTGAGATTCAAATCTTCAAAATGTCCTCTTGATCTCTTTAGTCAGTTGAGAATATATTTTTAATTCAGATGCTTGACATGGAAGTCATCTTAGCATATTAATTATAAGACACATAACTTAGTAATATTTGTATATATATATATTCATATATATATATAGGGAGAGAGAGAGTTGTCGTATATGTGGGGATACACAATAATAGAGATCTAAAAGAGAGAATATATGGTATTGTTGATTTATTTCATTTTCATATTAATTGGTTAAGACTGAATCTTTTTTTATTGTTTGTGACTAGATACATATGACAGAATCAAGAGAGAAAATATAAACCAGAGGTTATTTAAATAAAGAATAAGTACAATTTTGATCATGTGGTTTTATGTTTTTGTAAAACTAATATTGTGGTTTTTTTTTTGTCTTTTAATTATCATATGTTTTATATTTTTTCACATTTTACTATCTAATTGATATCATCACCATTTTATAAGAAAAATTAATATAATATTAAATTTGAATGATAAATTTATTTTATACATAATTTACAATCAATCTAACCAATTATTTTTTTTAATATTTTAAATTTATTTTAAAAATTATTTCTTTTTATTTATAATTAAATAAAAATACATCTAAAATTGATTTTTTTGTTTTGAGTTTATTATAGTTAGTTGAATAATATATTACTCATTATATGATTTTAGCATTAAAAATAAATTTTTACATTAAAGCATATATTTTAAACAATATTTGTTAGAATGATACTAAAATATAAAAAAATGTGAAACATATGGTACTTAAAAGCACAAAAAAAAAATCACAAGACTAATTTTGACAAAAGGCAAAACCATAGAGATCAAATTGTACTTGTCCTTTTAAAAAAAATTTAAAGATACATTTTGCCGATCTTTTATCTTTCGAGATGTCATTGATATGAGATTTAGGGGTTCAATTGTTAGAATTTCGGAATTGAAAAATCTTCAAAATTAAAAATTAATATTTCTACACCATTTTTAATTTCATAATTTTTAATTTTGTGCTTTTTCATTGTTCATGATAGTTTATTAAAAAATTTAAATATTTTGTAAAAATGAAATATCTCAAATGTATTATTTTGTATGTTTTGTACTACATATATATACACACACATTGACTTAGCTATATACACACACATTGACTTAGCTATATAAACACACATCAACCTAGCTAAAATAGGAAAGAGAATCAATGGGCCATAGTCTTGAATACATAATCTAAACATATGTAAGGTTGTAAGGCTAATTGCGAACATAATCTATGATACAATAACACTTCCCCCTCCCTCTAAACTTAAGGTGGAATAATAGAGACCAACTTGAGTTAGTAAAGTTAAAGACTATACAGTCCAGGAAGATGAGCAATAGTGAAAAGATCATCAATTTGATTCTTAGAAGAAATAGGAACAAGTTTAAGGTGACACATTGGAGATGTTGCCAAACAAAATAACAAACATTCTTAATGTGTTTCGTTCATTCGTGAAAGACATTATTATGAGCAATTTGAAAAAGCACTATGATTGTCACAATGCAATGCAATAGTATAGGAGTGTATAGCACCCATATCCTTAAGTAACCCACAGATCCAAAGCAATTCCGAGTGCTTGATATTCAAATTCTATATTAGAATAAGATGTGACTATTTGCTTCTAACTATGCCATAAAATAAGCGAGTCACTTAAGAAAAAGTAATAACTAGTTATGGAACGATGATTAGTATGATTACCAACACATTTAGCATTAGAGTGTCTAAACGGAATCAATGAGGAATGAGCAAATAAATGAAGTCCACGAAGAAGAGTGCCTTTAACCTACTAAAGGATACAAAGAACAAAAGTAAAATGAGTAGTTTTTAGAGCAGACATAAATTAGATAACAATGTACATAACATAAGCAATATCAGGATGGGTTATTGTAAAGTAAAAAAGATTACCAATAAGTTGCCAATATAAAGTAGGATTAGAAAGAAGTGTGTCATCAAAAAGAGTTAGCTTAATATTGGTGTCTAATGGTGTAGAGGTAGTAGTTGAATCTATGATGCTAGATCTAGAAAGCAAATTAAAAGTATATTTAGCTTAAGAAAAATAGCAACCCTTAGAGCCAGAGGAGACTTTGAGTCTATAACGTAATTGAGTGACTTTAACTCTATCATCTCAAAATATTGCCCAAGATAGTTCCATAAGTCAAAATTGACCAAAGAATTATCACCTGAATAATCATATAATCCACATAAAGTAGCAAAAGAACAACACCCTTATTAGTATAAAGAATGAATAAGGCAAAATATGAGAAGTGAAGGTGAAACAAAATTGTGTAATAGTGGAGCTTAATTTTGCAAACCATGCACGAGGAGTTTGCTTAAGACCATTTAAAGTATCATGAAGACGATAAACTTTCTATGGAGGATAAAAATACCTAGGTGGAGGATGCATATAGACTTTTTCATTTAGGTCTCCATTGTAAAAAGAATTATTAACATCAATTTAAAAAGGCTAATGTTTGACTTTAGCAAGACTCCGAATAGAGGTCAGACAAGCAACATGATAAAATATTTTTTCATAATCAATACCTATATTCTTGAGTGTAACCTTTAGCAATCAAATGAGCTTTATAACTCTCAACAGAATTATTAGAGCGAGTTTTAATCTTGTAGACCCATTTACATTTAATAAGAGTTTTACTTGAAGGAAGATTAATTAAGTTTTAAGTATAAATTTTCTCTAAAGCATAAAGTTCTTCAAACAGTGGTTGGTCCTAGAGAGGATTAGCACTAGCCTCATGATAAAAATAAGGTTCATGAAAAGAGATAATAATAAAAGAGCAATAATAATCTCTAAGATGATAAGGAGTTTCTTTTACTTGACTAGAGCAAAAAAAAATGAAAAATAGGATCATTATCATAAGGTAGATGTAGAGGAGGGATAAAAAAAATAGTGACCTCAATAAAAAAAGTTGAAGCTAAATAATCTAAAGTAAAGGAAGGAAATAAATATAGTGGAGAGTCACCAAAAAAGATAAGAAAGCAAAGAAAGAACTATAAATTATGGATAATGTGGAAAATATTATGTGTTCCTAAAAGGTAACATGGTGAGAAACATGTAGTTTACTAGAAATAGGATCCCAACAATAATAACCTTCATATTTTATCTCATACCTAAAAAAGAACAAAGATGGGCATGAGGTTCAAGTTTAGTATGCTTATGGGGATTAAGAAGAAAAAAACAAGCATAAAAAAACTTTAAGAATTAAGTAGTCAAGTGTCTTACCATGTAATTGTTCAAAGGGAGATAGATGTTAAAGAACTAGAGTAGGGAGATTATTCATAATATAAACAGAAGAAAGAGTAACCTTATCCTAAAATTTTTCAAGACATAATGTAGAATGAAGGTGAGCATAAACAAAATCTAAGATATAATGATGTTTGCACTCTGCACAACCATTTTGCTAGGAGGTATAAAGGTAATATCATTGGCAAAAAGTTCCTTATTATTCGATAAACTAAAGAAGAATGATATCTTAAAACTACATTACATTATCAATACTAAAAAATTTCATAAGTTTAGAAAATTAAGTCTTAATCATGGTACCAAAATCAATATAAGTTTGAGATAATTTAGATCTATGATTGAGAAAGTATATCCAAGTGAGCATAGAATAGTCATCCATGAATAAAATAAAATCTTAACAGCCATTCATAGTAGAACCAAAAGGAGTATCACAAATAGATTATTATTGTTAAAGGATAAAGTAAGTTGTTTTGCTAGTTGAAAATGTAAACAATCAAGAGACTCAAATTTAAAAAGCCTTAATGAACCACTAAAAATTAAAGATAAGATTTTATTAATAGATGCATTATCAAGATGAAGGTGCCATTGATATATTAAGGAAATGCTGGCGAAATTAGAAATTTATCATCGAATAAAAATCTAAAGAGATGTGAGCTTAACTAATCTACCCACCTTGCATCTAACATTCATTCTAAGAATCTAAAATATTTGAAGGTCTTAAACCTAATAACCAAAAGGAGAGAAAAGAATAATAAGACTAAGATTACATAATTAACCAATAAAGACTAAGTTTAAGGCTAAACTCAGAACAAAATAAGTATTAAAAAGAGTAAGGGTAGAGGTAGCAACTGTGCCAATATGAGTAATGGACATAAAAATACCATTAGTAATATGAATAGGGGGGAAGAGAACTAGTTAAAGTTGGTTTAAATAATAGAGAAAATTGAGAATTCATATGGTTACAACAAGTAGAGTTAAAGTGCTAAGAATTACCTAGAGTAATTGATAAGGTATTGGAAGGTAGAGAGTATAAAGGAATCACTTATTTAAAAAGAGCTTCAAGATTATTCATAGTAAGACAAGGGCAGATGACTTACTAAAGTGAGTAACAACGACAATAATTTTGGAAGAACCAGGCTTAGAGGAAGACTTGGACTTTATCAAAACTCCTTTCATATGAGGTGGGTGAGTTGGAAAATTTTCTAAAATGTCACCATATTAATGACAATATTTACATTTAATAGTTAGAAAAATAACACATGTATGGCCAACATTGCAACAATTCTTAGAGAAAGAAGAGTTAGATATAAAGTGGGGTTAAGTCATAATAAAAGCAACTTCTGATGAGTGAGGTTTGAATAAGTCAAGATAAGTTTCCTCAAACAAAACTTCTTTAATGGTAATGTCTAAAATAGGTAAAAATGGATCATGATGAAAAAATTAATGTGCATTAATTCATACACAGAATGAAGGGCAATGAGAACTTTAATAAGGCGAAGATGATTATCACTAGTTTTTGCTTGGGTCAACTAATTCCATATAGGTTGAATAATGGCAAGAAAGTCATTAACTACCAGCCCCAATTATGTTTGAGGCTATTAAAAGTAATGAGCAATTGATAATAATATGTAAGACCAATAGTTTTGCACCAATTAAAGAAGAAATCCTAAATTTCCTTTACAGTATCAAAGTTAACAAATTGAATATGAATGGGTGAAATAGAGATGTTGTAAAACTAGGTAATAATCTAATGATTTTTACTATCCCAATCCAACATATTTAGCATCATTCTCTTTAGTATTACAAATTGGTTTGACAATATTTTCCAGTAATAATGTGCTAGGGTTTTCATCCAATTAAAAACCTTTTTATGCAATAAGACCATAATGTATAATTAGAGTCATCCTAAAGAATACCAATATGATGAGAAATTGTAGATTTGTCCATATCAATCAACCCAAAATAAGAACTAAACATATAAAAAAATAACTATAAACAACAGAGAATGAATCAAAAGGATCTAAAATTAAAAAAATAAACTAATGTCACGACCCAAAACAGGGGCTATGACCGGCGCTAAGGAACGGGAATTCTTTCTAATCCGTAGCAAGCCTTTAAAATATAAAAACATGCAATATATATTAAATAAAACATTATGCAGCAAAATTAAATCTCAAAAGTGAATTAATAATTCATTAACTCATCTGATAACACAAAATCCATCTCATATATATAAAATCTTTCAATACAAATTTTCGGTTCAAACTTTTAAAATTTAAATCTCGTACATATATAATAAATACAGCTCACTGAAACAACTACTGCAGTGTCTAAAATACAAAATAAAACTGAGGTAAGCAGTTTATACAATAAGACCGGGGTGAAAGAAATCCAGTGTAAAGGTCTGTTACTGAGGTCTGAGGACGAAGACTCTCCTAAAAAAGAAATCAACGGAGGGGAGTTAGACCTCACTGAGTGAATTGTTATAATATATATACATGCATAACTAAATGACAAATGCAAACACTCAATAGTATATATAATAAATATATTTACAGGCAAATACACACAGATGTAGCAAAAATCATTTTATATATATAACACTAAAAAATGTCCGTTTATGAAGGATCAAATAGAACCCTAGATGATCGTAACCTCAAATAGTGTTAGACAACACTCTAGCCATACTGGCTTACTTATTCCAAATAAATTCACTTGTTCCATTTCGACAGTAGATTGGCCTCGAGACACTAAGTCAACTGAGCTCCAGTAGTCTGACTGTCAGTGTGATTGGCCCCGAGACACTTGGTCAATCGAGCTCCAGGAATCACACTCTCAAATCACATCTCACATCAATCAAATCAACCCAATCAATACCCATAAATAGGTTAGTAATTTAACCTATAATCTATCGTCGTACCGTTATGTACTCAGTCTTAGTGCTACCCATTAGGTAGCACGTTCTATTGATATCCTTCATTTAAAATAAACTCATACATTCGTAAAATAAATGATGCATGACATTAATTTAAATAGCAATATAAACCATATATATACTAGAAATACACCAAAAATAAACCAAGTATATTTCGAGTATATATATGTCAAACAAATCCAATTCAATTATAAAATAAACAAAAAATAAACCATATACATACTTAAAAATATTTTAGGTATAAATCAAGAATAATACATGCATTTAATTTAAAATATACCAAAAATATACTAAAATATACCAAAAATATACTTAAGCATTTATTAAATTATTTATGCATACTTCATACAATTTAAACATACATTTATAAAAACATGCATTCTAATACACGTATATATAAAATAACAACTCACAGTTATCCGCTCAACGAGACAGATCTGACGGGCCTAGTCCACTAGGCCTCGATCTCAACACAACTAAACAAATAAATCACAACACGAAATTAAAATAAATCTAACTAAATTTCTAGAAACTCAATCTAGAATTCTAAACACAGACAAGAAATAGGAATTTGATCGAATGTCACGTTTTACGAGAATTCTACCAAAAATTCGACAGAACCTCCCTTGTAAAATGGACATCTCTCTACTCAGAAAGATGTCATGACCGACGCTAGGGAACGGGAATTCTTTTGAATTCGGAACCCGTAGCAAGCCTTAAAAATAAAATAAAAGCATGCAATAATAATAACATAAATAAAATATTTCGCAGCAGAAATAAATCTCATATATAAAATAATAATCCACCAACAGATTTAAGTAACCAAACTCATCTTATATATAGATAATCTTTAATACAAACTTTCGTTTCAATCCTTTAAAATACAAATCTCAAACATATAGAATACATACCGTTCACTAAAACAACTACTGCAGTGTCTAGAATACAAAATAAAATTAAGTAAGCAGTTTACATAGTAAAGCCAGGGCAGAAGAAATCCGGATTAAGAGTGTGCTCCTGAGGTCTGAAGATAAAGACTCTCCTGAAAAATAGTCAACGAAGGGGAGTTATACCTCACTGAGTGAATTGTTATAATATATATACATGCATAACTAAATGACAAATTCACACATTCAATAGTATATATAATAAATATATATACAAGTAAATACACACATATGCACCAAAATCATTTTATATATATATTGAAAATAACATTCGTTTATGAAGGATCAAATAGAACCCTAAATGATTGCAACCTCAAATAGTGTTAGACAACACTCTAGCCATATAGGCTCACTTATTCCAAATAAGTTCACTTATTCCATTTGGACAGTAGACTTGCCCTCAGACACTAAGTCAACCGAGCTCTAGCAGTCTGACTGTCAATGTGATTGGCCCCAAGACACTTAGTCAATTGAGCTCCAGCAATCACACTCTCAAATCACATCTCACATTAAATAAACCAATCCGATCAATATCCACAAATAGGTTAGTAATTTAACCTAAATTCTATCATCGTACCGATACGTACTCGGTCCTAGTGCTGCCCACTAGGTAGCACATTCTATTGATATCCTTCATTTAAAAATAAATTCATACATTCATAAAATAAATGTTGCATGACATTAATTAAAATAACAATATAAACCATATGTATACTAGAAATATACCAAATATAATCTAAGTATATTTCGAGTATATATACGTCGAATAAATTCAATTTAATTATAAAATAAACTATAAATATACTTAAAAACATTTTAGGTATAATTTCATAATAAAACATGCATTTAATTTAAAATATACCTAAAATATACCTAAGCAATTATTAAATCATTTATGTGGATATCATACAAATAAAACATACATTTCTAAAACATGCAACCCTAAAACACATATATATAAAATAACAACTCACAGTTATGCGCTCCTCGAGACGGGTCCAATGGGCATAGTCCACTAGGGCTCGGTCTCGACGCAACTAAACAAACAAACGACAATACGAAATTAGAATAAATCTAACTTAATTCTTAAGGACTCGACCTAGAATACTGGACACAGAATCATAATAGAAATTCGACCGGATATCACGTTTTACAAGAATTTTATCAAAAATCCGACAGAACCTCCCTTATAAAACGGACATTTCTATTCTCAAAGAGTAGAGTTGGTCCTGCAAAGAAACACACTTTGAATAAACACAGTCACACAACCCCTCGGTCGAACTCCTAAACTACAATTCCACCAACCGAGGTTCACAATTCACGAAGTATGCACATAACACATGAAAATTCCAGAAATACCAAAAATTCCCTTTAATAATCAAAAAATAACAAATTAGATATTTAAAACACTGAAAATAATTATTTATCCAATAATTACAATAAAACCCTAATTTAAATAAAATATTATTAAAAATTCATAATTCCCGATAAATTCATAAATATTAACCAAAATACATTTTATAAATCCAAATTACATAATTAATCTTAAAACATATTGAAAATCGATAAAAACTCATTTATTTAGAAAAATAGTATATTATATATAATTTGAAAATAATTTACGAAAAATAGTTTTAATTAGTTAAAAATACTAAATAATTTTTAAAAATCATTTTTATACCTCAAATAATTATTAAAATCAATTAAACTAAATTTTTAACCAATTTATCACCAAATTACCAAAATACCCCTAGTTATATATAAATTCACATAATATACTATAATTATACAAAAATTCACTAAAAACTATACAATTGCTCAAAAACTAATTTCTCAACATATAATTCAATAAAATCAATAATTATACTCAATTAACCAATTAATTTCAACAAAATACATAATTAACCTAATTTTCTAAAAATCACATAAACTAAATAAATTCACAATAATTATAAAAAAATTACAAATAAATTTCTAAAATTAATTTTAACACCTAGAAACACCATAAATCACAATTTCATAATTTAATTGATTAATTTACAAAAATTAGAAAATATTAATAAAATAATAAAAAATTCACAAAAATCAAAATAATTCCCAAAAATTGCACAAAAATTATAGGATGTATATTGAGCTACTAGGATCAATATTTGTGAAGGAAGTTAGCTTGAATAATTAAAACCAAAGCTCAAAAAAATCAAGAACACATATAGGCCGAAAATGAAAATTGGAAACCTAGGGAAATCTAGACCAAATCAAGTAAAACCAAGCTTAGAAATGCACTCACTGGAGCTCAAGGAAGAGATAGAGACCGGTGGCACTGCAAAAGGTGGCCAAAAATGAGGTGATCGGAGTTAAGGGTGATTTTCCGTTTCTTGGAAGAAAATCGGCCAAATGACGCCGGAAAAGGGAAGAGAGGGCGGCAGAGGGAGCTTGGGAAGGAGGAGTATGGCTAGGAGGCACTCTGCCGGCATGAAATCAAGATTTGCAATGGTGATGGAGAAGAAATGGCGTCGAGAAGCTTTAGAGGAGAAGGATGACAAAACCATAAATAAGCTAAACTTTTGATTTTGTATATATATATATAACTTTAATTTATGTTATTATAATATATGAATATTATATTCATATATTTATTCACCACATATTAAAATAATAATATTTACATACATATACATATATATAAGACACATTATTTATTAAAACTATACAATATAAATTTAATTAAAATAAACCTTAATTTATTTAAATGTGTATATATACATGTATATGTACGTATATTAATATGACAATTAAAATTGTACATGGACTCATACATATTCACAAAACCATCCAAAATAATTAATAATTATTTATTTAAGTTTTAATTTTTCCAAAAATAAAATTTTCGGAAAAATTTTACGTAAGAAACTTAAAATAATTAAAAAATAACTTTAATAAATAATAAACTAATTAAATAACCAAAAATATATATATTAAAATTATTAACACTGCATATCCCGATGTAGTTTAAAATTATTTAAAAACTCATGATATTACAAGAACGGTGTTGCGCAATGATGAGAAGGCGTCGGGATCTAGGGGAAGAAGACAATGGCACGTTTTGTAATTTTTGTAAGTTTTATATATATATATAGTACAACATTATCACTTAATATTAAAATATAATAATATTATAACTTAAAATAATCCCACACCACACATAAATACATATACATATACATATATAACACATATAATAATAATAATAATGAAAATTATAATATATATATATATGTGCGTGTGTGTGTGTGTGTGTGTGTGTGTGTGTGTGTGTGTGTGTGTATGCATGTATATGGATATATATTAAAATTGCAAAATATAATCATGCATGAAACCATACGATTTAATAAATGAACCAACGTAAATAAATAAATTATTATTTAGGTATTATTTTTCCAAAAATATAGGTTTCGGGAAAATTTTATGTAGAAAACTTAGAATAATTTAAAAATAACTTTAATTATTAATAAAATAATTAGATAGTCAAATATATGTATTAAAATTATTAATACAGCATATCCCGATAAAATATCAAAATATTTAAAATCTCAGGTTATTACAACTAACTAACCACAACCACCAATCAAGTCACAAATCAATTGTGACAATGAGAACAAGATAGAGGAATAAGCCAAAAAAATTAAGATAATCCAAGTGGCTAAGCCTAAAGAAAATTAGCAGCACACAACCTAAGAGCAAGAGCTTTAATACCATTAAACTAAAATATCAATTGTATTATTTTGTGTTTTTTTTTATAAGAGAATATACATCCATATACATACATCAACTAAAGCTAAAAATAGGAAAGAGAATTGATGGGTAATAATCTTAAATACATAAGCTAAAGCACATAATGCTGTAAAATTAATTATTAGCCTAAATCTATGACACATTAACATTTTAAAATAGTTCAAAGTTGAAACTAAAACTGCAAAGACACATATCAAGATCAATTTAAAAAGATAAAAGTGTAGACAAAATGACTAACTTCTCATAACACTTTATTTGACAAATATAACTGAAAGCATTCATTGTTTTTTTTTATATAAATTCTTTATATTTTCTTTTGTCATTGTAGATGCAATTTCTCCTTCTCTAGTAATGCTTTATACTGCCCATTGTGTACCAAAAGTTCTTGCATCTTTACTTTCTATAAGCTAAAGCTAATATTATGATCCAATTTCTCTATCTCAAATCTTGATGTTGCCATAACAAAATTCTAAATAATTGTAAGTAGTTCCAATACCACTTGTAAGAAAATTTAGGCTTATGGAAGTATAAAAGGATCAAAAAATTATTTGAAATAATAAACAAACATAACAACAAAAGAAAAATAAAGAACATACAAAATTTAGGGTGATTTGTCATAAGCCTATTCCATGGATAGAGGAGGAGCAAATTTACTACTAATTATTACTAAAGATACAAGAAAACAATAAACAAATACACACCTAACTCTTAATCCGATTACATCTAAACAAGCTCACTATTTGGCACTCAAACTCACTCACCCAATGCATATGATTGCAACCCTACTGATAGAGGAGTAAGACATCCTTATTGGTTAAGAATTTTCTTTCAATATACGAAGTTTTATTCTTTATAAGAAAAGAATTCCTTTTACTTGGCTATCAAGTTATGGTAAATGCATTTAGACTTGAAATAATATTATTATGAGCTAAATAATTCAAGTCATAATTAACACATAAATTGAAAGGCTTAGTTGGAGATAAGACCATGACCCTATCACTCACCTAAATTAGAATTCTCCACCTAAATCTAGTCCCTATACTCCACCCATCTTTAAGATGCTCTCCATCTAAACCTAGTCTCTAGGACAATCTCCACCTAAATATAATCTTTAGGACTACCCTACAACTAATCCTAAGTTTTGTTATAATCTTCATATTAAGTCCAAGTCTCTGGTATTCTTCATGTTAATATCAACTTTTGCATGGTTTGTTTATTTAATTTTCTTAAGATTTATTAATATTTTCTATGTTTTATTTAATTTTTAGTTTTTATTAGTTTTAAATTAGGATTGTAGTTAATTATTTTACTTTTATTTTATTTTAGTTTCTTAGCTAATTTTATATATTTTTATTGCCATTTTAGGAAATTTTGCATTCTTAGAGGGTTTGAGATTAAAACTAAATCTCGAGTTATTTTATGAAGTTAGTTTTTTTTTAATTGGAGAAAGTTTTAAAGGTGAAAAATTATTGTTTTGGTCCTTGGATGAATTTTATATTCTTTTCTCTATAAATAGAGAATTTTGGCTCTAGAAAATGCATTACCATTAAGGTGAAAATACTGTTGTTGAAGAAGTGTGCTTACAGCGAATTTTTCTTTCTTTCTTTCTTCTTTTCTTAGGAATTGTATCTTGTTTGAAATTCTTGTGGCTTTAAAATATTTTATTATGAGTGCTAAATTATTTAGATTTTGGTTTTGGAGTAGCTAGTTAGACTTGTTGGAATTTTTTGTTTCTTTATTAATGATTTAATTTTCAGTCAATTTTCAGAGTTGTGTTTTACGTCATGTATTCCATTAAGGTCTAATTGATTGCATGTTTATGGTTAGATTACTATCAATGAAAGTTGAGTAATTTGTTAGCGTCTAACTCATAAGACTTAGGAATCATGACCACAAAAGTAGACAAATCCTTTAGGGACTATTAAATTATTAAAGAATTTAATGTCCTTTAATTAACTGATAACCATGAAAATAGGTTAGTAAATACTTTTAGTATGCTTAAATGATCTTGAATGAGGTTTTAGGTAATATAGAATAATATACACTTAACAATGATCAATAAAATTGTTGAATTTAATTCTATAATTCAAGTTCTAACTTGTGAAATAAACCTAAACTCTAGTTTATTTTTATTGATTTCATTTAGCTTAATTTTAGTAATTCGTTCATTTTAATTTGTTTATGGTTTAATTATTACATTTAATTGCTTTTGCTAACTAAGGAAATTGATTTATAGTTAGTACTTAAAACCCTTTTCTTATGGAAACGATACTCTACTTATCATCATATTACTTATTATGATTCATATATTTGCAGAATTGTATTAACATTTTACTTAGTAAATGCGACACTTTATATTGAGTATAAAAACAATCATGATTATCTTAATCTTCACCTGTGTCAATTTTAATTTAAGTTCAGTTGTAGGAAAAAAATTCAAATCTACCGATTCTTACTTACATACCCAAAACTATCTAGATCATCAAGGATCTTCACCAACCAACTAAATAAAGATTGTCCAAGGAAGGGTAAACCTTAAACTCAATAATAATAACCTTCATAGAGTCATTACTTAGTCTCCAGTCACGCTTTTGTCCTCTCTAAATTCATACATATTGTCTCACTTCTGAGTTCCTCAATGCTAGAACTAGACTTTAGGTCAAGTCAATAAACTCGATTATATTGGTGAGACTATCCTTTTGGTTTGTTAACTTAATACATAGTCTCTTTAAGTATTCACCATCAACACTATAATTTTGATTTCATATTGACATGTTTCACTTGGATACTTTTTGATATAAATATTTGGGTATAAATACACCATTTTGGGGGACTACTTAATAAATATAAATTTATATTTTTGGAATCTAATGCAAATAGACTCTTAAGCCATTTTGAAAAAATTATAGAAATCACCATATTTGACCTAAAGTTTTTCACTTTTACTATCATTTGGTTTTGTTTTTCAAGCTTACTATTTTTTGAAGTTTAAGTTTGTTAACCTTTTTTTTTAAATTTACTTAGAACATGGTCATGAAACCATTTTTAATATCTTTAAAGGCATGGACATAGAAGCCATAAAGCCTAGAGAGACCAAAAAAATTTTTCCATACCAATTTATTGACCTTTGCATGATTAAGGTCATGATCAATCTTAATTCAACCATTTTTTTGACTTTAACAATCAATTTTGAATCATTAATGCTTTGTATTAAGGTGTGTTTATAAGCTTAAGTACATAATTATTCTCAACAAAAGAAAAGTTAATTGACAGAGCTTTGGAACATGTTAAAGGACATTTGAAGCCATGAAAGACCCCTACACATGTCCTATAAAAGCATGAAAACTGAACTCAATCGAAATGAGTGCATTCGAAGGCAAAATGGTCGAGTTTTGTGAGGGTAGCCTACGCTCATAGTCCTAAAGGTACCCTCACAATCATGAGCATACCCTCATGGTCTTGAGGGTACCCTCATAATCCCAAGTTGCATTATGGCCAAAATTTGAGAAAAAAGGTTGTCACGCTCACGTCCTACCCTCACGTTCTCGAGCATACACTCACGATCCTAAGCCAACAGTGAGTATCTCCAACAATCAAACTTTGCAAGCAACTATTATATTTTTTAACATTCACGGTCCTGAACCTACGCTCACAATCCTAAGCATCTAAAATCCTGCAAAAGTTGAATCTGCATTAAAAGAAAAAGAAAAAGGTTGGGGACGAAATTAATGACTTCCAATAGCTATTTTTCACTCTCCAACTATAAATTAAATATTTAGAACTTCATTTAAGAAGTAAAAGAGTTAGTTAAGCAAATTTATTTGTCAAACTCATTAAACCACATTTTGTTCTTTTACATTTATTCTTTATATAACATTTTTATGTAAACAAACTGTTGTTGAGTTTGTAATTACCCTTCTATTAAGAGTTAGGTGATTTTTTAGTTTATAGGATTCTTTCTTCTTTTCTTTCTTAGGGTTGATGTCAAAACCCAAACCCAAGAGTCATGACCAGCGCTAAGGAACGAGAATTCACAAAAATCCAAAACCCGTAGCAAGCCTTAAAATAAAAGCTCAATAAAATATAACCATAAATATACTCATAATTAAAAATTTTAATGATGAAAAAGAATCTCCATAAATAATCTCTTAATGAAAATATTTTACAATATTCAAAATACATAACCACCATTAATAACAACTAGAGACTATAACAAGTATGTAATACTATTGCAACGTCTAGCAATACCAGGAAGGGGTAATTTAAAATTTACATAGATTAGTCAAAGAGGAAAGGGTCTAGTAAAGATAACTATTACTAGAGGAGAAGGATCTTGAAAAGTAATTGAGGGGGTCATGCCTCATTAAGTGAATTATTATTATATATATGCATAAACCTAAAGACACAAACATTCAAATATTAGTATAATAATATTTATGTTTATTTAATTTATACATGAATTTCATACAGATGCTCGAAATCACATTATTATAAAACAATTATATGTAGAAAGATTTAGGTGGATGATCAGAGCAAAATCGTAAAATTTTTCGCAACCTTGATAATTGTATTTCACTTGCCAACCAACTTTTCATAAACTCCAAAAATATTCTCTTTATATAACTTTGGTAGTGGATTAGCCTCGAGTACACAAAAAGGTCAACCGAGGATTCGCAATCTCACTACCGGTGTGACTGGCCCCGAGTACACTACAGGTCAATCGAGGGTTCGCAGTCACACCACTTTTATCCAAAATTCTCAATAACCATTTATCCATATCTCAATTTAATCAAAATTCATAGCCTAGCATCTAGCGTACTATTGCAGGATAGCCCTAGTGTAACCCACTTGGTGGCACATTCTACTACAATCTTCCAAAATATTTATCATAAATAAAATAATAAAATTTGTATTAAAATATCGCAACATTCATTAATAACAATTAATATTCACACACACACACACACACACACACATATATATATATATATATATAAACTAACAATAATGACAAATAACATTTAATGCAATATAGCATAATAAATAATAAATTCCTGTTTTTTAGAAATATGGATATCAATGACATTCTAATGCAATGCATACATATAAAAATAACTCACAGTTCGAATGTACTCCTTTATTCCAGTTCGGCTAGCTCAATTCAATAGGCCTAGCATGCGATGCAACTAAGGAAAAATAATCATAATAATAATGATAATAGAATTAAATTCCTAATTTTATACATCTAGAATTTCTAAAGAACAACTTGATTTAGGACACAACTTAACTAAAACTCAAAACTTAAGATTGACTTGTTTGTCACATTTTACGAGAAATCTACTGAAAATTTGGCAAAGTCTCCTTTATAAAATGGACATCCCTTTATAAAAGTAAAATCAATTATGCACGCAAACATACTTCAAAATATCCACAAAGATCAACTTCTCGGGTTGGACCCCCGAATTATAATTATTGTCAAACTGAGAATCAACACAATTCACTATTAATAAAATAATATATATTCCAATTATTCACCAAAAATCATAAAAATTCATTTAAATATCACAAATCAATTTATTTACATAATAAAAGCATAACAATATTTATTTTCAAAATAAATAATAAAATCCTCATTTATAATTAAATTCCATTATTAAAATATATTCTTCCAATATTTGAAATTAAATAGCATTAATTACAAATAATTATTTAAATTGCTCAAATATATAATAGAAATAACCAAAAACTCATTTAAGCTTAAAAATAATAAATAAAATCATTATTCATATATTTTTTTGGGAATTACTAATAAAAAGCTAAAAATAATAAACAAATTATAAAAATTATTTTAATGCTAGTTATTACTCAAATTCTGTCAAAAACATAATAATTAATAATAATTTCAACTAAAATATAAAAATTACTAATTTATACTAATTTTTTCAAAAATTCATAATTACACATAATCTTTAAAAATTCATAATTAAAATTCTATACATAATGTCACAAAACCTCCTTAACAAATTTTACTCTATATAATTAGTAAAATTTATTAAAAATATAAAATTTTTTAGGTCGGAATAGTTTGTGAATAGTAACCTAAATCCAAAAAATTCAAAAAAAATCACAAAAATAATTAAAAATCACCATTAGCTAGATCTTAACCTCAATTACATATAATCTTAAAGCAATTATATTTAATTAAATCAAATTCAAACTCAATTTCATAAAATACACAAAATTAATGTAAATAGAAATTCACAAAATTGAGGTGTTATTAGAGTTACCTGAACGAATTTGATTGAGGGAAAATGAAGCTCGAAGGATGAGCTTCCAATTAAGACCGATGACATGCTCAAAGGTGGCCGGAATCGTTGCCAGCAAGCCCAAGAGCAATCGGGCACTATATGAAACCAAGAAGAAGAAAAAGAAAGAGAGAGTGATGGCGTCGCCAGAGGAAGGGAAGAGCGGTTGCTCGTGGCAGTGGCACTATTTGGTGGAGGTGGTAGTGAATTGTTGGTGGTTGGCAGTGGGTGATGCTACTGTCCGATGGGAGAAGGAAAGAAAGAAAAGGAAAAGGAAAGAGAAAATAGAATTTTTTTTTGTTATATATATATATATATATATTAAATTAAATAATAATACAAAATAATAATAACTTAAATTAAAAACAATATTTTAATATTTTTAAAATATAAATTTCTCCTAAATTAATTATGCACTAAACAATTAATCAATAATTTAATAAAACTACTCCAAGTGTAATAATCTCATAAATAATTAAATAATAATTAACATTAAATAATCCCACACTTAAATTAATAATTAATAAAATTTTGAATTATAACAAGTGAGAAGTGGGTAGTGAGGAATCAATAAACATTGGGTTAGTGTTGAGCTTTTGTGAAAAACACATTGAAGATTGATTTGTGTTGAGCCAAGAAAAATACAAGTTGATGTAAAGTTAGTGTTGAGTCTTAAAACACATTGTTGTAACAATCTTGGTAATAAGATTGAGGTGAGATCAAAAGTCTAATTTGAGGATAAGTTAAATGACAGATGTAGTATTTGTTGATAATCCTAACTCCCTAAAATCACTTATGTTCATTTTGATATTCTTCTTGTTCTCATTCTTAGTTTCTATTTTTTAACCCTTTTAATTTTCCTTCACACCTTTAATCTTTTCTAAAATTCTAATTACCCCACCGTCCCCTTCCCCTTCATTTTCTAGGGTCTTTTCACAATTTGATATATTTTTCATAATTTTTTGAAAAATTTACAGTTTTTTATTAATTTTTTTGAGGAAAGAATTCATTTATATTTTCTTTTTCTTTTTTATTTGTAATGTTTTTTTGTTTTTAGTTATTTTTTATTTCTCTCTTTATTTTTTACTTTTATTTATTTATTTTTATTTTTATAGTCTTTACATTTTTGTTGTTGAGAACATTGCAATTTTTTTGTTATGTTTTTGGAAGAAAGAATTTATTTATTTATTTTTTCTTTTTGTTTTTTTATTTGTAATGCTGTTTCTTTTTTAGTTATTTTTTTGTTTCTCTCTTCATTTTTTACTTTTATTTATCTTCTTTGGTTGTTTTTGTGGTTGTTTTGGTGTTTGTTTTTGGTTTTTTGTTGATTAAAACAACCAGAAAATCACCACAAAACAAGTACAAAAACTGAAAATGAACCAAGAAAAAAAAAATAAAAATAACCCAAAACAACCACGTTTTGGTTGTTTTCTTTTCAGTTGTACAACATTTTTTTTTTATTGTTTTTGAGTTTTTGTTGATTACAAAAGGCAAAAAAAAAAAGAAAAAAAAACCGGAAAACTACCAAAAAAACAAGCTCAAAAAATGAAATTAAACCAAGAAAAAAACATTGATAAAAATAACCCAAAACAACCACTGTTTTGGTTGTTTCCTAATTGTTTTCTGGTTGTTTTGGATTTCTAATTGTTTTCCTGTTTGATTTTTCTACTTGTTTTTGGTTCTTGGTTTTTTTTTTTTATAATTGTTTTTCTCATTTTTTCAAAAAAACCATAAAAACAACCATGAAAATGACAAGAAAAATAACTAGAACATTACCACAAAACAAACTCAAAAAACTAAAAATGAACCAAGAAAAAAACAAAAAAAATCAAAAAACAACATAAACAACTATTAAAACAACTACAAAAATCACAACAAAACAAGCTAAAAAAACTAAAAATAAATCAAGAAAAAATCAAAAATAAAAAAAACCAAAAACACAACCAGAAAAATAATCATAAAAAAATAAATAAAAACCACAACAAAAACAAACTCATAAAATTGAAAATAAACCAAGAAAAAAATAAAAAAATTGAAAAAATAACCCAAAAAAGGAGATGAAAAAAAGAAAAAGAAGAAAGAATGAAAAGGACCGTAAAATTAAAAAAGTAATCCCGCATTCTGTAGTTTTAAAAATAAATTTGGTCAACAAGAATTTTGTAAATATTTTCTCTTTTTAGATTATTTCTGAAAATGTCTCATTTGTTTTCTTGATAAACATCAAACATTTCCTTACTAGGAAATAATTTTTTTTAATAATAAAAAAATAGAGGGAGAACTAAAGATTCAATCCTTCATTTATTGATGACTTGAAAAGAGTTATACCACTCAATTATTAACTACTAGATAATAACTATTTAAAAACTTCTAATTAGGGATGACATATAAAAGCCGCATTAAGATATACTTTCTCAGTGTCTATGATAGATTTTATCTTTTTATAAAGAAATTTTACACATTGTTAGAGTATCTCTATTGCACTTTTTATTTTACCTAAATTTTTTATTATAAAAAGTGATTGGAAAAAATAAGATTTCAATCCACTCTTTATTTCTAAATTATAGATTAGAGAGTGAGTTTGACTCTTTATATATAGAGAGTCAAAACTCACTCTCTATCTCTCTTTCTATACAAAGGTTAATTAATACATCTCTATTTTCTATATATATTCTTATTTTTTATTGGCTTGTTTTATTATCTAAATTTTTTTCTTTCTTTCCACAATATTCAAAATTTAAATTAAATGTTTTTAAAATAAAATAAAGTGAAAAGTGAAATATAAAGAGTGCATTGGACTTAAATAAAATTATTTACTTTTTATATTAAAAGATTTCTTAAGATACTTTTTATTACCTATAATATGTTCTTTCTTTTAAAAGTTACTATTAGAGATGCTCTAATATATGTTGCATAATATTTAGGTTCTTTCAATTGTTCTCTCTTCATGTTACTATCCTAATTAAGCGTCAAAGTGAATCTAGAATATAAAGAAATTTTACATATTTTACATGTGTGGATAACATTTAATTTACATTCTTTTATTTTTTTTTTCTCTTTTCATTTTAGTAAATTTATAAGGGTTATAGCGGGTATTAAACATAGGAATAATAATTGTAAACCTAGTATATTTTGACCTATTATATTACTTTATTCCTGACATTTAAAAAAATATTTATTTATCTTTAACATTTACAATAGTTAATTATTAGTCCTTTTTTAGAGATAAAATAATACAAAATTTTGTAAATATTAGAAATAAATAAATATTTTTTTAAAATATTAAGAATGAAATAGTATAATAGATCAAAATATAAAAAGTACAAGTAATTATCTCTTAAACATAAGATCCAAAATATTCTCCAACTAAATTTTCCTACGTAATTCTTGCTTTCAATTGGGTTCTGAACCATCATCAATGAACTGAATATATACTTTTAACTTTTTTTATTGAAGTAATATACTTTTAAATTATAAATTCAAAATATATAGGCATAATGCATCTATAATTATGTGCTTATCACTTTTTATTAATGTAATATATTAATTTATATTTTTATTATTTTAATATCTGAATTTGCATAAAATATAATTTTGAGACCCTCTATCAGCACACGTAATATGAAATAATAAATTAATATATGTCACATTTTAAAAGTTTAATTGATAAAAACTCCAAGTAAAAATGTCAAACTAATAAAAAAACAAATATATAAGCGGTAAATGTATTATGTTATTAAATTAGTACAGATTAGTGTATTTTAGATAAATTTAAATATTGAAATGATAAAACCGTAAGTTAAGTTATCAAACTAATAAATTATGTTAAATATAAGGAATTACAAATACATTATACTAAATATATATAATAGAATATAAAAAGATTGAAATAATAAACATATATATATATAACCATGAAATTGACTTTATTGAAGTGTTTTAACGTGCTATCCAACTGACATTGTCAAATTGCAATTGAACTAACATATTTGACCAAAGGCAGATTAAAGAGAAGAAACCTTACAAGTATTTTCTTGAGATTTCTTTCTAGACCCTTATGCACATATGATATGTATCAAAAGAATGTGCATACATATATTTAAAAAACAAAATTAATTTTTTTCTCAAAAAAAATATTTAAATAAAGGGTTATGAATAGAGAGCATCAAAGTAAAATAAAATAAAAATAAATGGTGGCTGTCTAATATGCTTTGGCAGGAGGAGAATGTAATTAAGTTTAATTGGGACAAGAAGTTGTGGGTCAGTGGACACGTGTGACAGTTGTTCAATTTTGTTTTGTCTCAAAACAATATAAATACAAAAACAAAAAGGATCGTTGTTTACCCCCAAAAAAGAAATAAACTATTATACAATAGTAGCATTTAAAATCATAAATAATTGGAAACAAAAAAATAATAAATACCCAAATACTGTTATTGGCATATTGCTTATCGATTGGGGAACAAACAGATGCTTTTGGTCACTTTGATCATGAAAATGAATTATGAAATACAAAATTGATAATACAACTCCATAATTATGACTAAATCAGTAATGTGGATAGAAAATTTCTATTATTATTATTATTTATTAGTTGAATATGTTACTTTAGTTCCATTTTTAAAATATTAATAAAAATTTTAGAATTAATTTTTTATTTAATAATTTTTTTCTGACATCTGGTTTGAAACCATCTTTGACAAGATTATGAATGGGACTGAAAAGGGTGGTGTAGTGAGTGAGGAGGGTGGATGCTTCGAAAAAAAGATAATTGAGTTACATTTTGTATTATATGAAGAAGCAGTCAGCGCAGCAGCTGGTTTTCCATGTTTGCATATAACTGGGCCTCCTGATTTCCATTTAACATTACTATGGGCGTTTTGATTTCTATTTTGGACCATTTTTAAAAGTTGGTCAACAATTTCGATGATTTTTATTTTCTTTTAATAATTTTTTTATCTATTTATTATTTTTAAAAGTACATTTAATTTAAGTTAATTGTATATATTTTATTTAATTTAAATATTTTAAGTAATTTAATTTTATATTTTAAATAACTATTTTTTTAATTTTGAAATTTATTATTATTTAAAATATAAAAATTAAGCTAATTAAATAAAAAATTATCCATAGTCTTCAATAATTATTTATTTCATAATTATTTACAACTTAAAAATTAAACTAAAAATTACCCATGATATTCAATAATTATTTTTTCAATAAAAATAACAAAAAATTATGAAATATATTAAAGAAATCATTATTTTTATTATTGATACTAATAAAAGTAAAAATTATATTTATAATCTTATTTTTATTATTAATGATGAAAAAACAACAAATATCAACAACAATAAACAAAAATTAACAACTGCAATTTTTTATTACTTTTGTTGCTTTTGTTATTTCAGTTGTAGTTTTCAATTATTTTTGTTATTTCGTTTTGTCGATTTAAAAAAAAATAAAAAAATAACAATAAAAATTATGAGATATATAAAAAATCTGATGAGAATCTTAGTACGACAAGAAATCCTAATCCAATAAGGATTCAAGATGTAATATGGAATCCTAATCAAATAAGGATTCAAAATGTGACAAGGAATTCTAATCAAATAAGGATTCAAGATGTGATAAGAAATCCAAATCCAACAAGGATTCAAGGTGTAATAAGGAATCCTAATCCAATAAGAATTAAACACCCTTTGACTTATGATGGAAGTCCAATTACATGGACATGTGCTAACAAGATGAAAGAAGCATTACATATGCTAATTCAAAGAATTTGAGCTCAAAGTACAAATCTGAATCAATCTAATCCATTTGATGCACATAGAATTAATTTTGGTCCAAAGCTTATTCATTTGATGCAAATTAAAGATTTAAATCCAAATAGTGTTATTGAGTCAAATTTGGATTTATTAAGCTCAAAAGATTAGTTACACATATTTCAAGCCCAAGACGAAGCCCAGATATATGTTATTTAGTTTAATTAGTATTTAAAAATGAATTTTGGATTTGTTACTTATCCAAAATGTTTTTCAGAGTGTTTGTTTTTAGTTAGGAATATTTTTCTTTAACTTAGTTTGACTACCAAAATAATTTCTTACTTTTAAGGATTTGTTTTCTTATCTTTTCGGGATTTTTTATCCTCATCTTTTAAGGATTTATTTTAGTTTAGGTTTAGGATTAAGAATTCTTATAAATAACTTATTTTGTAGCATGTTTTGGGTATCTTTTTTATCAATCAAATAAAGTGACAAATTTTGCTTTAAATTACTTGGAGTTTTATTCTTTGAACTTTCTAAACAAAATAGGTTGTTTGATAGTTCACTTGTCTTATCAATTAGAACATCCATATCTAATTGTGATGACTTCCTGATAGCTAGAGTTCTTAATTATTAGATAATTAAGGATTCTAGTTTTCACCCAACTTGTTTCTTGGACGATCTAAGGTGTGAGTATCAATAAATTGTTACGAGTTTTGTTTGTTAAATAAACTCAGTTCACATCAAAATCATTATTTTTATCATTAATACTAATAAAAGTAAAAATTTCATTTATAGCCTTAATTTTGAAATTAATAATGAAAAAATAATTTAAACAATAAACAAAAATCAACAAAACTAAAGAACAATAAACAAAAATCAACAACAATAAACAATAATCAATGATTGACAATCAACAACATAAATTTTGTTGATTTTTGTTATTTTAATTGTTGTTTTTAGTTTTCATTGTTGTTTTTGTCGATTTTTGTATTTTTTCAGCTTTTGTTTTTGTTGATGTTACAAATATATCATAAGAATTGTAAACTTGTTACATATTAATTGATGATCAATGAGTATCAAATAATTTAAAAAAAAAAAGTTTAAAACATCTTAATAAACAAATTAAAGTTAAAAAAAAATCCTTACCTTTAACAATATCAAAGGAGAATTTTTTTTTTATTTATTGTTGTTACAGCAGTTGAAACTATTTATTAATTGGTTTAATAATAATTGAAGATGTTTAGTTCATAATTATTCATTTAAAAAAAAAAGGTATTAAGAGAAAAAAACACTGAGAAAAAAAAACGTTAAAAATAAAATGAAGATAATAGCTTAAAAATAATAAAAAAAAATGTTAAGCAAAAAAAGTTGAGAAAAAAAGATGAAGATATTAAAAATATGTTGAGAAAAAAATTAATAGAAAAAAATGTTTAGCAAAAAAATGTTAAGAAAAAAATAAAGAACAGTAGAAAAAAAATGTTGAGCAAAAAAATATTGAGGAAAAAATAGATGAAGATAGTAAAAAATATTGAGTAAAACAATGAAAACAATATAAAGTAAAAAAAATTGTTAAAAAAATAAAATAAATAAAATGTTGAAAAAAAGTATAAAGTAAAAAAAATTTGAAAAAATCAGTAAAGATGAAAAAACATTGAAAAAAAAAATACAATCTTAAAAATAAGAGTGACAAAGAAAATAAACTATATTTGAAAGAAAAAAATAAAAAAAAATAATTTTGAAAATTTTGAAGGTCAACTGTTTTTTTAAAATATCTTTTTATTTTTTATATATTTATATAAACACCACCCCTGTAAAAATAAAAATGGTAAATGAAATGAATTGTATTTAAAAAAATTAGAAAAAATAATTTTAAAAATTTTGAAAGTAAACTATTTTTTTAAAAGATTTTTTTTATTTGCCGTATATTTATGTAAACCCCAAAAAACCAAAACTTATATAAGAGATCACGAGTTTTTTTGAAGAATTTGAATTGATTCAAACAAATGGAATTGAAAATTTTCATTAAGTGTTTGACTTTTTTTAAGTTGAATTATTCCAAAAAACTTTATTGATGTGGGATTAGAAATCACGAGTTCTTTAAATTGAGAGTCAAACCAAAAAACTAAAATTAGAATCAATAGTATATATTATAATTATTATTTTTTTTAACGATATATTATAAAGTTGATAAGTATTGCATGATAATATTAGACATCTAGAATTAAGTGTTACAAATAAAATTTAGTATCATTTTATAATAAATTATATCTGAATAATTTATTTTAGATAATCTACTATTTTTTTGAGAGATAGATATTCTACTATTAAATGTTAATTTAGCATATAATATTTGACATTTTAAATATTAATGAATTGTTTGAAATAAAATAAATACATTTATTAATATAATCTTTTTATAGTTAATTTTTAACATATGTTTAAATCATAAAATTAAATTTAAATTTACAAGTAAAATTTATATAGTAAAATCTATAGTCATTATATTTTAATATAAATACTAAAATAAGCTTAAAGAAAATTTATAAAAAGTACTGTTATAAATATAAACAAATAATACAAATAAAATATATATTTTCTTTATTATTATGAATTTATTAATATTAATTTTAGATGTATAAACTAAAAATTAATATAAACTTTTGAATTTTTATTTTGCTCTAAACTAATTTGAATTCTCCATTTGCCCCAGATTTCTACTCTAAATTGCTCTAAAAATTGGAAACAATAAGAAACAGAAATTTAAATTTTTAGAGTTGGATTTGAAGAATGATTTTTTAAATATTTTTTTAAAAAAATTTTAAATAATTTTTTTAACTGATCCGATCCGTACTCAGCCGAAGCAATAATTTTTTGAACGGAGCTGGGATTTTGGATGCAAATAATGCCGCAAAAGAACCCATGAATAGAGTAGACGCAGAGTCCATGGATGTTGGGTGGAGTCTAGTCACTCGTTCGCACGTGAAGGTTGATACGTGGAACGAACTCACATTAGACTTGGGATGAGCCAAAGAATCGCATCCACGTGGATAAGCTATTAGCTGGCAAGGCGAAGTTATAGAAGACGGCTAGCAAAGCTTTGGGGAAGGGAGGAGGGAGGAGGGCGGTGGGGACCACAAACAAGAGAAGGAGGAGGTGGTGGTGGGTCCCACATCAGGATATCAGAACTGTGGGGACAGAGAGGGGAGGGGTGGGTCCCTTTTTATCTTTGTAGTTTTAGTTGAAGGGAAGTGGGGTTACATGAAGCTTTGCTCGTCCGTTAGTGTCTCGTTCCAACTATAAAAGTCGACCCTTCGCTTCTGTCCCTCTCACAACCAAGCACACTACTCTTCTTCTTCTTCTTCTTCTTCTTCTTCTTCTTCTGCTTCTGTTTTTTACCCTGTTTTCTTCAAAGCTCTTTTTCTTGGTTGCTTCCTTGTTTTGGTCCTTTGTTTCTCCTCTCTTTCACAGCACTAGTCATATCTTCTCAATCTTTCTTGATAGGTCATAAGCAGAGCACTCTGTTTTTTAGACCTCTGTTTTCATCATTGCTAGGTACCTAATTTTCTAGATGTTTTCATGTTTCTTGATTCTTGATTGAGTTCAAGAGTTTGTAACTTGAATCGGGCTCCTTTTTTTGTTTTTAGTTGAAAAGAATTGAACGTTTGTTTTTTCTTGGGTTGTTTTTGTTTTTGTAGGGATACATATATCTATTAGACGCAAGATGACTAACCAAAATGTGGTTGTGGCTGACGTAAAATCAACAATCAATTTGGCAATAACAGTCCACGTATCTAATTCATCTATCTTTCCCGCGGCAGCTCAGAAGCCGCCAGCTGCGCCTGGTGGGTACATCTCCATTTCAAGAAAGAAACTTCTAAAGAATCTTGAAATCAATGGAGGAGCAAGGGTTAATGCTTGGGTAGATTCAATGAGAGCTTCATCACCTACCCATCTGAAATCTACACCTTCCCTCACTGAAGACCAAGGATCTTGGATTGTGAGTACTTAAAAAGAACATGATAAAACACAATCCATCTTTTTTTTTAGTAAAAATACAAGAAGTTATAAGCCAAGTAAAAGAAGCAATCTTTAAACTGGATACAAAAATGAGCCAAAAACCAAAATTGGTTTCTAGTTTGTGTTTGGTTTGGTAACGAATAAAGATGAGTAATCAAGTTTTGTTTTTCTTTTCTTTCTTGGCATTTGCAGCTCCACCACCCATCAGCTTTGGACATGTTTGAGCAGATAATTGATGCTTCAAAAGGGAAGCAAATAGTGATGTTTTTGGACTATGATGGCACGCTTTCTCCAATTGTTGATGACCCAGATCGAGCTTTCATGTCCAAGAAGGTTATTAGAGCTTCATTTGAACACTAGTTGCTTATTGCTTGCTATTTGTTATTGTTACTAAAGAAAAATTTTTAAATTTAGATGAGAGCAACAGTGAGAAAGCTTGCAAGGTGTTTTCCTACTGCAATAGTGAGTGGGAGGTGCAGGGACAAGGTACATTTCTGAAGCTGCAAATTTGGTTCTTCTTTTGACTGCAAAATATTTGCCTTTGAGTTCTCCAATTATGTTTCTTCTTTTGGGTATTTGGGTTGATCTTTGATATATATATATATATTTATTTTCTTATTTTTGCCTTTTGTATTCTTGTGTTTATTGTAGGTGTATAACTTTGTACGATTAGCAGAGTTGTACTATGCTGGAAGCCATGGCATGGACATTAAGGGACCAGCAAAAGGCTCCAAATACAAGAAAGTAAGTCAGCTTTAACACTACCATACCATATAGTACTTTCTTGCATCGAGAAAAATAATAGATTTTTATCAAGAGAACCACCACCTTATTGTTATTTTGCTGTTCTTTGGTTTTTAGGGTAACGATGCTCTTATCTTCCAACCTGCTAGTGAGTTTCTACCTATGATTGATGAGGTTAGTTTTGAAGGTTTCTTTAGTGTACAAACATTTCATATATTGTGGCAAATTGCAAATATTTTACTCTTTTTTTTTAACAATGGATTTCCAGGTTTACAAAGAATTAGTGGAGAAAACCAAATCCACTCCTGGTGCTTTTGTGGAGAATAACAAGTTTTGTGTCTCTGTTCATTTCCGCTGTGTTGATGAAAAGGTAAAAATAGAAAAGAAAAGAAATCAATCAAATCACAGTTATTTGTTATTGTCATGATTAACAATTGTAATTATGATTAATATATTATAATATATAACTATACCTTTTATTGGTTTCTTTCTTTTTGTTTATATATACTTTTTATGAAGTGTTGGGTTAACTAACTTATGCATGAAAAAACAAATACAGAAATGGAGTGAACTGGCGCAAGTGGTTAGGTCTGTGTTGAAAATGTACCCAAAGCTTCGACTTACTCAAGGGAGGAAGGTGTGTGTATGCATGTGATGTGGCATCTAATAATTTATACATAGAGGTTGTGGGTAATGGTGAAATATGTCTAACTTTCAATAACATTATTGTTTGTTTAATATAGGTATTGGAAATCCGTCCTACAATTAAATGGGACAAAGGGAAGGCTCTTGAATTTTTGTTGGAGTCACTTGGTAAGTTATTTGTATACAAAATTACAATAGTAAAGGGATATACAGTTTAACGTATTCGAAGTACATAAAAATTCTTCGAAATATAATGAATGATCATACAAATTAATTAAGGACCGCATAATTCTATAAATAGTTAATGGATCATTTCTAACTTTGTTTCACTAATGTTGGTTTTGATGCAGGATTTGCCAATTGTACTGATGTTTTTCCTGTTTATATTGGAGATGATAGAACAGATGAAGATGCATTCAAGGTATCCAATGCTTAAAATGCCAAAAAAAAAAAAAAAGAAATTATTAAATCTTCGTTTAAATTAAATAAGATTAAACTTAGAGATCTTTAAGACTAATGTTTTGAGTATTTATTTTATTTTAAGGTGTTAAGAGAAAGAGGACAAGGTTTTGGAATCCTAGTGTCAAAATTTCCAAAGGACACAAATGCATCTTATTCTCTACAGGAACCGACCCAGGCAAGTAGACAGACGATATAAATGCTATTTATTTTATTTCATCTTTTTCTATATAAATAAATATGAATACTTTTGCATGTGTAGCTTACTTATATACATATATCTTCGAATATTCTTCTTTCAGGTTATGGATTTTTTGCAACGTTTGGTAGAATGGAAAAAGGTATCTCTGCAAGGGCAGCCAAGGGTGTAAAAGTGCCTGGAAGATCTGAGATCAATATATATTATATATAGATGCAGTGCCCACCCTCTTCAAGAAAATGTAATTAAGGGTGGGATCAGAAACTACTATTATGTAATTTTCTTGTTCAAGTTTTTAAAGAAAAAAAATTGGACAAGAAATAGAGAACCCCCTCAACCCCCCCAAAAAAAGAAAAAAAAAAAAAAAAGGAAAAGCAACTAGTTCTTTTCTTGGCATCAAGGCCTTTGTACACCTTGTAATTAACTACTTGAGTACAAGGGGTTTCAAAGATTTGTAATTTTGGAATTTAACTAAATGCATAGACCAGTTTTTATTTTACTACATATACCTACATACTTTCTTCTCTTATACCTCAACTATAGTGTTGAATTCCATTTTTGTTTGAATATTAATGGTGTTATTTCACAGATTTGTATACTGGTTAAATTTTAACAATCGAACCCATTTTTATTCATGGACATTTGATATTTATTCATATATATATTTATACTGAACCCACATAATCTAGCCAATGGGTAGATAATAATAATACGAGAAAATGCAGCTTAAACGTATCTTTCAATTATGCCTCTGAAATGTGCCTTATAACCATGAATATGGATTATAGTCAAGTTAAGTATGCTTAAAAAATTTTGCAGCATTAAGCATAGTGGTATACAAGTTTGATAGAAACCATTCTTTTCGAGAGAAACACTTAACCTTCAGGTTGCTAGGCTAGCTACCTTAACCCCCCCCAAAAAAAAAAACATTGTTTTAGAGAATTAAAAGTTAATATTTTTGTAAAGCTTACAGATTGGAGTGTTACTCGAAGTAAGATCATAAAGAATTGAAAGAATTTTATAAGAAAGGAAAATTGATTGATTATGGGCAGTTTCTTTTGTTCTCTAGAATCTAGAATGCTCTCATATATACTTGCTCCGACTTCCATTTAACACTTTATTTAGATAAAAAAAAATGGTGAGAAAAAAATAATATGCAAAAAAATTAAAAAAAATTGGAAAAAAGCATTAAAAAAAGTAAGATAAAAAAAAGTTCTTTACTTTGGTTTATTTGGTTATAATATAAAAGTAAAATAAACTAATTTATTTTGTATATATATTCTAATTATTGTTAGATTTGTTAAGTTTATTTTTTCACAAAAATATAAGAAAATAAAAATATGACCCAACAAAAAATTGACATTTATTTTTCATTTTATCTTATTTTACTTCACCAAAAATAAGTGTGTTGAATCATATGTGATAAATATTTTCTATTAATAACTAACAAATTGTGGTTTCCATGGAACATCTATAATAAAAAACTAACTACTGAGTACCAATATATACCCTGTAGCCCTGGCACATGGAGGTAAAGAAAATATATAATGAAAATCAGTAAACAATTAAGAAGGGAAGCCTTAATTATTTGGAGAATTTTCTTTAATTTTTTCCCCATCTTCACCAATTTCTTTTTTCAAGTACACAGTGGAAAGGACTCCATCTTTCCAAGAACATAGGTTGGCTATAGCTATATATTGGCTACTTTAATGACGTTCAGTACAGAATCAATCCAATATAATAACTATGCAACCTTTTATATATATATATATACATACATGTATGTATGTATAGGTGTGTGCATGCATGTGTGCTGCAGATGCTCGTAAAAGAGAATTTTTCATATAAAATTATAAACAAACGAGCAATTAGGGTTGTGCAAAGTCTGGTTCATTTTTTTAAAGAATTAAAGTTTTCAAGATTGCTTTAAAATATTGGAAATTTAAGAATTAAAACTTTTAAATTGATCTAAATTTTTGTTTGATTTAGTCTGAAGATTAAAATTTACCGTTAAATTTAGTTTGAAGATGAGTTTTTTTCAATTTAAAAATAAATAAAGATATAATTTAAATTGAACTATTAAATTACAAATTATTTTTTCAAAATAAAAATTTAATTTTATCATAAAATTAATTTTTTGTTTTATTTATCATTACTTTTTACTATAACGGTTTTACTAGAATTTTACATTACACTCTAATATATTATATAATTATTATATTTTTATAATAAAATTATAAAATTTTAAAAACAAATAAAGATATAATTCAAATTGAACTATTAAACTACGAATAATTTCATAATTTTATCATAACATTAAATATTTTTTATAGTTCTTTTATCATTATTTTTTACTGTAACAATTTTATCAGAATTTTATATTACACTCTACATACCATCCAATTATTATATTTTTATGAAAAATTTATATAAATAATATATATTATGAAATAATAATAAAAATACCACAGCCATTAAAAAAAGTATATTATATTACAAATTTATTATTGAAGGTCAATATAAATTATAGTATAATATTCTAAGATACTATTTATTAATTTAATATTTTTTTGTGATTTAAAATAATTTCATTGATGAGTGAAATTTTTTATTTTAAATAATTAAAGTGAAATTATTTTAAATTACATATTAAATTAATAGTTTCAATATTAATAAAATTGTAAAATCTTTATAATATAATGTTAATATGTATAATATATATTTATATATATCTATAATTCTATTAAATTATTGATTCTAGTTTTGGTTTTTCAATTCGGTATAATTTGGAGTGATTTAGGACACATCTCTGTTTAGAAAATTCAAATTTTTCGGATCCTTTTAATAAAAATTTTTGAGATACTTTTATTTGAAAAAAGTCAAATAATCAACAAAAATTTTTAATTATAAAAATCTTCAGTTTGATATTTTAAGATAGTTCAAGTTCTTCGGAGCTCATGCCCAGTCCTACAAGCAATAGCAAACAAAGAAAACAAGAAAGTTTGATAGGCATTATCACAAGCTTTCTCTGACAAATCCTTAATTAGAAGATAAAGATCATCTCAACCATATATGATTGGATCAAAGCAGATTTGGGGTAATGTTGAGAGGCCCCATGTTAAAAGGATCATCTAAATAGAACCCTTAACTTTTTTTTTTTTTTTGAACTTTTTAATTTTATCTCACACAGCTGAGTCAAAAGGACAAGCTTATGAGGTGGATCAACAAAAAGTTTGTGTACCTTCTTAACCTTGCTTGCCTTCCCTTCTTCATTTTTTATTTTATTTTATTTTAATTTTTTTAACTATATTATTGAATCAAGACATATACGACTACCATATAGTCCATTGGATTCCCTTAATAAATTTATCCCTAGCTATATCTCCTTGAAGGTTGGATATTACTGCAGTTCAAAAGCTATACTAATTATATCAAGTTAATTGTGTCATATCAAAGGGTCTAAGCATTTTATGTAATTATCTTCTCCAATTTTGTGATCATATATAGATCAATAATGTTGCAACATATAGGCAGGGAGTTGTAGATATTGTTCTATCTAGTGTTTGATTAGCAACAAGCTGCCTAACTACACCAATGTTGCATCTTAATGTCACCAAATCAAATACTTCCACGAAAGAAAGTCTTTTCTGTTAAATTAGAAGAAGTGTAGAAAATTGAATAAATACTGTTTGATGTTGAATCGTGCACAATTATCATATAATAATTTTTTATAACCTGTTGATTTACACGCAAATGTCAGGAAATAAACATTTAAAAATTCGTTGATTTATAAGAATACCAAATTTAGAGAAAATAATAATCTGATTTATTAATTCAACAAAAATTGTCTTCAAATAACCTCAAAGAGGCAATATGAAAAAATTCTAAAAATAAAAAAAAAAAGGAAAAAAAGACAAAAAAAATTAAAAAAATAAACATAAATTTGGAAGTCAAATTTAAGGACTTAAACAAAGGAATTTGAATCCAAAGATGGGTTGCTACAAATAAAGTTGTAGCACCCTTTTTAGGACTCTAAATGAACTTTAATTTGATATATTATGAATTTTGTGATTCAATTGGAGTCATCACAACCGTTCATTTGAAACTCAAATGCATACACCCATGTTATCAAATTCATCTATAAAAGACAATGTAGTCTCATCTACATCAAATCCCCTCATTTGACAACATATTTTTTTATTACAATGCCATTTCTTTTATTGCTCAGCTAGGCTGGTTTGTAACTAATTATTCAAAAAACTTGTATTATTTTTATCTGTGGCCTAACGCAGATCAATGGAATCTATGGGTGTCTATTTATTTATATAGACTAGGTGAAGGACTGTGATCATAAGATTAATGTTATTTGCTTTGTCTCCTTTTCTGCGCACCATAGAGCAGCTTACACCCTTTTCTCGGACATGGGAAAAAAAAGATTTAGAAGCAATTTTAATATGTTTTGTAGATACCTTTACAAATAGAAAAATAAGTTGGCACTATAATAGGACATAAGTGACCAATTTAGTAATGCTGTCCTTTAATTTATTTTTGGTGAAGCAATTTAATAATTCAAGTTATAGTTCTTATGAATTGACTGGACATTAATTTACGTACATACTCTATGTTTATTCGAAAGCTGCATCTATATGCATGTCTTGATGCAAGAAACATCAATCATGCACAAGAACTATTCATTGGATGATTATTGTTATAGATGTTCTTTACAAACCCCACAAGCATATATATCAACTCTACTTGCATATTACATTATAGTTGTTGGTTCAGAGACATAAGAATTGGGTAGGTCTACCCGTTGGGTATTCAGAGATGCAAGAACCCCACATGATGTTCAATTTTGTTTTTCACTTATTGATATTATTTTCTTGCGTACCAATAAGATTTGGACTAATATTATTCAAGTTATTTTCAGAAATGCAAGATTATGAGTTCAAAATTTATATGCGTGTAGTTATCTATGGTGAAAAGCTAAGGAAAAAAAAAAGAATAAAATAACTAACTTTTTGGTTAGGTTTTTGATAGGGAAACCCACCACTAGGTAAAGGAATCTAAATCTGGTTGAATGTGGAGTTGGAATCCACTTAAGGGTATTGTTGGTTTGATGTGAAGAAAACACATGTATTTTTTTTTTCTCCTTTTGAAATAATAACCTTATTATAGAGACAATAACAAGACTCCAACCTTTGACAAACCTCGGTCGCTTTTGGACGTGGAAAGATGGAGTCCACTATCTATTAGGCTCAACACTCATCATTGGTGCCTTAACTGAAATAAACTAAGCCTTTCTAAAGCTTCAATTATTGGTAGAAAGTAAACACATCCACCCATCCATCGCTGCCCCCAATGCATTTTTTTTTTAATCTTTTTTTCTATATGGTAAAATCATCTCCTCTTTTTG
Source organism: Mallotus nudiflorus (assembly GCA_947683625.1). Lineage (NCBI taxonomy): Eukaryota > Viridiplantae > Streptophyta > Magnoliopsida > Malpighiales > Euphorbiaceae > Mallotus > Mallotus nudiflorus. Next base: position 5,576,113 of record CANTUR010000460.1, read on the forward strand.
CTCCATCATTCATGAGACTTGTAGAAACAAAGCTATATCCTATTTTAGATCTTCTATGCTCATGCCATATTATTTTATACTATATAGTATTGTGATTATTATTAGGGTATCTTCAAATTCATTATAAGATATATATGGTCACATTTGGATCCCTCATGTTCCCACCAACCCAAACCATAGCATATAATACGTATATATATTATAATAAAAACTAAGGATATTTTTTCATGTGGACGGCTATACCATATACCCAATTATATATTACGGTTATATCTTTTATTTATTTTGCCTCTACATGCACATATATATACATATATAGTTATTAACTGAATATATACAAAAGCATGGAGAATAACGATATTGGAAGCATTATGTGTTGTCAGAGGTCAAGGCTGGCCAGAGATGGTCCTGTAAAATACGTGTCAACTACTTGCGATTCAAGTAAGAAACTTTTTTCAACATGTGTGTGGATCTTGGGAATCGGTCCCAGTCTTGAGGGTCGAGCCGCCATCTCCATAACCATAAGCATTAATAGCAGCAGCAGCAGAGGAGGGTGGTGAGTGGTGGCGGTAGTGGTAGTGGTGGCGGTGGTAGGTTATATTAATTTGTCTTGGAATATATCATAAATACTGTATGTGGCTCTTGTACATAAAGATTGGTCGGATGTGCCCAACTCACGGTCACATGGATCTCCACGTGACCCAGATGCCCTTGCTATAGGAAACAAATGAAATTGTGGATGTCTTTTAAAAAAAAAAAAAGAAAAAAGAAATTGTGTATGGGTCATTGACATTGGCCTAAATCCCTCTCTATCTGACATTAACAAAAAAGATTGATGAGAAATTTGATAAACAATCTTTTTTTTGTCATGCTTATATTTGTATTTGTTGAAATAAATGAAATATGATAATATTTGAAATAAATACAAATTTTTGAATTCATCCCATGCATGAGGGCAATTTCATTATCACCACCAAGTTTCACGCTATATCAGACCATATATTGACTTAAGAAAAACTACAATGTCGTACCACTTCATTAATTATCAAGTTAAAGAAGACTATGTAAGGGTCAATGGAAACTGCCCCGTGATTCTCATTATTGAAGAAGACAATCCATTGTCTATTAAATTCGGTACAATAAGCCCACGCTTTGGCCGTGGTGGTGAGGACGTTAAATGCCCTTATGGAGGTAGATAGTTCAAACCTCATTTTACCCTCTTTTCATCTAATCTAACATGTTAACATACTAACAAATGGTTTTCTAAAAGAAAAAAAAAAAAAGAAATTCAGTACAACAAATGCAAATTGACTTGAGATGTTATTTGTTAGTAGTAACATTAAATTGAAAGTTATACTACTTCTAATAATTTTTTAAAAAAAATTTTCAATAAGTAATCACTTGTCAAACATCAAACAATGCTTGTATATATATATATATATATATATATATATATATATATATATATATATATATATATATATATATATATATATAGAGGATAGATCTCCAGCAAATGAGATAGTCATCAATTTTACTTCTAGCAAGAAACTAATGGGTTGAAATAAATAATTATGACTAAACCTATTAAGCAAAAAGGACAAAGGAAAGCCCAGCTTCCTCATATGTATTGGAGGATTTTACAAAGTTAGAGTCAAGCAGTAAATTCATAGTAAGCATAGCAGTTTCAAATTTCTCTACAATGGTCTGAGAAGCAGATGACCCTGAATTTCCTGGACTTTCAATTGTTAGCAGCTTAGAAGCATTAGGGCTTCCGTTAGACTTGGGCTGCTTGGCCTTTGGAGGAGAAGATTAATCTTGGGCTTAGGCCTCTTTAGTGAGTTGAATCACTACTTCCTTTCTCTTGACTAGAGGCCCATCCTTTCTGGTAGAGTTATATACAACTTCATCATTTGCACCCGTCGGCTTACAAGAGTTTACAGGTCATCATTAGAGACTTGTTGCATGTTATGAATCATCTTTTGGCAATTTTTCATGACATGTGCTTGGAGGTAGTTGGTGAATAAGAGCTTTTATAAAAACAACAGTATTAAGGGAGAGTTGCTTAATGAACTTTGAAAGAATAGTTGTTATAGGTTTTGTCTCCATGTGCAGGGGAGGAAGCAAGACTACTTTCTGCAATGGCTTATTAATCTTGTTCATAAAACCCTTGGGAAGTGGCTTGAGCAAATCAACCATGACTCTTAGTCACATAATGTGATCATAATTCTTATAAAAGTACATTTGATAATTAATTATTATTGAATCCACAAAGAGAACCTATGAGCTTATTAAAACATTCTCCCTTGTGCTGTAGTTGAGAGGAAAACTAAGGATATGAACCTAGAAGAGCTTTGTAGAGTAATCAAGTTCTTTAAAAGAAAATTTTGGATCCCTTTCAATAATCACCATTAAAGGCTTATGGATAGCCCAAAGGACTTCTATCTTAACTCATTCTTTCTCATCAAGTTTATTGAATATGAATAGGAAAATGTTCTTTGTTCTAAATTCCTAACATTGAACATTATAAACAAAACTCCAAACTTGTAAGGAAATACTCAACAAAGAATTTGCAAAGTAAAGTTTAGGGCTTAGATGTTAGGAATCAGTTAATTTAGGAATCAATTCCTAAGTAGAGCAAATTTTAAAAATTTACCAAACTTAACCTTTCATTTCATGACTGGATTCCAATCCTAAGGATCCTTTTTGCATTTAACACATAACTAATTCATAAGGCAACACAAATAACATCAACCTAGGATTTTCTAAGTTTAAGAAAAACTTACAATCTCCTAAGTTTGGTGTAGACGATAAGTATTCTATTATCTTTGTGTCCTTTTGATTCAACTCTTGAATAAACTCCTTAGTTTTCCAAGTGTGAGACCTTTAGCTTGAAATGCTAAGCTTTACCAAATCTCCTTCTTGCCTTGATCGATTAGAAGTAAGTATCCTCTCTCAATTGCCCTTACAAACTTGCATAATGGATCCTTTCAAGAACTCTAGGGTTTTGTATATATGTGTTTTCCTTTTTTTTTTTTTTTTTTGTCTTTTTACACTTTCTCTACATTTATTCTTATCATAATTCATTTCTACTTACTGATTTAGATAATCATGGTAAGTGATAAGTGTAGAGATTAATGACATCACCCATATGCCACTTAGCATAATATGTTGACTATTGTGTAAGTCAATAGTGTAAAAAATATAAGGATGTAGAGATTATAACTCATGCACTTTCTCTACATCACCATAAACTTACACATGTCATTTAACATCCTTATCTTAGTTTGATTTAATAAAAAATAAAATATAATATCACTTAATGGAATTGGGCTAAGTCATTAGGCTAACACTTGACCCAAGCCCATTCTATCAAATAAGTGAACCTAGATAAGGTTGATGGGCTTTGTTAATTTTTTGGTTTAATCTTTGGTCCAAAACTTTTTTAGGCCTAGGTCCATAACACTTGGGCCATTAAACCAAATCAAATAGAACCAACATATATTTATATTATTAATTCAAGGAAAAAGTACGAAAAACCACCTTGTGGTTTCACAATTTTAGAGTTTTAAGTATGTGTTTCATTTTATAACAATTTGGGTCATGTGTTTTCACTATTTGATAATTTCTACTATATGAGGCTAACGCCGTTAAATGAGTGAAACACATATACTGAAAATTGTCAAATAACTACAAACATAGGGCTTAAATTGTCACAAAAGTGAAACACATACTTAAAATTATAAAATATTGAAACCACAATGTGGTTTTCTATACTTCCTATTAATTATTTTCAGTTTGGTCGTACAATGTGTCAAATTCATTTAACGACGTTAGGCTTGTACATGGGAAAATTGTCAAATGGCAACAAACACAAGACCTAAATTTTCAAAAATTTAAACATATACTTAAAACTCCATAATCGTGAAACTATAGGGTGGTTTTCCGTATTTTCCCCTTAATTCAATATCTTAATTAATATCTTATATTAATTAAGTACAAATTAATAATTAAACCTTTCATTGAAATTAGATTTCATGATATGCTAGAATCATTGCTTTAAGCATAAATCCAATTTCATTAATCACAATTAATTGATTAAACACTTTAATCAATAATTAGATTAATAATAATGGAGATTTGGTAAAAACCTTTAAGGTGTGATTTACCATGTTCATGTCCAATTGGCAATGAGAAGATAATATCAACACTTGATATTATTTGAAACTCCTTTCAAGTCTAAATGTGAAAATCCTAATTATTCACATTTGTTTTTTATAAGTTGTGAGTGGCCCCTAGCATCGATATCACAACTACCCAATTGGAAATGAATGCATATATTGATTCACATTAACCTTTTAGTCTTAATTACCATGTACTAAAATTCCTTCATTAGAAGATCCCTACATAGCCTAGAGTCAAAGTTTTATCAAACTCTAATACCCATATAATATGACCTCATCTTAAGATCTATTTCTTAATAAAACATAACAAATACTAGAAACACTTTTCTAGCACTGAAACTCTTTTAGACTGTTATATTTGTCCTGGCTAGGAACTTATTCATAAAAAAAAGACTTAGATAGCATAGGATCTTATCTATATTCACTCCAAGCAATGAATCCCATCTTGGTTGAACACTCATCCTTACATTTAACTGACTAGAGCCACCATACGCCATATACCCATACGTAATTAACACAAGTATGTAAGCGATAACAAACTCTAACTACTCAAATGTGGATGACTGTGTCACCTCAAGTCAAATGACTATATGCATCATTATGACCTAAACTGTGATCGTTGATTATAAGTGAACATCTTTATGATCACATATTTAATGTCATTGTTTGATCCACCTATCACATGAGGATCCACATGTCTATTTTGGTATCTCATATCAAGTCGCATGAGACTTACTACCTCTCATTATTAGTATCACATACTAATCAAGGAAAATAGATATAGGTGATAGTTTAATTAATATTACCTAAATATTAATTATATGACTATGAACATTTTATAGTATATGTACTAAATAAATTTGCAGCTCATATTATTAACGTTTCATAATAAATATATTTAACATAATACTAATAGATAAATATTCAATTAAATAAACACTTTAAATAATAGAATATTCTTTTATTGCCATTTGGGATAATTTACCATATCAAAATTTATGATTAACCTCTAGGGCATACCATTTATACTAACAATCTTCCACTTTCATTAGAGCTAATCACTATAGTATTTAAGACCCATATTCTTAAGATGTCAATCCAATTGTAGTTGTGTTAGCGCTTTAGTAAGTGGATCAATGACATTTTCAGTTGAAGCTATCTTTTGCATGATGATGTCACTTTTTCAATAAGTTCTCTGATAATATGGAAAATCCTTTCTATGTGTTTGGATATCTGGTGAGACTTTAGTTTCTTTACTAAAGCAATGGCTCCATTGTTATCACAATAAAGAGGAATTGGAGATTCAATTGAAGGAATAACTTCTAGTTCAGTAATGGACTTCTTAATCCTAACAGCTTCTTTAGCGAGCTTCTGACTTGGCTTTTATAATGGAGTTAGCAATGACACTTTGCTTGGGACTCTTCCAGCTCAGTGCAACTCCATTACAAATGAAAATAAACCCAGAGATAGACTTTCTATCATTAATATCTTATTGAAAATCAGAATATGTGAAACCATCTACTTGTAGATCACCTCCTCCATAAGTTAAGACTAAATCTTTAGTCCTTCTCAAGTACTTAAAGATTACTTTAACTTCTATCCAGTGTTCTAAATCTGGATTGGATTGAAACCTGCTAGTCACACTAACAACATATGCAATATTAAGTCTACATAACATTGCGTACATTAATCTTCCTATAGTTGAAGTATAAGGAACTTTGGCCATTTATTCTATCTCCTCATGTGTTTTAGGTGATATACCTTTGGATAAATGGACACCATGCCTAAATGGTAACAATATTCTCTTGGAATCAAGCAAACATCTTCAACACCTTTTCTAAGTAAAGACTTTGGGATAAACCTATCATTCTTTTCAATCTATCTTTATAGACTTGAATTCTAAAAATATAGGTAGCTTCCCTTAAGTCTTTCATGGAGAAAGATTTACATAACCATAGTTTCACATTTGGAAGCATGCCAATATCATTCCTAATTAATAAAATATCATCCATATATAGTGTTAGGAAAGTGACTTAGCTCCCATTAACCTTCTTGTGCATAAAAGTCTCATCTTCATTTTTTTATAAAACTAAATGATTGTATGGCTTTATCAAAATGATGATTCCAACTCCTTGAAGCTTGTTTGAGATCATAAATAAATTTATTAAGCTTGCACACTTTGGAACTTTCCTTATATTCATAACCTTTAGATTATTCCATATAAATATTTTACTTAATATAACCATTGAGAAAAGTAGTTTTAACATCCATTTACTAAATTTTGTAATCATAGTGTACAACAATGGCAACAAGTATTCTAATGGATTTAAGTATAGCTATGGACAAGAAGGTTTCTTCATAGTCAACCCTTTGCCTTTGACAAAACCCTTTTGCTACAAGCCTTGCTTTGTAGGTGTCAACCTTTTCATCTACACCAATCTTTCTCTTGAAGATCCATTTACAACCTATAGGTACAATACCTTCAGGTTGATTAACAATTGTCCAGACTTAGTTTGTATACATGGAATCCATTTCAGATTTCATTGCTTCAAGCCATTTTGAAGAATTCTTATCTGATAAAGCCTCTTCAAATGTTATAGGATCATCATTATGATTGCCTTTTTTATGAATATGCAACTCTTGCATATCGTGTAGAAAACTGTATCTTTCTGGTGGATGAGATACCCTACCTAATTTTCTAGAAGGTGGTGTGATGATATTTTTAATAGGATTACACTCTTGGGATTGATCAATATTCATTTGATTAACTTGATTGACCTTATTGGAAGACTCCTTTTCTAATGCTATCTTTTTTCCTTTACCACCTTCTTGAAGAAATTATTTCTTAAGAAATATGGCTTCTTTGCTTATAACAACAAATTGTTCAGCAAGAAGATAGAAATGATACCCTAACTATCTTTAGGATAATTAATAAATCTGCCTTGAATTGACCTTACATCTAATTTGTATGTTTTTGAACTTTTGATATAAGCAAGGCATACCCTACCCAATGTTACATCTTAACATGCTTAAGACTTGGTGTCTTACCATTCCATATCTTATATGGTATGATAAAAATAGACTTAGATGAAACACAGTTTAAAATGTAAGTAGTAGTTTGCAATGCAAAATCCCAAAAGAAAGTAGGAAATCTGTATAGCTCATCATTAATTGAACCATATCTAATAGAGTTCGATTCCTCCTCTCGAATACACCATTTAATTGAGGTGTGTCGGGTGGAGTTAGTTATGATATAATGCTATGCTTTTTAAGGAATTCCATGAATTGGGTACTTAAGTATTTATCTCTTTGATATGATCATATGATTTTAATACTTTTTCTTATTTGGTTCTCTATTTAGACCTTGAATTCCTTAAACTTTTCAAAGGATTCATTTTCATGTTTCATCAAATATAAATGTCCTTAACTTGATAAATCATCTATAAAGGTAATGAAGTAATAGAAGCCTCCTCTTGCCGTTTGATTAAATGGCCCATATACATCACTATGTATGATTTTTGAAATTTCTTTAGCTTTTTTCATTTATCTAAAAAATGGTGACCGGGTCATTTTTCCTTGGATAAGTTTCATAAGTTAGAATACTTAAGGATTCAAGATTACTCAAGATTCCTAATTTATCCAACTTTGTGATTCTATCATCCGTAATGTGATATAATCATAAGTGCCATAGATATTTTGGATTAGAGGCATTATCAATTAGCATTCTATTCATAACATTAAAATTGGTTAGATATTATTTGTTATTAGATTTATTATCAATATAATATAGACCATGTAATACATAACCCATGCCAACTATCTCATTATCAAAATAGATAGTACATACATCTCTTTCAAATAAAAACTTTTAACCTTTTCTAATCATATAAGAAATAGAGATGATGTTCTTATAAGCATTAGGTACATATAAAACATTGTTCAATAAAAAAACACAATCATTTAAGTCAATAGAGGTGGTTCCCATAGCTTTGGCAATAACACTTGCTCCATTTCTAAGCTTTAAAGTCACCTCATTTGACTCTAACCTTCTTTCACTTGCTAGATCTTGTAAGCTAGAACATATGTGAGAACTAGAACTAGTATCCAATAACCATGCCTTAGATGAGCTCTTAAAACATTTAGAAGTAAATAAATTAGAGAAAGCCTCACTTTCTCCAATCTTGTCCTTTCCTTTGGTCTTGAGAGACTTAAGGAATTTAGGATAATTTCTTTTCTAATATCCCTCTCATTCATAATAAAAACACTTTCCCTTACTTATGTTCTTAACTTTCTTTTTGTCTTTGTTCTTTCTTACACCTCCTTTAGCTTTAGGAACTCTTTCCTTAGCTTTCTTACTTTTATTGCCCTTACTCTTTTTAGTCTTACTAGAAGAGGCAACCAAAGTAACTTACTTCCTCTTTTCATTTTGAATAGCCTTTTAGGCCATCAAAAGCATATTTAATAATTGTGCAAGAGTGCACTTAATTTTATTTATATGGAAATTTGTAATAGATTGCCTAAATGAGTCCGGAAGGGATTGTAAGATCAAATCTATTTGAAGTTAAGCATCCATCATAAAATCTAGACTCTCAAGTTCCTCAATGGAATAAATTATAAAATTCACGTGTGCTCCAACATCATTAACTTCCTTCATTTTAGCAAGAAAAATTCACTTAGATATCTCATATCTAGTGGTCCTACTTTGTTCACTAAACAACTCTTGTAGGTGAAGTAAGATTTCCTTTGCATTAGTGTACTTCTCATGTTACCTATGAATTTCATTGGTTATAGAAGCCCACATAATGCAACATGATTGTATATGATCATCTGTCCATTTTTTAAGAGTGTCACGTTCCTCTTGGGAAGCATTAAGTGGAAGGGGTCCAGGAGGACTTTGTTCAAAGACATATAAAATGCGTTCAGAGGCCAAAAAAAAATTTTAGATTATGAAGCCAATAAAAAAGATTAGGCCCAATGATTGTATTGTTATCAAGAATGATGCTTAATGGGTTTGTATATCTCATATTATTAAATTGCTGTAAAAGTATAACAAGATAATTAGTTATTTTGACATTATTAATACCATTAGATTTGCTCTTTAATCATAATGGTCTCCTACTATTTTATCAAATCCTACACTTCCAAAATTAGGAAATGAAAACCTTATTGGATATGTTTTCTAGTGGGTGATTGAATTCTTGAGGAAATAGTAATATTCCTTAGGTACACATAATTGCCATTCTTGGAATATTAATATTCATCAAGTGAAAAACTCTTGTTCATCACATCTCATGTAAGGTTCAATCAATTTGGCTCCTAATGCTCAGAATTCTTAGGTACGCATAATTACCGTTCTTAGTCTCTTTACATTAGTTAGGTCCATACTATTGAATCAGTGTAATTTATAAACTTAAACATTACACACCTTAGGTATGCCTATTTGCCATTCTTGGCATACAGTGTGTTTATAAACTCATAACATCTTATGCTTAATAATGGACCCTACAAAGATCTCTTAAAATAAATATACACCCTTATGTATCTATGGTCGAAGTATATTTTTCTAAAACTTTGCATGTCATTGCTTCAATGAAGAGCTTGGACCTAAATTTATTTTGAAAGATTTTTAGGTCCTTTTTTGAAGTCTCATTTTGCACATTAGCCATTTTTATATTGCATACATCATATATATACATAGCATGACATTCATATGCATATCACATATGCATATTACTTATGTCATCCAATTATAAATATTACATATGCACATTTCATATTACAACATATATATCACACATATACATAAAACATGCAAATTGGATACACACATAAAGAGTGATAATGGACTTTGCTAAAATCTATTCTAACTCTTAGAATAAACTAGATAAAGGGCCACCTTTTAATAATCTCCATAGATATCCCACTTGAACTCTTTAAGCTTTATATCATAATACTTGTGATTTACAATTAATCCTTGGCATACCAAGGTGAAATTTACATCCTAATTGTATGTAATCAATACTTAATTACATGCTAAATAATAAAATTAATTATTATTACAAACCATAGGATATATACTAAGTCCATGATCATTCTTGCATGTATATTAAGTAAAAACATGCATTTAAAGGCCCTTAAGCATTCCAACTCGTGCTCCTTTCAAACAGGGTTATCATAAAAGGATTCAAAGAAGGGAAGTAGACACAAATTGGCACCACCATTTTGACTCAGGATTGACTTGGCACATGACGCCTTTGTCACAAGTTGGCACGCTTGTGATGAGTCGGCATAACCAGCCACTGCCATGAGTTGACACAACCATAATTGTGCACACACTTAAGGCCATTTTTGCATATGTTTAGGTATAACACTTGCAACTAACATCCATCTAAATCACAACACTTATAATTATCAACCAATATAGCATGTGTTAAGTGCAAAAGGGAGCTCTGATACCACTGTCAGGAATTGGTTATGCTATTATGGAATCAATTCCTAAGTCAAGCAAATTTAAAAATTTTACCAAATATAACCCTTCATCTCATGAAAGGATTCCAATCCCAAGGATCCATTTTACATTTAACACATAAATAATTCACAAGACAATACAAATAACATCAACCTAGGATTTTCTAAGTTTATAAAAAGCTTATAATCACCTAAGTTTGGTGTATACCATAAGTATTCTACTATCTTTGTGTCCTCTTAATTCAACTCTTGAATCAACTTCTTGGTCTCTCATGTGTGAGACCTCTATCTTGAAACACTAAGCTTCAACAAATCTTCTTCTTGCCTTGATCGATTAAAAGTAAGTATTCTCTCTCAATTGCCCTTATAAACTTGCACCAATGGAACCTTGTAAAAACTCTTAGTTTTTATGTATATTTGTTTTTCTTTTTTTTTTTCGTATCTCTACACTTTCTCTATATTTATTCTTATCATAATTCATTTCTACTTACCGATTTAGATAATTTTGGTAAGTGATAAGTGTCGAGATTAATGACATCACCCACATGCCACTCAACATAATATGTTGACTATTGTGTAACTCACTAGTGTAAAAAATATAACAATGTAGAGATTATAACTCGTGCACTTTCTCTACATCACCATGGACTTACACATTTCATTTAACATCTTTATATTAATTTGATTTAATAAAAAAAATCAAATATAATATCACTTAATGGAATTGGGCTAAATCATTGGGCCAACACTTGACCTAAGCCCATTCCATAAAATAAGTGAACCTAGATAAGGTTGATGGGCTTTGTCAATTTCTTGGTTTAATCTTTGGTCTAAAACTCTTTTAGACCTAGGTCCATAACACTTAGGCCATTAAACCAAATCAAATAGAAACAATATATATTTGTATTATTAATTCAAAATCTTAATTAATAACTCATTAATTAAGTACAAATTAATAATTGAACTTTTCATTGAAATTAGATTTCATGATGTGCTATAATAATTGCTTTAAGTATAAATCCAATTTCATTAATCACAATTAATTGATTAAACATTTTAATCAATAATTATATTAATAATGATGGAGATTTGATAAAAACCTTTTAGGTGTGACTTACTAGGTTCATGATCAATTGACAATGAGAAGATAATATTAACACTTGATATTATTTGAAAGTCCTTTCAAGTCTAAATGTGAATATCTCAATTATTCACATTTAGTTCTCATAAGTTGTAAGTGACCTCTATCATCAATATCACAACTACCCAATTGGAAATGAATGTATATATTGATTCACACGAATCTTTTTTGTTATAATTATCGTGCATTAAAATCCCTTAATTAGAAAATCCCTATATGGCCTAGAGTCAAGGTTTAATCAAACTCTAATAGCCATATGATATGACCTCATTTTAAGATCTATTTTTTGACAAAACATAACAAATATTAGAAACACTTTTCTAGCATTAAAACTATTTTAGATTATTATTTTTGTTATGGCCAGGAACTTATTCATCAAGAAAAGACTTAAATACTATAGGATCTTATCCCGGCTCACTCCATGCAATAAATCCTATCTTGGTTGAACACTCATCCCTATATTTAACTTACTAGAGCCACCACACGCTACATACCCATGTGTGATTAACACAAGAATGTAAGCGGTAACAAACTCTAATAACTTAAATGTGGATGATCGTGTTACCTCAGGTTAAAGGACTATATGTATCATTATGACCTAGAGTATGATTGTTTATTATAAGTGAAAATCCTTGCGATCACATATGTAATGTAACTGTTTGATCCACCCATCACATGAGCATCCAAATGTCTATTATGATATTTCATATCTAGTAGCATGAGACTCACTACCTCCCACTATTAGTATCACATACTAATAAAGGAAAATAGACAGAGTCGATAGTCTAATAAATATTATCCAAATAGTAATTATATGACTATGAACATTTTATAACATATGTACTAAGAAAATTTGTAACTCAAATGATCAACTCTTGATAATAAATATATTTAACATAATGCTAATTGATAAATATTCAATTAAATAAACACTTTAAATAATAGAATATTCTTTTATTGCCATTTGGGATTATTTATAATATCAAAATATGTGTTTAGCTCCTAGGGCATACCACCTATACTAACATTATAATCTTCCGTACTTAGTGATTTTTTAAATGTTTAGTAGGTGGGTTTTGCAAAGTGCAGAGCTCTAGTGTATAAAATGTTGTCATCTATGGTTGGCTCAGATTAGGGATAGTTATAAGTTGGTTAGTTGAAGTAGTGGAGGCCAAAAGTATGTGGGTGAGCTGTTGATGCAATAAGGAAAGTGCAAGGATGAAGTGAAGAAAATAAGGAAACGTGGCTTTAGAAAGAAGCTCTTGAGAGAAAATATCAAATAATGAGTTTAGAGGTGTTCATGGTTCAGTTTGGACCAAAAATTTATAATCAAACCAATAAAATCGATTTTTTAACACTTCAATTTTTAACCAAATAAAGTAATACTAAAAATATCCAAACCAAAGCTATTTGGATTTGGTTTGGATAGTTGGTTTTGTCTGTTTAACAAGTAAATGAATGAACAAAATAAAAAACTAAACATACTGCAAAAATTATCTTAAAATCATGTGCTCAAAATAATAATATAAACATTATTCAAAACATAGAAATTCAGCATATTACTTTAACTTCTAAAAAATTCAAAACATAATTTGTAAACTAGTAAAGTAAATTCTTACTCAATCACGTGTTCCAAAACATTCATCTATCAATAGTAGTTTGTTCCAAATTGGATTTAACACTTGATCCTGAAAATTCTACAAGTAAAAGAAAAAAATTAAATTAAATTAAATTTTATATGTAGAATTTTAAAGAATATGTCCAGAATTCTTATGCAAAATTTTACTATATCTATAATTCTAAGTAAAATGTGCAGAATTTTACTATGTCATAATTATAAATAAAATGTACATAATTGTTATGCAGAATTTTATTATAAAATTGAGATGTTTATTTATAAAGAGTAAAAGGAAAGTTGAAAAGTTTAAGACTCTACGTAATTAAAAGTCTATAATTTTGGGAAACTGAAAAATTATTAGCATTAATATCTCGTAATATATATATATATATATATATATATATATATATGAATATTTAAAAAAAAAAGAAAATTACACTATTATTGGTTCGATTCAATTTTATTGGATTTTTATTTTTTTTAATCCGAAACTAAATCAAAAAATCGGTTTATAAAAATTTTAAAAGCATAACTATTCATATAGCCATTTGAACCATGATTTTCAGTTTGGATTGAACTGAATCAATTCGGTTTGATCAATTTATTTAATTTTTGTGAATTAATCTCTTTGGTTGTGTTACCTTAATAGTCAAGTCCTTGTAGATATAACGAAATAATTCCAGTATTGAGTTCCTTCTTTCTCTCTCTTTCTCCTAATTTATAATGGCAAAAAAAAAAAAAAGTGTTGCTTTTTCTTTTAGGTAGAATAATCCAAGCTATATATGTAATGAAAGGAAACTTCAAACAATATTCTTAGAAGCAGAACAGTAATTTTGATCCTGAGGAGAGTGGCTAGCGAGGCAGGTATAATAATAAGGTTTTTTTTTTGATAGAATTTATCTCTTGCCCATTACCTCAATCAATGTGACAAGAAAACTTTGGAAATAATAGAGATCAATGGCAATTGTCCCATCCTGCAATTCATGATGGATATATTCTGTGACAAAAGTTAAGTGAATGTGGACTTTGCTTACCATTAAAAATAATAATAACAATAATAATAATAAATGAGCTTTCCTATTTTTCTTGTCTTTTCTCTCAAAAAACTCATAAGTCAAGATATATTTGTGAAAAAGAATTTTAATTTATATGATAATAAGTTAGAGGATGAAGAAAGAAAAGGGTAATTAACTTTAGGGTATATATTTATATATATGTAAAGTGGGAGAAAATTTGCATTTGATATAGTAAAAAGTTAATACCAAACATTTCTTTTAAAAAATTTAAAATTATATCGGTAAATAATTTAAATTTTATTAGGGTTTAGTTCAAATTTTACATATTAAAAAATTAATACCAATTTTTTTTTATCTATATGAAGTTTATTTAACTCAATTTAAAATAATCGAAATTTATATATTTATCAAATATTAAAACTATAAAAGAAAAGTATAAAGTAAAAAATTATAAATTTAAATTTATAAAAGAATGATTAAAGACTTAAAAGAAAAAGCATTATATATACGACAATTGTAAATAAAAACATTGAAACTCCCATAAAGAGAAGCAGCAGGGTTTCCATCTGTAACCATCGTTCATGTGCGAGTGCATATATATATATATATATATATGTATGAAAAAAGAAAAGGTAAAGCAGCTTCCTTTCTAAACTGATCATAATTACCAAGTTGTAAAGCAATTATCTTTATCTATTTTAATTTTTTTCCTGGAGAGAAAAAACCAAAAATAAAAAGAGCAGGCACTGTTCTAAAGTTAAACTGCCTGTCCATTATATAGTTCTATAATGGCTAATGATCTTTTGAAGTTTCCTCCCTTTAATCCAACACTTCTTTTAAAGTACCACCTTCTTTTAGCTACCTACTTCTTTTCTCATACCATCAACGACATATACATATATATATATATATATAAAATATATAATGTTATACAATTATTGTTCTACTTTGGTGCTCACCTTTTTCTTTTAGATCTTTTAAGGGAAAAAAAAAAAAAAAGAAGAAAAGGCTCGAAGATTGCATTTCGAATATAATTTGCGGTGCGATCATTAACATTATTGATCAAGGACATGCATCATCTTTAAAGAATTATTCTTTGGACATGATATATACCTTGTTTTAACATATGAAAAAATAGGTAGGATCTTGAACTAAAGTGAAAAGGACAATCATAATTAGTGAACTTGATTAAGCATAATTTCACCTTAATTTAGTCTTTTATATATATAGATTCTATGCAACGACCAATGGGACTAATGATCTGCCTATGATCAATGCTAGTATTGCTCTATTAATTAAGGTCCTGAAATGGTTTTTTTATTGTTCGTTGGTGTCTGTAGCGTTGGTTGTTGTTTCGCATAAGCTGATTTTTATGTTTTTCTTCAGTTATCTTTGTTATCTCTTTGAGGCATGGGTTTAGCTCCTTTGTGTTGATTCCGTCTTCCTCCATTTCTCTTGTGTAATAGTTCTAGAGAGGGAATTTTTTTTTTCATCGCTTGGAACTCTCGAGTGGTTTTTTTTTTTTTTCTCACAAATTTAATTTAATTAAATATGTAGTTATCTAAAAAAACTGTCCTGAAATGGTGTTTGTGGCTAATTAGGAGTTAAGAATATAAATTTAGAGGTTTTTTTTTTATTATAAAAAAATTTAATATATTTTATTAATCATAAAGGAGAAAAAAAAACCACTTGAATTAAGAAAACTCAAGTGATAAAAAAACTCCACCCTAACTAAGCAAAAGAGTCACAAAACAAAGATACAGCAAGAACAATAAATAAGCAGTAACCCCTCAAAAGGAATGGAAACTTGCTTCTACAACACCAATGACAAACCTGATAAGCCTAAAGAACTAGAGACATTTACAAAAATGCTACATTTTTAACTGTTATTAATAAAAATATCTCAAATTTTTATTTTTTTTTTATAAATTTATCCTATTATAATTATAAATGTGTTTTTTGTATTTTCAAAAATGCACCAATATTTTTATTTTTGATTTCTCTATATTTTTTTTATTTTTTATTAATTTCTCGCCAGTTGTTATTCCCTTATTTTTATTTTTTGTCTTTTTTACTCTTTTTATAAATTTTTTTTATCCCTTTTTCTTATATTTTTCTCTTGTCTTATTTTTATTTTCTCTTTCTTTTTTCCTTTCTTTTTTTTTTTATAAATTTTTATTTTTTCTCATTTTTATTTTTAATTTTTGTACTTGCCTTCTTTTTTCAATTTTTTTCTCTTTTAAAAAAAATTATTTTCCTTAATTTTTTCTTTTTTTTAATTAGTGAAACATTAGCCAATATATTTTTTGGGATTTTATTTCATAAATTTCTCGAGAGGGTTATAAGAATATATAAAATATGATAGTCAAAATACAAGCAACTCACATGCAATAATTTTTCTTTATATAATTGATTATTCAAGTTCTTATTATTTAAAAGATATATAACATTCATTATAATTGAACCAAAATAATTATTTCTAAAAAGTGATAATAGAACTTTGGGTAAAAAAAAAAGTTGTAATTTAATTTCTAATGATTCTAAAATAGAATCAATTTTATCAATATATTTCAAGCATGAAAAATATAATTTTAACATTTTAAAGATTTCAAGTAGATTAATGTGTTTGTAGAATATAAAATAATGCCTTATAACTTCAAATTGAAGAACCAATCCTGAAACAGATCAAAACCTAATTTAATAATGTGTTCGAAAATGAAAGATGAAGATGAGTATAACTTAGATAGTATAACACTTGCTTAGCATGCAAGAGGTACAAGAATCAATATCCCACATCTTCATTCTTTTATTAGGTAGCATGTATTTAATTTTGTTACTTTTTGGTTTACTTTTAGTTTCTGATCTTGTTTTAAAAAAACAGAGAAAAAGATATGTGCTTTTGGTGCTTCTAGTTTTTATTTAGAAGATGTTGTTGGTTATGAAAAGGGTGCTTATGATTTAAAGTTTGTTGAAATTGTTGGTGGTGGTGATGAGTTAAAGGATTTCTCTTATTAGGTAGCATGTATTTAATTTTGTTGCTTTTTGATTTACTTTTAGTTTCTGATTTTGTTTTAAAAGTGTAAGGAAATGTGGATGTGCATTTGGTGCTTTTAGTTCTAATTTAGGAGATGTTGCTGGTTGTGAAAAGGGTGCTTATAATTCAGAATTTGTTGAAACTGTTGGTGATGGTTATGAGTTAAAAGATTTTTGTTGGGGAATGTTTTGTTTTATTATTTTTGTATAATTTTAGTTTATGTTTGGTTTTTGATACTTTGTTTTGTGATTTTGTTTTAAGGGTGATAAAAAATTATCTGCGGATATTGGTTTTAATTCCAATATTAAAAATAGTTATGTTAAGATGGTGTTGATGGTGATGAAGTGTTGAAAGATTCTAATTTGGTGTGTTCTTTTTTTTATTATATTAATTTATGTTCGTTTTATTTTTTTATTTTTTTTATTTTTGATTCATTTTTTTTGTATACTTTTTGGTTTATTTTTGTTTACTGATTCATTTTTTTGTATCATTTTAGTTAAGTTTTGGTTTTTGATTCATTTTTTCTAATTTTAGTTCTTTTTTTTTGTTTTGAAGAATGTATATGAAATTTTTGGTTCTATCCTGCAATATTATGTATTTAGTACATAATATATAAGAGATGATTTGGTTAAATCAACACATGAATTGATCAAGTTAAATTAAATAGATAACAATCACAAAGATTCATTTTTTGTATCCTTTTTATTTTTGATTCTTTTTTTTATCCTTTTGGTTAATTTTTTTTGTTTCAGATTCATTTTTTCTGATTTTAGTTTTTTTTTTTTTTTTGGTTTTGAAGAATATATATGAGATTTTTTATTCTATCCAGTAATATTATGTATTCAGTACATAATATATAAGAGATGATTTGGTTGAATCCATATATGAATTGATCAAGTTAAATTAATTTAGTATCTTTTTGGTTTCATTTTGGTTTCTTATTTTACTTTTAATGTGTTGTTTTATTTTTAAGGTGAATAGATTGTATTTAATCATGTTGATAATCTTTTCATTGTTATTGATTTTGCTATAAAAGTTGCTTGTAATTTGAGTGGAGATGTATATATTTTTTTATTTTTTGTATTTTGTTTATGGGTGAAATTTTTTTGTTAGAATAAGTTGTTGAAAATGATGATTCTGTGTCTCTTTCTAACTAATATGGTGTTATTGGTGAACAGAGTGTCAAACATGTTGCTATGGTATTTTTTTTTTTTATTTCTGTTGCTTTTTGGTTTATGTTGGGTTTACGATACTATTTTATAAATGTAGATAATAATAATAATAATATATACTTATATACACACACACTCTTACAACATCACACATCATTGTATATATATTTTTGTTAATTTATAATACTTTTTGTTTATTTTAAGTTTTTGATACAATAATTTTATATATATATTTTTGTCAATTTAGAATTTAATAATAATAATATTAATAATAATAATAATAATAATAATAATAATAATAACAATAATAGTAATAATAATAATAATAATAATAATAATAATAATAATAATAATAATAATAATAATAATAATAATAATAATAATAATAATAATAATAATCTTTATTATTATTATTATAAACAATGTGATTCTTTTTTGTGAGTTACTTAAATTTAATTATTAATTAATTTTTATTTTTATTCATCAAAAGTCATTGCTTACCATTTGTTCAACAAGCAACAAGTGGTGGCAGCCTTAGTTTATGATAAATGAAGTTACATGAATATTTGTTTGTGATATTGATAAAAAAAAAAGTTTTGTGATAGTTTGTACTTTATACTTTGTACACATAAAAATATTTAGAAAATAAAAAATTAGGCCCCATCCACTAGCTTTGCACATGATTGCCTCCTCTTGAGAATTCCATGGTACTGTTTTGCATTGACATAAATAGGCCCATCATCAACAAGAATCAAGAGGCAGTGGAGCTTGTGCTATTTGTCATCCCAGCATATTAAAACATTAGGGACAAATACCAACTCCAAGCATGTTAGAAGGTACATATCCAAAACAAAACTCGAAGCAAAAGATCAATATTTTGATGACAAACTTATTTTCTAAAAGAAATTAAAAATCTCCCCTTACTATAATGACACCATTAATACCTAAATTGCTTCTATAATTTGCAAGCAACAACATGCACATGGTTACAAGAAACATTTAATTAAATGCTTATACTTTTATAGCTTGATTCTCTCTACCTGCCATTTGAAATTCATCTATTCCAATTCCAGCTTCTATCTTTATTTATCTATTTGTTTTCCTTCCAACATGATAAATAGATGTTCAAAACAAGAAAAGCTGATAAAAAACTAGCTTTTGTTGAGAGATTACTGACCTTGGATTAGGAATGATATCAAGAACTACTAATTAAACTGCACTTTTCAGTTTAAACAAGGGGAAAAAAAGTTGTATTAAATTAAGGTACTTGAAATAAACCCCATTCCTTGTAAGCAGAGTGAAAGTTTTATAGAGTGAAGGTTTTGAAGCTCTAAAGCTTGGGAGTTAGGGTTGATCAGCTTGGTCATATCGATTAAAGGCATGTGAAGAGAATGAAAATCAAAGGAAGGATGTGCTACTTAGGCAAGGAAAATGACCTTAACATAGTAAATTGCAAAGAAATCCTTACACAGTAGTTAATGAACTTCATGTGCGACTTTTATCATTTGGAGCAATAGAGCCTACTCTTTCTGCACTATAATACTCATATTTTGTCTGCTCTACACAAAGTGATTATTTAGCAAAATAAAACTGCTTACTTGAACAACTTGATACGGAACCTCCATAGTCAAGCTTGAGAACCCTTTGGATATGCGGATCCACAAAACATTAACATGAAAACCCCAAGAACCAATCGGCACAACCCTTAAAGAATAAGTTAGATTTTAGATTACTTAGAGAATGATCAAAGAATTAGAATAAAGAAAACTTGTTTTTAAACTCCAATTTCGAAACACTCCACAAGAAAGGTGATCAACCTACTTGAATGTTCTTATAAGCATGTATTCTACTTAAGAACACAAAGAATAAAGCAAATAGCCTTAGATTTTAATAAAAATATCAAATCTGAATTATCATTGGTTTTACATATTGTTGGCCTTTATATAGACAAGTAAATAACCTAATCCTTGAAGGAAAGAGTTTCTTTACTTATTCCTAAAGATAACTATAAAGGAAAATCCATAACTAAATGGGATTCCTTCAAAATATGACAACTAAGACTCCTATAAAGAAAAAGATTCTTATAAAGGAAAATCCTTAATTAAGAAGGATTCCCTTAACAACATGATAACTAATGACAACTAAGCTAAATTTGACCAAATCTCTAACTTGTGTAAATTGGACCAAGCCCACACAAAAGTGGCCCATTATATACTTAATTAAGCCCATTAGTAACTTGGACTTTTATTAAGTTGTATTGGACTTTATCTCCCTTAGGTCCGAAGCTTTGATGTCCATGTAAATCTTCAATGGCCGAATTCACTAAGCCTTATAGATGATGGATTAAGGCTTTTTGAAGCTTCTTAGATTGAGAACTTGTTATAGGCCCTTGAGGCATGCTAATCAAATTAAACACTTCATGAATTTGATCCTTGCCATCTTCATCATGCTCATCTTCATGGTATGTAAACCGATCCATAACACAACTTCTAACATTTGAGTTAAAATTGTACCCAGTTTAGAAATGGTAGAACATTAGCCTAGTAGGAAGAATTACCTACTTGACTTATAGCATTCTTTATATGAATATGGTACTATATCTAGTGCAGAAATACCATGAAAATAAGCATAAAATTTAAGCATGCTTCTAACTCAAGCATAAGAATTCTGACTTTTTTATATGCTAATTTGAAGACACTCAACTATGTACTAATGTGAAAGCATGTACCTCAACAAATAGTAGCTGACAAAAATCTTCAAGACTCAACTAATCCTCTTATAATCTTTGGTTGATTCAACCTAAAAAATTCACCCTGGTCACCCTCCTTCCTAAAAGAAATTCTATATTTCAAACCATAAGTTTATTTGCTGAAGAAACCCTAACCCTAAATGGCTCAAATAAGAAATCCCATGGAAAGTAAGAGGTAATTAGGTTTAGCAATAGAGTATTTCCACCTAGAAATCTTTAAGACAGATGTTATAGTTGCATGAAATCATTCCCTAAGTTCAATTTCTTGCATGGGCAATGTGCAAATTAGCAACAACAAGAAAGTGACAATTACTATATATATATAAAATAGTAGCAACATACCATAAACTTACCAGTTGTAATTGTTTGGAAAAGCTCCTAACCATAAACGAAGTCTATTTTTATCGTAGTCATTAGAGAACCAAACAAATCTATAGAAAATGAAGTATCGAAACCCATTTTTTGAAATTAGATAATATAAAATAAAAATAAACAATGGAGACGAAGATTTGAAGGAGAATAATTTTTCTTTTGAATACATGAGCAAGAAGATGAACAACTAAGAGGATAGAGGAGCTATATTTTTGGCGTTTATGAAGAAGGTGCAGTCGCATAAATAAAGTTACGCAAGGTGTTATTTGTGTAAATTTAAAAAACTTGAGGTATTTTTGTTGTTTTGCTTATGTTTTGGGGTATTTATGAAAAAACCCCAAAGAACTACAACACCAAACCAACAAAAAAAACCTAAAAACAAAAAGAAAAATAACAAAAGCTAAAACTCTTAAAATAAAGACATTCAACACTCATCATTATTGAATGTAGTCACTCAACACCATGAAACCAAAGTAGTGTGTGGTGTCAATTAAAAAAAATGGAAAATTGAAGTGCTCCAAGCAACAAAATTTGCATTCGAATCAAAGCAACTAAGGCAATAGAGCCAAAAATAAAAGCAAAGAACAATAATCCAAGTATTGCACTAAGACGATAGATCAAACCAATAAAGAACTACAAGAATATCAACTTTAAATGAATACCTATAGAAACAAACCTGCTGCAATAACCAGTGCCTTTAACTAAATATCACCGTCATAACTAACCGAAATCATTGAAGGACAAACAAGAGGAATGAAAATTTGTCACCTAAACCTTTTTTTTCCGCCATTGAGAATACACTTTAATACAATTTGATGATTGAAGCAAATTAGATGCAATAATCTTGACTGAAGGAACAATCAAACTCCACCATTTTATAACTTTAAAGAAACCCATTTCTTACAATTTGCAATATGAAATAGAAATTCCCTAAAAAATTATCTCATTCCAATGAGAACAAATTGTCCAAGAAATTGCATAAAACAAACAACACTAAAGCATCTCAACATAAGCACCAAATTAACTATGTACTAAGGATCATTATCCATAAAGAAAATTATGTTATTAACAAAATTCATGTGGGAAATTAAAAGGCCATTATTCACGAATTGGAAACCTTTAAGCAATCCTTTATCTTCCATTATTAAAAAAGACAAAAGTGATAAGGCAGACTCTTCCTACATTTATCTCTTCAGTTTCTTATTGTAACTACTTATCAATTATCTATGTTTATCTCCTACACTTATTGTACTCATCATACTTAATCTGTATATATTGCACAAGTCATCAATGCAATATATGCAAGTTTCTACTGTCATTTGCTTTTACACTTTCATGGTATCAGAGCAATACATGGCTTAACAACCTATGCTTCTACTATTAATTATTTTTTTTTCTCTTCAATGTTGGCATCCACGGGTGATAACATTGCCATTCAACCGACAGTCAATAACACCACATCGTCTTCCTCATTGGCTCCACACAATATTGCCCATTAGTTGCCTTTCAAGCTTAATTCTAGTAATTATTTATTATGGAAGACTCAACTGTATCCTTTGCTCTACAACTATGACCTTACCAAATATATTGATGGCAACACTCCACAACCTCCATAAATGATTAATGATAAACCAAATCCAGCTTAGCATAATTGGTTTTACTAAGACCAGCTGGTTTTGAGCTAGATTATCATCTCAATGTCTAAGAACTATATCTCTCAAATTGTGGGATCATCTTTTGCATTTGATGCTTGGATGAAGCTTGAAAATACCTATGCTACTGCTTCCAAAGTTGAAATTTGCACTCTTAAAACTCACTTTTATAAGCTCGAGAAATAGAATGAATCATATAATGAGTATATCCAATGTGCAAAAGCCATTTTTTATTAACTACAAGCATTACGCCGTTCAATACTTAATGAAGATTTTGTTTAGGTAATCTCAAATGGTTTAGGACCATAATATCATCCATTTAATCATTTCTTAGAGAATAGACATGATGATGTCACATTCGATGAGCTTTACGACCTCCTTTTAAGTGAGGAACAAAAGCTCAACGTTGACACTATTGCTAAAGATATTTATATTCCTACTGCCCATATGGCTTAGAATTAGTGTTCGTATCCTCTTTTAGGCCAAAGTCATAGTTCTTTTCATCAATCGTGTGGTCAACGTAATTGGGGCAATAGAGGCTGAGGCCACTCTTCTGGTTCTTATAGTTCTTAACATATTGATTATTTTTATGTTTTTAGCTATTCTTCTTCTTCTCTGGCTCAATCCATGGAATTCTATGGCTTTTTAATTATTTATTATACCTGCAATGGTCATAGTCATTATGCAACTCAGTGCCCTATTCCTCATAATCAAACTGATCACTTTTCTCTTCGCTAACATACCAAAAAATAACAAGTCACTTAGCTTCACCATCCATATCAACTCAACCATGGATATTGGACATCGGAGCAACACACCATCTCACTTCGGATTTGGAAAACCACACCATCAACTTAGATTACTAAGGCTCTAACAATGTTAAAATCTTAAATGGTAATAATCTTTCCATATCTTGAATTAGTTCTTCCAGTTTTATTTCCCCCAACTCTTCTACTTTTCAACTTAATAATATTCTTAAAGTTCCAACTGCTTGTGCTAACCTCTTATTAGTTTCTTCTTTTGCTACAGCTAAAAGTGCCTCTATTGAATTTTTCCATGACTATTTTGAAATTAAGGATATATATATGAGAGCTTTGCTTCATAAAGGCCGGAATGATGGTGGTCTCTATTCCATTTTTCTCTCTCTTTACTGGTCTAGCATTCAAGCTCATCTTTGCACTCTTCCAATTTGGCATGCACGATTAGGCCATACATCCTTTGACACAATCAAATAAGCTTTTTGTTAACAACACATTAGTTATAATTCTTCTTCCAATAATCAAATTTTTCATGCTTGTAGCATTAGCAAAATTCATTATTTACTATTTCCTTATTCTATTACTCATGTTGATGGTCCTTTAGACTTGATATGTTCTTATCCCTAGGGCCTTGCTCCTTATTTATCTTTTGATAACAACAAATACTATGTGATAACTTTTGATCATTTTAGTAAATACACATGGATTTATTTTATTAAGTACAAATTAGAAGTCTTGAATTTCTTTATTAAATTTCATCATATTATTGAAAAAAATTTTAGGCGTTTAATTAAATGCTTCTAAGCTAACTAGGGTGGTGAATTTCAGGCATTGGCACTTTATCTCCATGAATATGGCATCATTCAAAGTAGATCATACCCCAAAACTCTAAAACAAAATGGCAGTGCAGAGCATAAATATAGGCATATTATTGAAGCATGCCTAGCTCTCATGCATCATGCCACCCCCATAATTTTGGCAACATGCATTTGATACTACAGTTTATTTTATAAATCATTTGCCAACTCCTATATTAAATAATATTAGTCCTTATCCATTTTTGTTTAAATCTACTCCTAAATACCTTGATCTCAAAATTTTTGGTTATTCATGTTACCTATGGCTTAGATCTTATGCTAAAAATAAATTTTTTGCTCATTCTATTCCATGTATTTTTCTTGGCTATAAAAAATTACATAAAGGGTATATTGTTTTGATTCTCAGTCTCAGAAATTCTATATCTCATGCCATGTCCTTTTTTATGAACAAGTTTTTCCATTTTTAAAGAAAGATGTTGTGTCCTGCTCTTCAACTCCAATATTTGATATGTCTCTAACCATTTTCTTACTGAAACAAATATCTATTGTGCCCCTACCATAATAGAATAATCCTTCTCTAACTCTACCATCGTCTCCCATCCAACCATTCCCATATTTACACCTGAGCCACACTCCACTTCAACATCAACTACCTCATCAACCCATATCTAACCTGAGTCCACCTCTACTACCAACTCTACAAACTCTCTGTCATTCACTCCTGCTCTATCACTTCAAGTTGATCTCATCTCTTATCCATCGGTATTTACCTCTATTAACCTGACCAAAACTTACCCCATGATTGCACACTCCCAAACCAACTCACTAGAACCACGTGCCTTTCTCTCCCAAATCCAAAATGAACCATCTTGTTTTACCTAAGGCAACAAACATTCTGAATGGCACTTAGTAATAAAAGAGGACTATGATGACTTAATATAAAACCACACTTAGTCCTTAGTACCTTGTACTCCAAATCAAAATATGATTAGTTGCAAGTGGGTTTATCACATCAAGCGTAAACCAAATGACTTAGTTGACAGGTATAAGGCATATCTCACTGCTAAAGGTTTCACGAATGTCCATGAATTAATTTTAATCACACATTCAGTCCAATGGTTAAACATACAACAATTTACCTTTGTCTTTCATTGGCAATCTCAAAAGGTTGGAAAACATCACTCAACTTGATGTCTCCAATACTTTTCTACATGGCAAGATTGAAGAGGATGTGTACATGTAGCAACCAATTGGCTTCATCGATAAAACATATCTCAACTTTGTCTATAAGTTGTATAGATCATTTTATAGTCTAAAACAAGCACCATGACAATGGTATAAGTGCTTAACTGATTATCTCTTACACTTGGGATTCAAAGGCTTTAAGACTGACTCTTCTTTATTCTACAATATTTATGGAGCTACAATTGCATATTGCCTTGTATATATGGATGACATACTTCTTATGAGTAATATCACTTCTGTTACATCTTATGTTATCACTCAATTAAAGTCCAAATTTATTATTAAGGACTTGGGCCAATTGCACTATTTCTTGGGTATAGAAGCATATTAGACTCGAAATGGTTTGTTGTTAACACAAACAAAATACATAGGTGACTTACTTGCTAAAGTCAACATGGATGACACCAATTCAGTCTCTACTTTTACCTTACCTGTGGTTAAATTATCACTCACTGATAGTGATCCCATACTCTATCAAAGTGTTATTCTAGGCCTGCAATATCTCTCTGTAACTTAGCTGGACAAATGTTGTACTATTATTAAGGTCTCTTAATTCATGCATCAACCTCGTGAAACTCATTGGTCTGCATTGAAAAGAATACTACGGTATCTTAATGCCACCATAGATTCAAGTTTGCATGTCTGGCCTACTTTTATCACTACCATATTAGTTTACAGTGACACCAATTGGGTCAGTTGTGTTGATGACAGGACGTCCATGCTTGGTTTTACCATTTATCTTAGTTGTAATCTTATCAGTTGGGGATTGCATGAGCAATAAACAATGTCATGCTCCTCAACTAAATTCGAATACCGTGCTCTCGTATATGCTGTCACCGAGCTTTATTGGGTTTGCTCACTGTTCACTAAAATTGGTGGTCGACTCTCTTCAACATTATTACTATGGTATGACAACTTGAGTGCAACATACCTAACTACAACACCTATCTCCCACTCTCTATTAAAGCATCTCGAAATCAACTTCAACTATATTCATAAAAAGGTTGCAACTCGTGACTTGCATGTTCACTACTTATCTTCCAAAAATCATATCACCAATTTGCTTACCAAACCAGTGTTCAAATTGGTTCTTCAGAATCTCAGACACAAGTTGAATGTAGCATCCCTCCATCAACTTGAGAGAGGCTGATAAAGTAGACTCTTACTTCATTTATCTCTTTAGTTTCTTATTGTAACTACTGATCACTTATCTATGTTTATCTTATACACTTAATGTACTCATCATACTTAATCTGTATATATTGCACAAGTCATCTCATATGTCTATTATTTACGTATCTTAGAGTTGAATTTTAATAAATTCTAAATAAGGAATAAATTAATTTAAGTAATTTTTTGGGTTTAATTAGGAAATTTTGTATGAGTTAGTATTTATTTAGGATTCTTATTATATGTTGTATATTTTGGAACTTTTATTTAAGTTTTAATTCATTTTTGTAATTTATGTTGAGTGGGCCCCATAATGCAAAGGACTTGACATATCTTTACATAACATGGCATGCATATACCATGTGATAGAATATTAAAAAAGGGAAATCTATGACCAAGCCATGCATGAGCCATGAAGAAGCCATCTGCACCATGAGCGCTGTCACGGCATGCACTTGCCATGTGAGTGAATAATTCTGATCTAAAATGAAGCACAACTAAGGAACTTGCCCATATTAGATGTCGTGCTGTACGCTGAGTAAATTCATAGTTTTATATGAATTAAGCATGGTCGTGTCACCAAGGTAAAAGTTTGTCCTATTTTGAAAATTATAAGAAATTAAAAGTCAACAAGGATTCTTTTCATACCCTAGCACTATATAAGGAATAAATAACTTTTTAGACTGAGGGAGGACACAAAGATTAGAAGGCGACTAGGCATAAATCATAAAAGATGAAGAGTTTATTTTTATTCTCTTTTTCATTCTTCATCTTTTTGTTTTCTTGATTTTTGATTATGGGTTTCATTATAACCATGAGTGGCTAAGTTTTCTTTTAGAGTTTTAGTTAGGAGTAGCTATTCTATGACATGATTTGAACACAATTTTTTATATTTAATTTGAATTTCAATTAATTCTTTGTGTTACAATATTTATTTTGTTATCATTCCAGGCCTGTTTGATTGCATGTTTATGGATGAATTTACCAATAAGAGTTAAGGGAATTCATTAGCTTAAGACACTTAGAACTTAGAACACTCAACCATGAGAGTAGGCGAGCTCTTCAGGGAACCATGACTGTAAGTAGAGGTTTACAGTGGTAAACCAATAATTGTTAAGGAACTTAATGAGATTTGATTAGCTTCTTAATCACAAGAGTAGGTTAAACTTTAATCTTAACATGCTTAATTGAGCTCAAGAGAGTCTTTAGGTATTTTAGAACAATTACCCTTAACTGAAATCAATGTCTTTTGTTTGTTAATGTATTCATGATTGAATTGGAATAGTGAAACTAAACCTAGGCTCTATGTTTATAAATATGTGATTTACTTTTAATTATATTTTTGTTATTTAAATTTTGAAACCTTATTGAATTATTCAATTTACTAGCTAAGATCATAGGTAAAAATTATTAGTAATCAATATACAGTCTTTGTGGGAACAATATCTTTCTACTGCAACCATAACTGTGCGCTTGCGGGTTTAAAATGCAATAAGTTTTTAGTGCCGTTGCTAAGGACTAGCAATATTGATATTAATTTAATTTTTGCTTTTCTTTAACTAGTTTATTTTAATTTAATTTAATTTGCTAATTGATTTTTCAGGTAACTTTTGCTAGTTTATGAACACTCGATCTAAGGGGACAAACTTAGAAAAGATCAACCTTGAAATTGAGAAAAAGTACAAAAAAAACTAAAAGGAAAAGCATGAAAAAGACAAGCAAAAGATAGCTGAAGATCAAGCACCACCACCTATGGGTAGGAATTGTGCTCTTCAAGAGTATACAATGCCTAATCTAGGAGATACCTATAACAGTATTATTAGGCCAACTATCGATGCCAACACATTTAAGATCAAACCTGCATGATCTAGATGATCTCACAATTCTAGTTTAGTGGTCTCTTAAGTGAGGATCCTAATGGTCATCTAGCCTAATTTTTGGAGATATGTGACACATTCAAGATGAATGGGGTTAGTCCTAATGCGATAAAGCTTAGATTGTTTCGTTTCTCAATGCGGGATAAGGCTAAGCTTTGGCTGCACTCTTTAGCACCATAGTCAATCACTTTATGGGATACGCTATCAAGGACATTCTTAGGCAAATATTTCCCATCAGGAAAGATAGTGGAATTTAGGTAAGAAATTACAAGTTTCACCTAACATCAAGGTGAATCCTTATATGAAGCATGAGAACAGTTTAAAGATTTGCAACGTTAATGTCATCATCATGGACTTCCACAATGGCTACTCATTCAAACCTTCTACTAAGGCGTGATAGAGCCAATGAGGATCACTATTGATGAAACTGCCTAAGACTCATTCATGAGTAAGATGCCTGAGGATGCCTATAATCTTTTTGAGACCATGGCATCCAACAACTACCAATGGCATGGCAAGAGAAGTGCACCAAAGAAAGTTGTAAGAACGCATGAAGTGGATAGTTGGAATCTCTTTAATGCGAAGATTGATTTACCTACCAAAAAGTTAGAGGCATCCATTAAAGTCTCCAATCCCATGGCTATCTATTCCTGTGAGAATTGTGAAGGAGGACATTCAACTGTTAAGTGTCAGGGAGGTTTTTCTTAGGACCCCTCTATTGAATAGTTAAATGCACTTAATAATTACCAAAGGAATCAAGGGAATCCTTACTCGAACACCTATAACCCAGGTTGGCATAACCATCCTAATTTTTTATGGTTAAATCAGGGAGGAGCATCTAACACCAATTAAGGATTTAAGCAGCCACCCCTAGGTTTCCAATACAAGAATACATTCCATCAATAACAAGAAAGCAAGCCCAATTTAGAAAGCATGATATAGAAATTTTTGAACGACTAGGAGGAGCAAAAGGAAGCCATTAAGAATCTAGCTTCTCACATGAGCCAGATTTTTACTCATCAAAACATTTTATAAAATCAAATTGCGTGCCAAGCATTAAGCACAAGACAAAGTGGCATGTTGCTTAGTCAATCTAAGCACCTTAGAGAATAAGCAAAGGCAATAACGCTTAGGAATGGAAAGCAATTGTCTGAGGTTGAGACCAAAAGGCAAGACAAAGGGATTAATTAAGACACTTATGTGGAAAAATCAGAAATTGAGATGATTGATGAAAAGGAGGAAGAGAAAAAGGATACTCCTCTCAAGACTCCACCACTGCCTTTTCCTCAAAGGTAAGAAAAATCCAAATTGGATAAGCAATTTGAAAAGTTCATGAGGTTATTCCAATAGCTCAAGCTCAATATACCTCTTTTGGATATAATCACCACTATGCTTGCCTACTCTAAGTTTCTTAAAGATATCATGTCATGAAAATGGAAGTGGGAAGATCATGAGATCATTCCTATCAATGAGGAGTATAGTGATGTAATTCAGATTAAGCACAAAAGCTTAAGGACCTAGGGAGTATCACCATTCCTTCCACCATTAGGAATGAATTTATTGGTAAGTCTTTATGTGATTTAGGTGTAAGTATAAGAAAAATACCTCTGTCTTTTTGCAGGCATCTAAATATTAGTGAACCCCAACCAACGACAGTATCATTGCAACTTGCGGATAGGTCCATTATCTATCCCTATGGAATTCTTGAAGATGTACTTGTTAAGGTTGAGATTACTATATGCCAGGCGATTTCTTTATTCTTCAAATGGAAGAAGTGACGTAGCGAAAGGGCGGATAATAACAATCAAATATTATTGAATCGCTCACGACTGCCAATAAACGATCTTCTATAGCAATTAGACTATAGGCATCAAAATTTCAAGAAATTTTGGAAGAATAAAAGAGAATTCAAATTATCATAAAACCTGCTGTCTAACAATAATAAGGAAAGCTTAAATAGTAAATCCTGAAACAACCCTAAACAAAAATAGGAAAATAAAACCCTAAAAATAGAAAATAACAAAATTACCCGTTTAAAGGCCTAAATGATAGAATTTGGCTAAAAAGTGATGGATCTCACGAGAAAAGCTCGTGAATTTGAACTGTTGGCCCGTTTCCACATAAATTAGGCTTTTGAATTGCCCAAATTCGATACTTAGAACTTGCCCAAAATTATGAAACTGCCACTATCGTAATTTGTCAAATTTGTGTATGAATTGGAGGGCTTATTCCTTTATGCTGCCTGCATCAAGAAGATAGTCAAATCCCCATAAATTTAGGACGTCCTTTCCTTGCCACTGCTAGTGCAATTATAGATGTCAAAAGAGGCAAAATCTTGCTTAAAATTAGAGGTGACAAACTGGAGTTCGACGTTTTCAAGATGGCAAACCAACCGCAACAATGGGGTCATGTTTTCGTGTGGATGCAATAGAGAGTTGTGTGTAAGGAGTCTTTGAAAAATAACTCACTGAAGACCCTTTTGAAGCTTGTTTGGTCCATGATGCAAAAGAGGATGATGCAGATAAATAAGTGGTAATATATAATTATTCTCTCAAAGTTAATCTTGAGCTAAACAGAGTGGAATTAGTAAGGTACGGCCTTTTACCCTTTAATATTAATTGTGTTAGCACCATGAAGGAAGAGAGTGTACTTGAGGTAGAACTTAAAACTCTCCCTTCATCTTTGAAATATGCTTTTCTTGGCCTTAATTCTACTTACCCAATTATTGTAAATGCTAAATTGAATGATGAACAAGTTGACAAGTTGCTCAGGAGAGTTAGGCCTTATAGAAAAATCATAGGCTATACTATAAATGACCTTAAGGGGATTAGTCCTTCTATTTGCATGCATATGATTCATATGGAGGAGGGTTTCAAACCTTCCATCGAGAACCAAAGAAGATTAAACCACAACATGAAGGAGGTTGTAAAGAAGAAAATAATGAAGTTGTTAGATGTAGGGATTATTTATCCTATTTCGGATAGTAATTGGGTTAGCCCTATTCATGTTATCCCTAAGAAAGGGGTGTACTATGGTGAAGAATGAAAACAATGAATTAATTCATACTAGGACTATCATAGGTTGGCACATGTGCATTGACTATAGGAAATTGAATAAAGCCACTCGAAAAGATCACTTTCCCTTACCCTTCATTGACCAACTTTTGGAAAGATTTACAAATCATTCATTCTTCTACTATTTAGATGGTTATTCAGGTTTCTTCCAGATTCCCATCCATCCTGATGACCAAGAGAAAACCACATTCATATGTCCTTATGGAACATATATATATAGGATAATGCCTTTTGGGTTATGTAATGCACCTGTTACTTTTTAAAGATGGATGATGTCTATATTCTCTGCTTTTGTTAAGGACATATTGGAGGTTTTTATGGATTATCTTTTTGTGTATGGTTCATCATTTGATGCATGTTTGGATAACCTTTTTAAAGCATTACAGTGTTATGAGGAAACTAATTTAGTGCTAAATTGGGAGAAATGTCATTTTATGGTGACTAAAGGAGTGGTGCTTAGACATATCATGTCTGAGAACGGAATTGAAGTTGATAAAGCCAAGATTGAAGTGATCGAAAGACTTCCTCCTCTAACCTTTGTTAAAGGAATAAGAAGTTTCCTTGGCCATGTTGAGTTTTATCATCGATTTATTAAGGATTTTTCCAAAATTGCAAAACCTTTGACTAATTTATTTGCCAAAGATGTCCTTTTTAAATTTAATGATGCCTGCCTTAATGCTTTTCATAGGTTGAAGGGGGCCTTGATCACATTACCTGTGTTGCAACCTCTGGATTGGAGTCTCCCATTCGAAATTATGTGTGACACGAGTGACTATGCTGTTGAGGCTGTATTGGGATAAAGAAAAGAGAAACAGGCCCATGCCATCTATTACATCAGTCACACTCTTGATGAAGCTCAAATCAACTATGCAACAACTAAAAAGAACTTTTAAAAGTGGTCCACGCAATGGAAAAATTTCATTTTTATTTGGTTGGCAGTAAGGTGATTGTTTACACTGATCATTCAGCCCTTAAATACCTCCTAGCGAAGAAGGATGCTAAGCCAAGACTCATTCATTGGATCCTTTTATTACAACAATTTGATTTGGAGATATGAGATCGCAAAAGGATAGAAAATTCAGTAGCAGATCACATGTCTCACCTTGAACACACTCCAAATTCAAATCCCCTCCCTATTTTTGATGAACTTCCAGGCAAACAACTGAAGAAAATTCAAAATAGTAATCCTAATTTATATTATCAAATATTGAAATGGAATTTTTTTATGCTTAGATTAATGAGTTAGAATGGGAGCCCACAATTTTGGAAATCTTTAAGAGGACCTATACGGGGACTTATATATGAAGAAGGATTGATCCTTTATTGATAGTCAATCATAGAAAATTAATGTAAGTCAATTAAAATTTCAACAACATATTGTTTTTTTCAATATAACTTTTGTGTGTGTGTATGTATATATATATATATATATATATATATATATATATATATATATATATATATATATATATATAAGATCATAGAGATGATAAGATCATAGAGATGGTCGAGACTGCATCACACCTTATTGATGATGGGTTACAACCGCCTACAGTGGACATGATGACTCCCTACCTCGAGGCTCCCTACCTCGAGGCTATAGGTGATGCGAATAAGTGACACTTCTACAGCCTTGGACCACATGCTTATGCTTTTTACCCCAACTACTTAGGCAACACTAGCACATCGGCACCATATGTTGCCCCATCATCTGATGATCATGTACTTTATTTAGTTCAACAACAACTAGAGGAGAAGAGAGATGGAGGCTGAGCATTAGTGAGTTTTCGTTCAACTTGAGCAACCTGAGTAAGAGGAGGACTAGAGGCACCATATGCAGTGAGAGTAGAGGTCAATAATGAGGTGTATGTAGGCCAGCCTTCCCCTCGATGGATCATCAACATTTGGTGCTGTAGCAAACAATTCAATGGATGACAATCCTTCTTTAACTGCTCCACCATCTCCATGATTTACATTAGCAATTATGTATTTTATTTATTTATTTTCTATGTATTTATAGTACCATTTTTATTATTATAAATATATATTTTTCTATTTATTCTTATTTTTTTATCATTTAATAACTATTAAAACAATATTTTTAAAAATAAAATTTGAATACTTAGCTATGAATTATCTGTTGTTAATCTGTCACAAATTAAAAAAAAAAACAGATAGCGGATATTTCTGGACTAAAATTAATGATTGATTATCTTCTACTGTTAATCTTATTCATCACGAGTCAATCATTAAAATTTACAACAGATTATATATTCCGTTGCAAACCCCCTTAGCGACCATGATTTTTAACTATCGATGTTATCTGTCGGTAATTTCTTTTAATGACAGATTAGCAATAGATTTAGCCATCGCTAATCCTTAATTTTTTTGTTGTGCTCTATTTGTTGAAGCCAGAAATCTTTCTAAAACTCTGAATGGATTAAAATAACCAATAAAAAGAACATTCATATCTCCCAAATCATGAAGAAACAATAATAATTTCCACCACGTTGAAACCTGATCATGATACCAATAACAAAATAAAAGGACATTATCAACAAAAAACATTCCTTCAATAGCAATCCATTGATCATGAACCACTAACCTGACAAGCTTAAAAACTTGTAAATCTCACGAAATCAAAAGACCTCTTGCTGAATGTAAAGTATCAGTTGCAACCCACTCTATACTACCCATACCCCAAAGACGTCTAACAAAAGAGAATGACACTAAATTCCATTTATTTTCTGAGATTACAACCATATCATCCTTTTTAAATCTTATAAAGCGATTAATATGATGAGTTACAGGAGCCGCTAACCCCTTTTGCATTCTATGCTACTAAGGAGACCATTAAAACTGGAATCTATAAGTGTGCTCGCTTGGATGAGCTCTCCCACTTCTGAGTATCATTAGAATCATCAATCTAAGAAACCTTCACACCTCCTTGGCTGTTCTATCAAATTTTATACCCAACACCTTGTCAAAGTTTAAAGTTGCATCTACCTCCTTTTGAAAATTCACCAAGGCTTTATAAATTTTTTCATTTATCCACGGAATATCACTTTCATCAAGTTTCTAAGTTGTTGTAAACATTGATTCTTGGTAAATTAAGAAGAAACTCATTGTATCATCTTTCTACTCCCCTTACTTTGTCGTTTACTCTTAGTAGCGTTAAAATTAAAATTTGACAAAGACTTGGCCTTACATTTTTATTGATTTTAGTACACTGCAGGCTGTAAAACATTTTCACAGTGGGCTAGAATAATAGCAAGAGGTGCAATATGATACTAGGAGAAGGTCAAACATCTGCTCGTAACATAGACCCTCTTGAACTTTGTTTTGTTTGAGTAAATAGAGAACTGAAATATGATACTTCACCTCTAAGTTTATGCCCTCCAATAGGCACTACATTGATGAAGCGAACAAACTCTGTAAATCCAAAATATTATTTAGCTGAAGAAAACCAAATCTAACCTGTCGATATGAAATGCCTTTGCAGGAATTAAAACTTCCTCCACCCATCGCTTTGAAAATAAATTCCAGAGATTCTGTGCTGTCCAACTATTAGGAAAATTTTGGAAATAGATAACCTATCCTCGCAGTGGTGGCTACTTCTGATCTAATTGTCGTCGTTGCATAATCCTCAGCCATGCTCAACCTTATTTACTCAATCAATATTTTAATTACTTATGATAGTTTTGAAATCATGAGATACTTATTAGTATATGTGAGTTCAAGAGTGAGTAGTTTGAATTTTTTTTAAATAAAATTTTTAGTTCAAATTTTATTTATAAAAATAAAAATGCCTAAAATATTTTGTCTTTTCATAAAATTTATCGACTCAAATTCTAAAATAACAATCGCAAGATTATGGAAGCCATTTTACCAAAAAGTACATTATTTTAGTTCTAAAAGGATGGATGCTCTTTGGAGTTAGACATGTATTTTTTTATTCGAAAAAACGTATAGATAGTGTGTTGAATAGTCGATTTTATTTAGTACACTTTACAATAAAATAGCAACAATCTATTACCTCTCAAATATGAAAAATGAGAAATTGTGTCAAAGTGAAACATAATAAAATAGGGTTATTTATATAAATATATATAAAAAAAAAAACTAAAACAAAACTTTCAAAAATGTAGTTGATAAAAAAAATTTTCAAAACTAACTTTCTAACTTTTTTTTTCTTTAAAATATAGATCACTTCCCTTACCATTCATATTTTTAGGATTTTTTTTTTCCTTTTTACTAATTTTTTCAATTTTTTTTTCCTTATACTTTTTTTTTCCCTCAACATTTTATTTGTTCTTTTTTTTGTTTTATACTGTTTTCATCTATTTTTTTTCAATATTTTTTTACTCTATAATTTTTTCTAACATTTTGTCTACTATCTTTCTTCTTTTTTTTCTCAATGTTTTTTTTCCTAAACATTTTTTTTTTCAATTTTTATGGTACTATCTTTATTTTTTTCTCAACATTATTCTACTGTTTTTATTTTTTTTTTCTCAATTTTTTTACTCAACATTTTTTATTTTTAAGGTACTAATTTTATTTTATTCTCAATGTTTTCTTTTTTTTGCTCAATATTTTTTTCTCTTAAATTTGTTCTTGCAAATAAATAATTATGAACTAAACATCTTCAATTGTTGTTAAACCAAATAATAAATAACTTCAAATGTTATAACAACAGTAAATAAAAAAAAATTTTCTCATTTTATACTCTTAAGGAATAAGAATTTTTTTTTTTTTACTTTAATTTGTTTATTAAAATGTCTAACAACCTTTTTTTTAAAAAATTATTTGATACTTATTGATTATTAATATGTAATAAATTTGCAATCTTTATAATGTATTTGTAACATCAAAAAAAAAAAAAAAACTAAAAAAATAAAAAAATCAACAAACTGAAACAATAAAAAAACAACTAAAAACAACAACTGAAACAACAAAACAACAAAAATCAATAAAATTTGTTGATTGTTAATTTTTTTTGGTTTTTAAATTATTTTTTTCATAATTAATAATAAAATTAAGGCTATAAATAAAATTTTTATTTTTATTAGTATTAATGATAAAAATAATAAATTTTGACATATTTCATGATTTTTATTTTTTTTTTTATTATTTTTTTAACAAAAATAAACAAACATAAATCAATAGAAATAACAAAAATAATTGAAAACAACAACTGAAACAACAAAAACAACAAAAATACCTAAAATCAACAAACTCAACAAAAAATTGTAGTTGTTGATGTTTGTTGATTTTTGTTGTTTTTTGTTGTTTATCAATTTTTTCATCATTAATAATAAAATGAAGACCATGAATATAATTTTTACTTTTATTAGTATCAATAATAAAAATAATAATTTATTTGATATATTTCACAATTGTTTTGTTATTTTTATTGAAAAAATAATTATTGAATACTATGGATAATTTTTAGTTTAATTAGTTGAATTTCTAAATTCTAAATAATTATGAAAAAAATGATTATTGAAGACTATGGGTAATTTTTAGTTTAATTACTTTAGTTTTTATATTCTAAATAATAGTAAGTTTCAAAATTTTAAAAAATGATAAATTAAAATTATTTAAAATATATAAATTAAATAAACACATACAATCAACTTCAATTAAAAATGACTTCAAAAATAATAAATAGATAGAAAAATTACATAAAAAAATGCCTAAAACAAGAAATGAAAACACGGAGCCAAATCTAAGACAAAAGTGAAAAGTGGGAAAATAAAAGTGAAAGGAAATCTTGGGCTGGTCACGAATGATAGAATTGTGGTCAACTGGGACATGGGTTGAAATTCTCTTACTAAAATAAGGAGCTTCCAACATTTTCCTAACACTTGTAATATTATGCAAAAAAAAAAAAAAAATGTGTGTGTGTTTTTTTTTTCATATCAAGACGATGCAGATTCATTAATTTTCACTTGTAAATTCATTAACGATCAATGAATCTACAGGTGAAGATCAATGAGCTTACTCACTGATCTTCAATGAATATGTAGGTGAAAATTAATGAAATTACAATAAATTCATTGACTTTCACTTGCATATTTATTAACTTTAACTTGCAGGCTCATTAACCTTCTACAGGTTCACTTTCAATCTCATTTTATTTATTTATGAAAAACCTCTAATTAATAACAAATGAACATTTATATTACAACTAATAAATCTATACACACAAACCAATGTATTTGAAGTTATAACTTTAAAATACAAACATAAAAAAAATCAACAAAAAGAAATATTGCAAAAGTTTCATTAACCTTTATTTGTATGTTCATTGATCATCGCTTACAGGTTCATTGACCTTTACTTGTAGGTTTACTTTCAATCTCATTAAAAAAATTAAAAAGTATTCTTAATTAATAACAAATGAACATCCAATTAACAACATATGAACCTCTACATTACAATTAATGAATTTATATGTATAAACTAAAC
Organism: Mallotus nudiflorus; assembly: GCA_947683625.1. Classification (NCBI taxonomy): domain Eukaryota; kingdom Viridiplantae; phylum Streptophyta; class Magnoliopsida; order Malpighiales; family Euphorbiaceae; genus Mallotus; species Mallotus nudiflorus. Next base: position 5,614,932 of record CANTUR010000460.1, read on the forward strand.
AAATACAACAAAATAATTTGCAGTCAAAATTCAATCTAAAGAAATACAAAAAGAAAAAAAAGAAGAAGAAGAAACATAAGGAGCAGTTGTTGAATTTTAGAAGAACCGATTTGTAATTTTGGCAAATCCTCCCTCTTTAGTTTTGAAGCATTTGAGAGACACCATTCCCTTAGGAAGAAGAAAAAGAAGAAGAAGCCATAGATCAAAAAAAAAAAAAAAAGTGCAGAGAAGAGAAAGTAAATATTGTGACCGAAGAAAAAAAAAAGCCAACAAAAATAAAAGAGTGTTAAAAAAAAAGAGAGGAAATATTAACATAAAAGACTCACACGTATAATAACTATTGGTCCATAGTGCAATATAGAGAGAGTATCATGATATAATTTGCATTTTCCTGAGCAGCTAGGCCATGAACAAGTTAATCTAAAAATAGAGTCCATGGATTATTTCTTTAATAAAGTTCCTTTGCCTTGAAAGTGCATGATAGCGTTGGCCTCTAAGTCTAAACATTGTCATTGACGTTGTTCCTCCTTCTAGTTAATACATTTGTATTTGGGCCTTTAATCCTTTCTTGTTTAAGGTTCTATGTCTTTATCCTCTTGTTGTAAATCAAAAGCAAAACAGAAGGATGTTTTCTTTTTCTGCAAAAATGTTTTAGGCATATCATTATAATTTCCCCATTTCCTTTTTTTTAGGCCAAACTTTTTTCACTATTTATATTGAAATGAACAAAATTGATAAAATCACCCTTATAGTTACTTGTCCAAATAATTTATTTTAACATGTAACAAACAACTACATTTTTAAAAAAAGTTTTAATATATTTGAATTTATATTGATATGCAAAATTTTTTAAGATAAGCTTCTTTGTTTTCCACATTAATTCTGTTAGTCATATTTAAATATGTATACATCAATATGTTAAATGAGAAAAAAAAAAAAAAAAGATAAATGCATAAATGATGTCTAAATTTTTTCACTTTTACTATTTTGATTCCTGAATAATTTTTTTTTACAATTAGATATCTAAACCTGCAATTTTTTTTAAAATGATATTTTTAGCAGATTTTACAGATTAAACTATTTATGTCTTATTTTAAATATGAATTGACTTAAATATTCTTTTTTATATTAAACTTTATTTCCTTTTTCATTCTAATTATTTTTTAAAATTATTAGCAATGAACAGGTATTTTTTGTTTATCATATTAAATTGAAAAATTAAATACTTTTTATTTTTATTAACTGTATTTGTTGAATTTAGTTTTTTTTATTCATGATTTTAGTCAAATAAAATTCTTATTCGTTAAAAATATTTTATGCTTTATTTTTAATTATAATAAATAAACTTTTACTTGTATTTGTATTTTAGTTAAATTATATTTTTCTTTTTATTCTTCCATGTAAATTTAAAAATATGTTTAAAATTTTCATTTTTATTTTTATTTTTCAATAATAATAGTTTAATTATTTTATTTTAATAATATTACGTATATTTTCCTCCAAATTTAATATATGTAAGTGAAAAAATAATTTTTGAAATTAAAAAAAAATACTCCAATCTAATATTAAAAAAACATTCAAGTTAATTTACTGCTTAAAATAAGATATATAAACATCTTAATCTTAAAACCTATTAGAGACACCATTTTAAAATTTTTTTTTACAGGTTCAGATATCTAATTGTAAAAAAAATTGTTTGAGTAACAAAATAACAAAAAATAAAAATAAAAAATAAGACACCATTTATATATTTATTCTTAGAAAAAAGTTATTAATTAGGGTCCTATCCATACCTATTGAAATTTAAATAAAAATCTTTATAAACTCTGCGAGGGATCCAAATTTAAAACCTTAACATCCATGACCTCAAGGTTATTCTTTGTTAACCTAAGATGTAAGACAACAAATATGGAATATAATTATGTGTTTTATTTGATTTTTTAATATAAGTTGCAAAGTAATTAAAATACTGAAATTTGAAATATATATATATATATATATATATATATATATACAAATATATATGAATCTCATGGTATCAATTATAAGAATTGGAATGATTACGAACACAGACAAATTGAATGAAGCGAAAACACTTTAATTAATTGAAGTTGGTTTGACAATGTTGTGATAGAACATTATTTTTGCCCGTAGAACCCAATGACCTCACCTTGAAATTACAAGCAACATCAATTACCTTGTTCCACAACATCATTTTCACTGAAACATTCATTTTTAATGATAAATTGACATGTTGTTTCCCCTTCTTATCTCCAATGCTTTTTTCAATATCATGAGGCAATGACGATGCTCCATTTGAGCTGCTCAGACCCAATTGAATGTTCTTTGTACTATAGGCATCTTGATCAAATTCTGGAAATTTGCCTGTTCCAATGGTGTGCCCCTTAAACGCTAACGTCGCATGCCCATTGCTGCTGTAAATATTTTCCATTCTTTCATTTCTGTTCGCCGTCTTTAATGCGATTTCGTAGCGAAAATGCGATTTCGAATGATGTGTGTCATTACTCGCATGAACATGAACAATGGAGAAGCTGGGGACTTCAGGATTGAAAATAATGCGAAGAGCTCCTAGCGTTGACCCCAATAGGGTTACAAACAAGACCAACGTTACGATGGCACACAGCAACAGCTCTCGGCGAGGGATTTCTTTCCTGTCCGGGTTGCGGTAGCGTTCAGCGATGATGGCATTTTCAGGTGGAGGGACGCTAAATATTTGATCTTTAGGAATTTGTATAACATAAGTCTCTGATTCAATGGATGAAGTTCTTGACCTGTCATGGATTGAGGTCTTATGAATAGAAAAGGGTCTTGGCTGGAAGACTGGCTCGTAGTCGGCGGATGAGGATCTCGGTTGGGGAGGTAGGTCGTCGGTGCCGGTGGACTCAAGACTGAAACTTGAGTGCCGCTCCTCCATGAGGAGATGGGGGAGGAGTCAAGGTGGGAAGGGTAAAGAGTAATAAAAGAAGAGGGTTTGCATTGTAAGAGGTGGTTGCATGGATGAATGGAGATGGTAATTGGAGATTTGACAACCTATATGTATTGTATGTTTTGGTTAGTAAGGAATTAATTAATGAAAGTTGCTTTGTCATGACAACTCATTGTTTGATGATGGTATGGTTAATAGGTTAATATGTATTTAGCTAATTTTAGTCTATCTTTGGAATATATTTGTACTTGGTCAATCAACATGTTAATGAATTAATTATGCATCCTATGATATATTTGCTTAACCACTTAATTAACGTTTGAGTTATGCTATAAAAGTCTAGCTATCTCCTTATAAATTGCTCACCATGAAAAGGTTATTATTATTATTTTTTTAATCTAATTTCTTTTTTTTTTAATTTTTTAAATAATTTTTAATTGTAATTCTAGTTGATTTTTTTTTTTTCATTTAACTGCAAATTCTTAGCCAATATGACAACTAATTTAAATAAAATTAATGTTATTCCATTTTTATTTATATCTTTAATTTAAATCTTAAAATTTGCGAGATCATAATGTTTCATAATATGAATATTTCGAAAATTTATTAATTTTTATAAACTTTAATTGACATCAATTTTTTTAAATACAGTTGAAGGGTATCAGCCCCCCAGAAAAATAAAATAAAATAAAAACATTCATAATTTTCGACATAGCCAACTCTTGTTCATCCATCCATCTTCAAATATACTGTCACAACAACTGGAAGGGAATCATGAAAATGCACTCCATAACGTTGAACATGGCTTACATTAATTAGCAAGCATATCAGCAACAACGTTGCCCTCTCAATGGACATGCTGCAATTTTACACTCTATTGTCCAGAAAGTAGCTGATGACAGTACAAAAGAATGCTTGAAAAATGCAAATTAGACGACTCTCTATCATTAAGTGAATCCCCATTCACCTTTGAATCAATCTCAACGATAACATTTCTGCATCCCATATCCCACTCACTTTGCAACTCCATGTATGTATACACAACATTTAAGTCAAGATGCATGGAACCAAAATTAGCAGTAACACCTCTTATCTGCCAGACCATCTAGTTGCACAGAACACCTCCGCGTCTAGCTTATCCAAAATTTCTTTACATGTTCCAATTCCATATTCAATTTTAACCAATCCCCAGATGAAGGAATCCAGGAAGTTGGAATATACAATTTAGCCTACATAATTTTTATTTTTCACTATTTTTACTTCTTAACTTCTATTTTTACCTATTCAACTTCAGCACAACTTAAATACACACGTTTATCTGATATGCAAAAAGAGTTAAATATGTGAAAAATAAAAATTAAGAAGTGAAATTGAATAAAATAAAAGTCGAGAGATGACAAAAAATAATTAAGTAAAGTTTAAGGGTGAAATTGTATATTTGATCAATCCAGGAAATTGCATTATTGGTGCGAGAATGAGCATTATGCATCCCAATTATTCTGCTAGACCAAAGCTGCATCATTCCATTCCACCTAAGGCCGAATTAAATTAAGTTTGGAATCAATGAATTCAGTCTTAATACCAAAAACATAATATTTTCGTATCTTTCCTTTAGCATCAAAACAGGCGCACCAAATAAAAACTTCCAAGTAATAATTCCTCATCACTTTCAGATGGTGAATTTCATCACAAGAGGAACTGTCCAAAAGCCTATTCTCAGGTTCCTTGCCAAATCACAATACCTCTAACACTAAACAAGAGGTGGCAATGAAACCGTTAACAACTTTGGTGGAGAACTGGAGCTTCTTTCTCTCATTAGAGGATTTCGGATTCCAAATCAAGAACAAATTACAATCTCTCATTTCAATTTTGCTGATCCTACTATTTTATTTGTGGATAGGATGCCGGAATATATTGTGCGTTTGAGTCGAATGTTGCCTTGTTAGTTGTCAACTTGTCAATTATCATCAGAGTCATGAATTGGTGGATGTAGCTCTGGACCATTCTTTGGTTAAAGGGACAGTTGCTCAAGTTTTCTATTTACATTCTCATTTGCCGATTTCATACTTGGGTTTGCCTCTTGGTGTCTCTCCGAGAAAAACTATCCACGCGGCAGCCTTTGATTCAGAAAATTCAGAAGAAGTTGGCTCTGTGGAAGGGAAGGATTTTGTCTCAAGTAGGTCGCTTAGCTTTAATCAAATCTAGTCTGGCCTCTATGTCTTTGTATTATTTATCAATCTTCAAAATTCCAATGTGGCTGCAGCGTATGATTAATTGTCATTTTGAGGAATTTTTTTTGGTGCTTTTATAAAAATATCTCATTTTTAAATGTTATCAACAAAAATACTTCTAATTTTTATCAATTATAAATTTACTCTATTATAATTATAAAAATTCCTTTTATATTTTCAAAAACATATCTATGTTTTTCTTTTTGATTTATCTATTTTTTATTTTTTAATTAATTTCTTGACAGTTTTTTTTCTCTCTTATTTTTTACTCTTTTTATATATTTTTATTTTATCATTTTTCTTATATTTTTCTTATATTTTTTTATTTTTTCTCCTTCTCTTTTTTTCTTTTTTCTTTTTTTTCTTTTTCTTTTTTTCTTTTTTTCCTTTTCCTTTTTTTATCTAATTTTTTATATTTTATATTTTTTCTATTTCCCTTATTTTATATTTCTCTCTTTTAAAAAAAAATTATTTTTCCTTATTTTTTCCCCTTTTTTTTATTTATTAATAAAGCATTAACCACTATATATTTTTGGATTTTATTTCATAAATTCTTCAAATAAGTTATAACTTCAAATTGAAAAACTAATCCGGAAACATAAATTCGTGCAAAAGAAATAACTTATCAAATACTAAAACTTAAAAGAGTTATGTTTAAACCACTTTAAAAATTTTAAAAATAAAATTGTCACTCCATTTTCTTTTGTATGAAATACCTTTAAATTCTCTATATATTTTTATCAATTTAGAATACTTTATGTTTATTTTACGTTTATGATAAAATAATTATATACAGATTTTTGTCAATTTGGGATACTTCTCATGTATTTTTTTTATAACAATATAGCAGTTATGGGAATTGAATTAGTTTTGGTTTTCTTCAAATAGATCATAATTTAATTTAATAATGTATCAGTAAATGAAAAATGAAGATGTGTATAGCTCATATGGGAGAGTACTTGTTGAGCATGTGAGAGGTACAAGAAACGATACCCCACATCTCCATTCTATTATTAGTTAGAATGTATTTAATTTTATTGCTTTTTGGTTTACTTTTAGTTTCTGATCTTATTTTAAATGTGTAGGGAAAGGTGGAGGTGCTTTTAGTGCTTCTAGTTATGGTTTAGGAGATGTTGTTGGTTGTAAAAATGGTGCTAAAGATAAAGAAAATGAATGTAAAGAAACTAAAGGTGGAGGAGATGTTGAGAAGAAGAAAGCTTATGATTCAGTGTTTCTTGAAGTTATCAATAATGGTGATGAGTTAAAGGATTCTATTAAGGTATGTTCTATTTTGTTATTTATTATTTTTGTATCTTTTTGATTTTTGATACCTTGTTTTGTCTTTTTATTTTAAGGGTGATAAAAAATTGTCTGAGGATATTTATTTTAATTCTAATAATAAAGATAGTTCTATTAAGGATGGTGTTGATGGTGATAAAGTGTTGAAGGATTTTAATTTGATGTGTCTTTTTTTGTTATATTAATTTAGTATCTTTTTGGTTTTATTTTGGTTTCAAATTTTACTTTTGAAGTGTTGTTTTATTTTTAGGGTGAAGAAATTGTATTTAATGATGTTGATAATCTTTTCATTATTATTGATTTTGTTGTAAAAGCTGCTTGTTGTTTGAGTGGAGATGTATTTTTTTTTTGTTATATTAATTTAGCATCTTTTTGATTTCTAATTTTACTTTTGATGTGTTGTTTTATTTTTAGGGTGAAGAGATTGTATTTAATGATGTTGATAATCTTTTCATTGTTATTGATTCTACTATAAAAACTATTTGTTGTTTGAGTGGAGATATATGTTTTTTTTTTGTATTATTAATTTAGTATCTTTTTTGTTTTGGTTTGGTTTTTAATTTTACTTTTGATATGTTGTTTTTATTTTTAGGATAAAGAGTTTGTATTTAATGATGATAATCTTTTCATTGTTATTGATTATGCTATAAAAACTGCTTGTTGCTTGAGTGGAGATGTATGTTTTTCTCTTTTATTGTATTTTGTTTATGGTGACTTTTTTTTTGAATAGGTTGTTTAAAGGATGATTCTGTGTCTCTTTCTAACTAATATGGTGTTATTGGTGAATAGAGTATTAAGCATGTTGCTATGGTAATTTTTATTTTTATTTTTGTTGCTTTTTGGTTTATCTTAAGTTTCTGATACTATTTTACACACATGCATCATCACACATCATTGACTGATGTGTGAAGGAAGGAAGTTGCTAAAGTAACTTATCTGTATTACTAAGGTTACAAACATAAGATGAATTATTGTTGCTAGTTTTTTGTGAAGAATCCAAAGTCAATCATAATGTCAAATTTAAGCAAACAAACACTACTGTGCCTAAACCCATTTATATAATTATAGACACTTAGTTTGATCAGCCCATGAATCAGGGGCAGACTGCGGGTGCTCCGTTTGATCAGCCTACACCAAAGCCCAATGATTAGAATGTGATGCTTGGATACAAGTACGAAGCCTAAATCTTTGATTAGACATGGATTTGAGAGCCTGGGGACCCAAAACCTAGCTCAAATCATTTAAACCTAACCAAAATCACCTTAACCTATTGGGTCCAACTTAGGGCCAAGCTAGAGAGGTGTTGCCTTTGTGCCATGAGGTGATCACCTCATCACAGTGGCACCACCTCTATGGTAGACCACTTATAGTAGCATTTAATATAGCTACAACCATGGTGGTCAAGTGGGGTGGGCCCCATACCCTTTAGACCTCATTTTTGCTTAAGAAAGAGATTTTTGGGAAGAAGAAAAAGGCTATTGAGGCCAATGATGGTCTAGAAACCTAGGGGCATGAGTGAGGATTGAGATAAAAATGGAGAAAGAAGAGAAAGAAAAACAAGGAAAGGAGAACAGGAGGGTTACTAATAATTAGCAAGAGTTAGCAAAAAATGAACTAGGAACAAGAGGGAGAGGCTCTAAAACTAGAAGGGGGAGTTCTTGAGAGAAAGAGGAGAAACTCAAGCTCAAAAGTCCATTTCTTTAAGAAGAAGAAGGTGAAAAAAGCTTGTCTTCAAGTGTAGCTCACATTCAAGTAGAGTTTAACATCTAAAGTAACCTCTAAAGGTCAACTACTTTATTAAAGGCTCATACTTAAGTAAATCCTATTTATTTCCTTGGCATGTTAATGTTAGACTTGCATATGACTTAGTTTTTTTTTTGTTTATTTAGTGTATATTTTGAGTTTATGCTACTTGTCATGCCATGTTATTAATATGATATGCTTGGGTGTTGAATGTAATAGTAAAATAACAAGTTTCTGATTGTTCGCTTGCATGTCATTTGCTTAAAATAAAAGTTTAGTCATTTTGAGAGTTAGGTTACTTGTTGATCAGGCGATGCCTTTGTGAAAGGGCGGCATCGCCTCTTCATAGAGGCGATCGCCACTCAGACAGGGTGACCCATGCCTTTGTCTTGAGATTTTTATAATGTTTCTACATGATTTTAGTTTCCAAGCATGTTTAGGTTCTTATACTTTGTTTATTTACATATGAATGTCTGTACCATGTCTTCTAAGTTAATTTATTAAATCTTTAACCTCGATTTGCATGAACTTCTTTTGTAAATTAGTTTGAATGCTTTCTTTTGAGAGATTTTACGTATTTTGGGATTAATATTTTGGCATTTGTAGGATCTTTGAGATTGATCTCCTTGAATCATTAAGGGTTTTATCTCTTAATTCATTCTTGAGAGGTTTTTATAAGTTTAAGAACTAGTTTAACATTGGTTTATTCTTAGTACATTTTCAGTATACTTTTAGTTTATTATACTTTTATTTATGTAAAAAATATTTTAATCCTTAATCCCTTCCCCCTTTGAATTCCAATGTATTATTTTGATTTATTATTTTGATAATTTCAGGACTTTAAGGTATGACATTAAGCTATATGCAAACTTAGACTTAAGTATAAAATGAACAATTGATTGAAGCCAATTCCAAATTGCATGTAAATAAATGAATAATCGGATAATTAAAAGTAATAAAATACAAAATACAAAAGGAGGCCGATTATAAGGTCGGGTGGGCACTCAAAAGCCCATACCCAATTTTTGAACTCGTTCTTTAATGACGGATTTTGGGAACGTCTATGGGATTTAGTTATTGTATAGTGTATCCTGACTTTTATCCAAGTGGCGACTCCATCTTCATTTAGGCTTTAAAGACATAACATGTATTTCTTAGTAGGCCTTAAGCCCACACAGTGCTGTGGTCACCAACACTTAGGTGCGCGTTAAATCCTGCCGCTTATAGTGGCAACTCCACTAGGGATAGAGAAATTGATTCTTGTGTTTTACAATTTATCATATTTAATTATTCCTTTATTCCTTTTGCATTCCTATTGCATTCACTACACTTTTTGTACACAATGACTACTTTAAGTCCTTAATTAACATGATGGTAGTCATTATTTTGTTATATACGTTTCACTCAAACTTGGTGGTAGAATATTTTGTTATTATCACTCACAATACATACCAATCCACATTGTTTGACCCTTGAGTGGGAAGACATATATGGACGTATATCATTATGGGAGCCAAGCCTAACATTCAAAACTCAAGCCCATGTAATGGCCTAGCAATTTTCCTTAGGAATTCTCCCAAATGCATGTGTATTTTTATTATATAATGGATCCTTAAGATAAATTTTAAGCCTGTTAGCAAATGGCCCAAGGTAAATGGGCCCTTATGCCTAATCCAGGCCCATTATAAACGAACTATGTCAAGATAGACCTTTCATGCCTATTCATAACCCGTTTCAAATGGGCCTTGACAAGGTAAACTTATGATGCTAGGGACCTTGGCCTATTAAGATGGACTTAGGATTTATTTAAAGGACCCATTACTTGTTTGAATCATTTTGCGAGTTATCTTGCATATTTTGGTTTTATTATCCCCTGTTGATAATTAAAATCCAAATTAAAAATCCTAAGATGAGAAACTTACTAATGAACACGTGTGTGGGAGGAATAAGGGTAGAAGTAATCATATCTAAATTCATGCTTATTTGTTTGTTTGTCTATTTCTGTTCATGTAAAAAAAAAAAAATTCTTGCATTTTATGCATATATGACATTCATTTTATTTTATTTTTTTAAAAAAATCTTGCATTTCATGCATACATGGCAATCATTTTAATTTTAATTTTTTTTAAAAAAAAAATCTTTCATTTCATGCATATATAACATTCATTGCAACTTTCAAAAATACATTTTTCTTAGCCATAAGCCTCTTTTTTATTTGGAAGTAGATTAAGGGGATTTGGCCTAATAGTATCAAAGATCCAATTATAAAATTGAGACCACTTAGTAAAGGAGTACAATGGCAAGACCCTCTAATTTTGATGTTGAAGCTTTCAAGAAAGAACTATTGAAAGAGATTAGGGATGAGATGCGACAAATGGTTAAGGACATGGTTGTTAAGATTAAAGGAAAGATGCTCTCTAATGACGATGATTTTGAAACTAGAACTATTTTGGGTGAGCAATTAAAAGGAAAAGCACCAATACATTCAGCTGAGACCGAATGGATGAAAGACCTAACAAAATAAATGAATTAATTACATACTACACTGAAGAACCACGGGCTTAGTCCGAACTTTGTTGATGTTGACTTGGATTTGGATTTTAAAGAATCACTACCCCTAAAATACAAATTCCTAAATATGAAGAAATACTCTAGGACTGATGATCCTTACTTGCACCTGAAGCAATATGCCACTTACATGAAGGCCACTGTGTTGTCAAAAGCCTAAATTATTAAGCAATTTCCATTATCCTTGAAAGGAGCTGCTATCAACTAGTACTACACTTTAAATGCACAAGTCCAATAAGAATGGAAGGAGCTGTGTTCAGTCTTCATCAAACAATATGGGCTAAGCTCTCAGTTTGAAGTTTCTCTTTATAAGCTATAGAATATAGTGCAAATACCAAATGAGTCCTTTGTGAGCTTCTTAGATAGGTGGAGAGGAAAATTAGCTCAAATGAAACACAGACCTTTAATGTCAGATTGGTTAATAATAGCCATAGAAGGTTACATACCACCTCTAGCTAATAAGTTGAAGGACATGGGCATAAGGGACTTTAAAGAATTATATAATTTTGGAGTGCAAGTTGAAGTTGACTTGGATTTGGACACTCAAGGATAGTTATTGTCGGTTGTAATGGTTTTAAACAATGTTTTGTTGTAATATTTTCTTTTGTGCTAATGAATGTTTGATTATCTAATTTGCATGAATATTAATTTGTTATAATTATGCATACAATATCATGTTTTAATAAGAGAGCGATTTGAAAAAAAAAGCCACAAAATGAGAGGACTAAAATATTAAAATTGACTTTCAAACTTTCCTTCAGGCACATTCAACTTTAGTTTTTCCTGAAATAAATTCCTTATATTCATCAAGAAAAGAAAAAAAAAAGAAAAAGAAAAGGCAAGAAAAAGAAAAGAAAATAAAAATAAAAGAAAAAGAAAATGAAAAAGGAAAGGAAAGAAAGTGTGGGGAGTGAAAAAGGGAAATCTTTGTTTATGGCATAAACATTTGAAAAGCCAATTTTGAGCAATCCTTAGAAAGTCCTTATTCTTAAATAAAATACCAATTGTGAGCTAAAAAATAGTTGGTTAGAAAACCCATAAAGGGTTGATCAATAATAAATATAACATGGCATGCCTGATTATAATAGGGGAGTAATCATGTGAAGATAGTCATGACTGACATATTGTTAGCATGTAAAGTGTCAGACATAGACTCATCAGTTTTACAGCAATTGATAATATGAGTGACATCAACATTCGATGATCAGTAGTGAAAGTAGTTAACAACTAAAGTGACAATATGAACATCGAGCGTAACAGAGGTGATCGACCATCACCATGAATTTGCAACCACCCAGCTAGGTTGAAAACTCCTAGAAAGGAAGCGATCTAGGCAACGTAGGGAATATAGAAAGAGAGAAAATGAAAGACCCAACTAGGTTTGAAAACTCTTAGAAAAGGAGTGACTTAGAAAAAAGAGGGAATATAAAATAAAATTGGTTGCATTTTTATTCTGAGAAAAGGTATTCAATAGATTATAAGATTCTACTTAGTGGAGCAAATGTGAGAGAGTTTATAAAGTCCTTGATTGAGCGCAATTTTTTGAGATAAGTTGAGCCTCATGAGTAATGGAGTTTTCAAATAGAGTCTTTTCCATACTAAGGGTCAAGCACAACCATCATACGACAATAAAGCATTCTAAGGAAGCAACTAAGTTGGGGGTATATGATGTTATCATAATCCTAATTTTGATCATGATGGGGTTTTAAATTCTGCTCTATTTGGATAAACTAGCCTCAATAGACTTAAATCTGAATTTTTTAATATGATAAGGACTAGTTCTCAAAGATTAATTCTAAATAGGAAAGACATTTGGCTATTAACTGTTTTCTCGATTTTTCATACATACACGAAATTATTTTGCAAAGATCATTTTCAGAGTTTATGCTTAGGCACATTAGAATAATGCATGTTTTCTATAAGCATTGCACACACCACACGAGCATGTATTGTCAAAATAACTTTTAAGAGATTCCAAAGATCATGGCCATGCATACATCAGTTTTGGACTCTTTTCTGAATATGTATTAAAATAAGCTAACTCAAGTGCTTGAAATGTAGTTTTCTTGTTTGGTTTCGCCTGACACCTCGTGAGGCTATACAACTTGTTTTGATTTACTTACTTTGTTTGATTTTTCTTAAATGCCTGTGAGGCTACATTATTTTGTTGTCTTTGCTTGACTCCTTAGAGGCTATATGGCACCTTTTGTTTGATCTTATTTTATGCATATTTTCTTTGTTATTATCCTGTCAGACGCCTTAGAGGCTATATAGAACTTTTTATTTGTCCTTACCTTATGCCCTCGAGGCTACATGATATTCATTGTTATTGATTTCTCCTGATGCCTGCATGACTATATGGCTTTTCTTTATGTGTTCTCACCTGATGCCTGCGTGGCTATATGGCTTCTTTGTGTGTTCTCGTCTGATGCCTATTTAGCTATATGGCTTCTTTTATATTTTTTGTTTGACACCTGCGTGGCTATACGACTTCCATTATTTCTCTCTTTTTTGATCCTATTTACTGATCAAAGTATTAGTGTTCATAAGCAACACCTAGTTTGGTTGGCTCGTGCATCAGGGACAAATCGCACGTTCAGTTTGATCGGTTTGCATCTGGGGACAAGCTATGGCATTAGCAATACTCAGTTTGGCTGACTCATGCTTTGGGGGAAAATCGCTAGTTAAATTTGATTGGCCTACATCTAGGGACAAGCTATGGAATCAACAACACCTAGTTTGATCGGCCTCCTCTAGGGACAAGCTATAGAATCAACAACACCTAGTTCAGGGGAAAATCGTGTGTTCAATTTAATTAGCCTATATCTAAGGACACATTATAGAATCGGTAATACCTAGTTTAGCCGGCTCATGCATTGATGGCAAATTGCTCGTTTGGTTTGATCAGCCCGCATCTAGGGACAAATTATAGAATCAGTAACACCTAGTTTGGTCTGCCTGTGCATTGGGGGCAAATCATGCATTCGGTTTGATCGGCCTGCATCTGGGGATAAGCTATGGAGTCAACAACACCTAGTTTGGTCGACCCATCCATCGGGAACAAATCATGTGTTTGGTTTGATTAGCTAGCATCTGGGAATAAGCTATGGGTTTTCTCTGATTGAAGCATCAGTAACAAAGGCGACTGACCGGATAATGAATTCTTAAAGTTTACAAGGAAAGACAGACAGATCAGGTAATGAATTCTTGAAGTTTGCAGTTTACTAAGTGACTGATCGGGCCAGTAAAACTCATGAATCACATTTAAGATAAAAGACTAACCATGCAATGAATTCCCAAAGTTTGAAACATATAACTGATTGATCGGGCTTGGAAAACCCGTGAATTACATTTACTAAATGGAAGGAGGGCCAAGAAAACCTAAGTTTCACGATAAAACTATAATGAGTAGTTGATTGGGCCAAAAAAACCCGAGGATTATAGTTATGTTTTGAGTTGAAGCACTTACCTCTCGAGTAAAGCTCAGAGTCTAGGTACGCTATCGCTTTACTTTTGCTTTAATTATGTTGTGCATATGATTTTCTTAAAAAATTGCTCTACATGTGTTTGGTTTTTTAAAAAAACCAGGGGGCAAATTATAGACACGTGGTCTAATCGGCCCATGAATTAGGGGTAGACAACTAGTGCTTAATTTGATCAGCCCACACTAAAGCCCAATGATGAGAATGCAAAGCTTGGATATAAGTAGAAAGCTCGAATCTTTGATTGGAAATGGACTTAAGAGCCCAGGGACCCAAAACCTAGCCCAAATCATTCAAAGCTAACCAAAATCGCCTCGGCCCATTTGGCCTAACTTAGGGCTAGGACAGAGAGGTGTCACCTCTATGCCATAAGCCGATTAACTCTTTGATAGTTACTACTAAGGTGATCACCTCATCGCAATGGCACCGCCTTTATGGTAAACCACTTATAATAGTATTTAATATAGCTGTAACCATGGTGGTCAAGTGGGGTGGGCCTTATACCCTCCAGACCTCATTTTTGCATGGCGATGAGATTTTTTGGGAGAAGAAAAAGGCTATTGGGGCTAATGATGGTCTAGGAACCTAGGGCCATGGGTGAGGGTTAAGATAAAAATGAAGAAAGAAGAGAGAAAAAAAAAGCAAAGGAGAAGAGGAGGGTTACTAACCATTAGCAAGAGTTAGCAAAAAAAGAACTAGGAATAAGAAGGAGAGGCTCTAAAACCAGAAAGGGATGTTCTTGAGAGAAAGAGGAGAAAATTAAGCTTAAGAGTTCATTTCCTTAAAAAGAAGAAGGTGAAAAAAATTTGTCTTCAAGTGTAGCTTACATTCAAGTAGAGTTCAATATCCAAAACAGCCTCTGAGGGCCAACTACTTTGTTAAAGGCTCATACTTAAGTAAATCCTATTTATTTCCTTGGCATTTTAATGTTAGACTTGCATATGACTTAGTTAGTTTGTTTATTTAGTGTATATTTTGAGTTTATGCTACTTGTCATGCCATGTTATTAATGTGATATGCTATGGTGTTGAATGTAGTAGTAAAATAGCAAGTTTTTGATTGTTTGCTTGCATGTCATTTGCTTAGAATAAAAGTTTAGTCATTTTGAGAGTTGGGCTACTTGTTGATCAGGCAATGCCTCTATGAAAGGGTGTCCCCTCTTCACAGAGACGATCGCCACTCAGACAGGGCAACCCACACATTTGTCTTGAGATTTTTATAATGTTTATGCGTGCTTTTAGTTTCTAAGCATGTTTAGGTTCTTCTACTTTATTTATTTACATATGACTATTCGTATCATGTCTTTTAAGTTAATTTACTAAGTCCTTAAACTCCATTTGTGTGAACTTGTTTTGTAAATTGGTTTGATTGCTTTCTTTTGAGAGATTTTACGTATTTCGAGACTAATATTTTGACATTTACAGGATATTTGAGACTGATCTCCTTGAATCGTTAAGGGTTTTATCTCTTAATTCGTTCTTGAGAGGTTTTTATGGGTCTAAGAACTAGTTTAGCTTTGGTTTATTCTTGGTATATTTTCAGTATATTGTTTGTTTATTATACTTTTATTTGTTTAAAAAATGTTGTAATCCTTAATCTCTTTCCCCTTTGAATTCCAATGTATTGTTTTGATATATTATTTTGATGAATTTCAGGACTTTAAGGTATGAAATTGAGCTAATGTGCAAACTCGGAATTAAATGTAAAATTGAACAATTGATTAAAGTCAATTCCTAATCATATGTAAATAAAGGAATAACCGGATAATTAAAGGTAACAAATACCTAGTTTCCAAATTAAATTCCAAATTAAAGGTAATAAAATACACAAACGGAGGCCGATCGTAAGGTCGGGTGGGCATTCAAAAACCCATACCTAATTTCCGAACCCATTATCTGACGATAGCTTTTGAGAATCTCCATGGAATCTAGTTACTATACAATGTATCTCAACTTTTATTTGAATGGTGACTCCATCTCTATTTAGACTTTAAAGACTTAACATGTATTTCCTAATAAACCTTAAGCCTACACAGTGCAATAATCATCAATACTTGAATGTATGTTAAATTCTACCGCCTACAATAACTAACTTGGTGTAACAAAAATCTCATACAACAATTTATGGGTTTCGTAGTCCATGCTGTATAATTCCAAGAATGGCCCAAATAAAATGAGTTCCTAGCAGAAAAGTTATGTCATTCTTGCAAAAATTTTAGAGTCATAGATAAATTAATTCAGTGATGAAAACCATTTCAGAGCAGGTACCAAAAAAAATCTTGATTTTTATTTGGTTGGAGATTTTTTGTACAATAGTGTGCTGCAATCTGAATATAAAAGCAAACTCATCTATTAGTCATCACTTCAATTTCTTTCATCATCTAATACTATAATGCTACACCAACAAATTCCATCTTCTTGAAACATGAAAAAAAAAATAAAAATCAAAAGCAAACAAAGAAAAATTAACAATTTTATCATTAAACAAAGACAAGATGAGCAGATGACCAAAATCAATATAGTAACAGTTGGTCAATGCATCTTCCTCAGAAAAATATCAAGCAAATATTCAACAGCACAAAACAGTATACTACCACGTACAATCAATTAATCACATTAAAAGCAATTGCTGCTTAACACTTTTCTCTTGTTTTCTTTTTTTTCTTTTCTCTAATAATGCACAGCGAAAGATCATACAGAATAAAGGAAGCTCATAATTTTATATACTAACTAATATATCAAGAAACCATGAACTTTAAACAGTGTGTATATTCTATATATCATACAATTGATGGCATTTTCACCTGAACCAACCATGCCCGAAAATAATCATCCCATTGATTTCCGTGCCCCGCCTCTATCTCCGATGGCCTCTGGTCGGAGTTTTTTTATGGCTAATGATGACGTGCTTACTGAATTTCTTGAGCACTCACTGCGTGTTCCTGATTTAGTTTTGCTTGACAAAATTTTCCCTAGATAAAAGATTCTTGAGATCATTAATAATAATAATAAAAATAATAAATTATCTCAAAAACCAAATCTGTAGTTTAAAGAGGAGACAAAAAAAAAAAAATTCAGCAAATAGAAGCGACTCAGATCTAATGATTTGAGATGAAAATAGAGAGAGCTATTGTTTTGTGTTCTGCTTTTGCATGTGCGCCTTTAGCTGTACGGAGATGCACAACAGCAATAGAAATTAGGAGGGAAGAAGGGAATGGTGCTGAAGAATATTTGGAAAGAAGAAGGGAGAAGATGTCCGTGAAGGAAAAGCTATGGAAAAAAAAATAAAGAAAAAAAGAAGAAGATGCGTAAATCACAAGGGTAGTTGTGTAATTAAAATTGATCAAGGTGGTATACGTGTAATTTTAAAAAAATGGAGGTAATTTTATTGTTTTAGTTGTGTTTTAGGGCATTTATCAAAAATTTCAATTTTTTTGGTCGGTAGGATCTGCTTCCAGGAAATGTTATCGGGTTGAATGAAGTGCACTCTCTAGGCCAAAGACATGGGTGATTTAAGCCTAAGGGATCTTGAATATTGGATTTAATATGGGGGCTTCAAGATGATGATGATTCCTCTTTTTTCAGGCTGAAATAATTCGCCTTAAATATTCAGTGACTAGAGTGGATAATATTTTTATGTCTTCTTGAAGGCATTATTCCACGACTTGAAAGGATATCTAAAATACAACCTTGACAAATGACAGTTTTACTACAATTATCTTTAATTGTTTTTCTTTCAAGGTTGGTGATGTATCATCAATTCTTTTTTGGTTTTTTATTGGGCTTCTCATCTTTGTCTTAAAAGTTATTTCCAAGCCTTTTCTCACATTTGGGTAACACCATTAGATTTTGTTAACAATTTTGGTGAGTGACGATGGTTGTTGGTCTTAGAATTTCAAATGTGTTCAAGATTTAAATGAGGTACCCGCGCAACCTATCCTTTATTTGTTATAATTTTTTTTTTAGAAAATTTTAAATTCTATAAATATAATGGATACAAAAATGTATATACATAATGATCCGAATTTTTATTAATTATTAATTTAAGTGTGGGATTATTTAATGTTAATTATCATTTAATTATTTATGAGATTTTTATTATTTGTATAGTTTCATTTAAATTATTGTTTAATTTTTTAGTGTATAATTAATTTGGGAGAAATTTATATTTTAAAAATATTAGAATATTATTTTTAATTTAAAAGTTATTATTATTTTATATTATTTTAAAAAATATATACAAAAACTTTTTTCTTCTTCTTTTTCTCTTTCTTCCTTCTTTTCTTTCTTTCTTTTCCTTTCTTCCTTTCTTCTCTGCATCCATCGATAGCAGCAGTAGTAGCACCCACCAACCATTGTCCAGCGCCATCGCCACCACCAGCTACTCTTCCCTTCCTCCGGCAATGCCACCACCCAACCTTTCCTATTTTCCTCTTGGATTCTCTAGTGACCGGATCACTTTTGGGCTTACTGGCTATAGACGGCGGGGTTTAGCATGCACCTAAGATTTTAGCAACCGCAATATTATTTGATCTCAGGGTTCCAGAGAACACACTAACCACTGTCACAAAAACATGACGTGGAGATGAGGAGTCACCACCCAGGGTAACAACTAAGACAAACTGAAAATAATGGTACTCGATTCTTTAAATGAAAGCTAGCGCCACAACCAGGAGATTCTGGATATGGAATACTAACTTCTTTCAGTCTTGTATTCATTTAGAATTATTTTATGAATTACTATTTTATCCTCTATTTATTTGCAATTTCATATAAACCCTTATTTAAACAATTAACCCTAAGCAAACTAGTCATAAAAAAATATGTAAACAATGCATTCATTTAAGTTCATAATCCCTAAGTTAGTCTAATCTATATTGATTTTAATTAAATGGGCTAAATCTATATGTTTTAATTTACAAGTGAGCCTAAAGACTAATGAGCCTAATTCCTATTCAATTTTAATTAAGTCAACCTAAGTTTATTTATTTTCATTCTAAAAATGGGCCTACATCTACAAATTATGAAATATTTAAATTAGTGGGCCTAATTCTATATATTTTATTTCTAAGGTGATCTTAAATCTACAACTTATGGGAAATGCCTTAAGCTAATGGGCTATGTCTAATTAATTTCAATTATCCTAAGGTGGGTCTAGGTCTAAATTAGCTAAATGAGCCTAAATCATTTCTAACCTAATTTATAATTAATTATGGGCCTAAAATTAATTCTAATTAATTAAACCTAAACCTAATTAAATTAGTAAATCTATTAAAAGGAAGGTGAATCTAATTATTAAACATAAAAAAAACCTAAATTTATTTAAATGGGTTAGAGCTTAATATAGGCTTAGAGCCCAAAACACATAAAAGAAATAAACAAGTCCAAAACATTAAAAAAAAAAAACACCATGACAATCAAATAAAAGATAAAAAAAATCAATTAAATTTCTAAAAAAAACCTAATTTAATTAAAGTGATCTTAAATAAAAAATTATTAATAAATAAAATAATTAACAAGTAACCTAATTCTATATACTAAAATCTAATTCAATTTTAATTCAAAAACCCTAATTATCTCTATAGCCATCAATTTTAATTAATCACCCAATTAAAAAACCTAATTTTACTACCCAATTAATTAAAATAAACACACAACCACATATACATGATTTCATTATTCTCATTATTTGGGCTATTACAATGATCTACTGAAAAATAATAAGAAAATAAAAATTAGTACAACCCCACAAAAATAAATAAATAATACAAAATAAAACAACCAAACAAAAAAAAATTAAAAGGAAAACCTAGAAACTATATTCGGTTACAAAATTCAATCCATGGCATTCCATGGATCTTCATGGATTTTGTTCTATAAGTGAACTGATCATTTAACTCTCTCTATAATCATCAACACAAAAACAAAAATAAACAATGGTTAGTGAATAAAAAAATTAACAATAAAAATTAAATAAAGTTAAAATTTAATAGAACCAAAATAATCAAACAAAAAAATAGAAGAAAGTAGGAGAGGAGATAGTATGGATGTAGTATTGATTTGCCCCTTAGACTAGTATAAATCATCGTTGCTTTTTAAATGGATCTTCAATACTTATTGTTCTCTTTTCAAAAGCCTACTACTTCTTGCTCAAAGAATAAATACTTCACAAGAAAATATTTTTAATTGAACAATGCGTAAGAAAAAAAGTCAAAGCCTCCAAAAAAGGTTTAGGAAAAGAGAGGTCCCTAACAAGAAGTTTTTTTTATAGGGGAGTTTGAGTTGGGTTTATATAGAATGCCCTATCTAAAAGATGTATCATACTATGAATTTTCTCTCTTCATAATGATAGAGTTTTGATTTTAAAAGGACTTTTGATTCCCTAAAAAATATTATTTGACCAATCAAAATTCAAAAAACAAGATTTTTTATTTACAAAAAATGAAAAATACAGATGAAAAACCTTTAATTCTAACCGGGATTATATAATTCTGATTGAAATTACATAATTCTAATCGGTTTTATGTAATTCCGATCGGAATTACAGAAAATTTGATCTTTTTTTTTTACTTTTAATTACAAAAATAATTCTAAAAGAATTTAAACTTTTCAATTAGGTCCTTAAAAAATATTACAATTAAGTCCTTAAAAAATCAATTAAACTCTTTTGGAAGCACATTTAGAATTTTGAGGTTTCAAACTTCAAGTGTCAAAGATCTATTTATAATATTTTTATCATTGGAGTCCTTTGTCGCATCTACACTCAACTATCCTAAAATTAGGTGCTTACACTGGCGACAATTTTGGCAACCTCTGAGCTTGCTGTCAGTCTTGATTGGAAGTTCATCCTTTGGGCATTATTTCCTCTCAATCAATTTCTCTAGGTAACTCCGATTACGCCTCCAATTTTGTGAATTTATGTTCAGGTTAATTTTGTGTTTTTTTTTTTTTTTTTTTGTGAAATTGAGTTTGAATTTGATTTAATTAGATATTTTTTCTTTGAGAATAATTGTAATTGAGGTTGAGATCCAAATAATGGTGATTTTTAATTATTTTTGTGATTTTTAAAATTTTTCGGGTTTGGCTTATTGTTTCAGCTTAAAACATTTTATTTTTTTTATTAAATTCTATTAATTTTGTAGATTTAACTTTGTTAAGGAAGTTTTGTAAAATTATATATAGAATTGCAATTATGAATTTTGAAAGATTGTGTATAATTATGTATTTTTGGAAAAAATATTAGAAAATGGTGAATTATTTGACTTTAATTGAAATTGTTGTTAATTATGCTATTTTAGACTATTTTTTATTAATAAAAACGTAAAAATAATTCTTATTATTATTTCTCAATTTTTAATTATTTAGTAGTTATTTTGGGAAATTAAATGAAAAATAAATTTATTTATTATTTTTGTGGCTAAATGAGCATTTTATTATTTTTATGATGATAATAAGTGACTTTAATAATTATTTGAAATTTATGCTAATTTAATTGTAAAATGAAAATTTTATGCTATTCATGGATTTTATTAGAAAATATTATTTAATAACTAGAATTTATTATTTATTTGGAAAATAAATTTCTTTAATATTTTTAAGATATATTTAATGATTTGAGAATTTATATTATTTTATTTGTGTAATTGTGATATTGGTTATTGGTTAGACGTGGATTGTAGTTTGGGAGACTAATATGAGATGTTGAGCTTTTGAGATATTTGAAGTGTATTTTCGTGCAGGTTGGACTCTACTTTTATTAAAGGGATATTCGTTTTACAAAAGAGACTCTGTCGAATTTTTGGTAGATTTCTCATAAAATGTGACATTAAGTCTATGTTTGTTTTGAGTCTTTTATTAGAGTCGTGCCTTAGATCGAGTTTTCACCATAAATCTATAATATATTAGATTAGGATCTTATCCTAATTATTTTATTATTATTTTTCTATAACTGTGTCGAGATTAAGGCTTACAGGATCAGGCCAGTCGAGTCATTTTAAAGGAGCGTACTCCACCTATGAGTTATTATTATATGTATGCATTGCATGTAGAAATATTATTGGTATCCATAATTTTAATAAATATGAATTTTATTATGCTATGTTTGCATATATATATAAAAGTAAATATTTATTTCTATAAAATTGGATGCTGTGCATATTTAATATATGATTTCATTATTTTATTTATAAAATATTATTTTAGGGGATAGTTGTAGAATGTGCCACCTAGTGGGTTAAACTAGGGCTGTTGTGCAGCAGTAAGCTAGATGCTAGGTTATAATTTTTATTGATATGAGATATGATTAAATTGATTATTGAAATTTATGGTAAGAGAGTGGTGTGATTGAGGAAGCTCAGTTGACCTAATGTCTCGGGGCCAATCATGCTGATAGTGAGACTGCGGGAGCTCAGTTGACTTAGTATCTCGGGGCCAGTCTACTGTCAATAATTGAAAAGCAAAATATTTTTGGAATTAATGAGCCTGTTGGCTAATGAGGTTCTATTATTGAGTTTGCAGAATATTTTAAGGTTCTGCTCTGGTCCTCCACCTAAATATTACTACATTTATTTGTTTATCAAAAAATATGATTTTGAGCATCTGTATGAAATGCATGTATACAGTAAATAAATAAAAATTATTATATTGATACTTGAATGTATGTGTCCCTAGATTGCATGCATATATATAATAATAATTCACTCAGTAAGGTCTGACCCCCTCAATTATTTTTCAGGATACTTCTCGTCAGACCTCTTATAGTAGTTCCCTTTGTCGGACCCTTTCTTCTAAGGCTGACCTATGTAAATTTTAAATTATCTTTTCTTTGTATTTCTAGACGCTGTAGTAGCATTACATACTTGTATTCTATGAGTTGTTATTAATGGTGGTTGTATTTTGAACATTGTAAAATATTTTTATTAAGATATTATTTATGGATATTCTTTTTATTATTAAAAGTTTTAATTCTGAGCATATTTATGGTTATATTTTAGTGAGTTTTTATTTTAAGGCTTGCTACAGGTTTTAGATTCTCACAAATTCACATTCCCTAGCACCAGTCATAACTCCCGGATTTAGGTCGTGACAATATAGGAGAAAAAATTAAAAAAAAAAGCATGACAGATAACCAAATATTACTCTATATTTAGAGAAGTTAAATAATATTTGATGAGTGTGAGAAATGCATTATTTTGAGCACTTAATGTGTTAGAATTATATGTCATTCTAGTTGCATTTGTAATCTTTTATTAAGTTTTTCTTTAGTTTAAGTATTATTATTGCATGACTTGAGTTTGTATTCATTTCTAGTTTTTAGGTTTACTTTTGGTTATTTTTTTTTACGCATTTAAGTGTTCAAAGAATAGTGATGGAGTAAGGCATAGGACTAATGAAGGCTATAAAAGTGTTTAAGGAGCATTTAAGACATAATCTAGCAAGTTTGAGGCTCAGAAGAGGCACATGGCTGTGTGCATAATTGCACATGGCCATGCCTGATTGAAGGATGAACACACAACCATGCACACCCACGCATATTACCATGCTTAATTGCTGGATTCTTATGAAGACAGGCACATGGCCATATGCCTAAACACGTATGGCTATGTTCCATGCTGGTAGCTTTTGAAATTTTAATTTTGAAGCACTAATTTTAGGGGATTTAAGGGATTTTTTAAAAGAAAGCAAATCAAGAGGCTAGAGGCTAAGGTTTTATATGACTGTAGTCTTTAGGAACAAAATATTCTATTCCATTTTATTCTATATTTTTTTTACAAGTTTTTATCTTCCTTTTGGATAAAAAAAATAGTGATTGTTTATGTTAGTTTTGGAGATTGAGAAACAATGGTTGAAGAACAATAGCCTTCTACTTTCAAGGGGGTTTTCTAAATACCTATTATTATTCAATCTATTTTGATTAATGATGATGCTTATTTTCTTTTATTCCTTTTCTTTGTCTCTTATTATCAATATGGGTAGCTAAGTTCTTATTAGGGTTCTTATATCAATTCAACCATGAAACAATTGTAATTAAACTTAAGCTATTAATCTCAATCCATTAGTTATTATTGAACTTAATGTCTTCATAGGATTGATGACCCTTTGATTGAATCTACACAATGAAACTTGATTGAGAGATAGGTTCCATTGGGCATAAACAACCTATTAGACGCTTTCTTAGTTGAGAAACATTTAAGCAACTAATATTGATTAGGGGCTAGAGCTTTAAATCGGGTTAAACAACACTTAGTAAGTGAGAGCTATAAATCTAAGATGTTAATCTACTTGGTTAATTGTGGGTTTGTCTAAGAGGAAAACCTAGGTTTCTTTAGACGCCTTCAAATTGGATTAAAGTTAGGTATGACTTAGGTATTAATTAATCTTAAGAAATGGTTGAATTGATAATAAGAACTTAGCTTTTTAAATTGATTGTTAATTATTTCATATTTCCTTTTTTTTAATTTTAGTTAATTTTAAAACACCATTTTTTCGTTGTTTAAACACACAAAGCACAATTAGTACTATAATACTTAATTTGCAATCTCTACGGGATTGATATTTAATTACTACTTGTATGATTCTGTATACTTGCATATTATGCACCAAGTTTTTGGTGTCGTTGCTGGGGACTATTGAAATTGATATTGTTGAGAATTTTGTGTTGTTTGATTTAGACTTCTTTTAGTGATTGTTTGTGTGGTTTTCAGGGATTTGAGTAGTGCATGCACATAACACATGGTGCAAGTAGATGAGGAACCCAGTTAATACCACTTGATTTAAAGCTAGAGAGGATAATTTGTAGAAGCAAGAGATAGACTAGTAACAGAATGAATGGAGAAGAAGAGGAAAGAGACCAACCTCCAACTGAACGAGTAGCACATAACGAGTAAAATGGATAAAATAGGAAAAATAGCTAAAGAACTATGAGGGACTTTATGAATCCCAATGTCCAAGGTGACCAAAATCCAATTGTAAGACTGGTTGTAGTAGCAAACAATTTCAAAATTTAACCTGTCATGATCCAAATGATCCAGAACTCATAGTTCAATAAGTTGCCATATGAGAACTTGATTGGTCACATGACCCAATTTTTGGAATATTTCTTAACCTTTAAAATGAATAGAGTGTAGCCTAAAGCAATTTGGTTGATCCTTTTTTATTTTCATTGATAGATAGGGCCAAGAGGTGGTTCACAAGCTTGCCACCAAGCTCCATAAACACATGGAAAAAAGCTTTACATAGCTTTCTTTAACAAGTACTTTCCACCAGCTAAAGTACTCAAAATCAGAAATGAAATAAACTCTTTTTATTAAAGAGAGGATGAGAGTTTCTATGAATGTTAGAATAGATTCAAAGATCTTTAGAGACAGTGTCCACCATAATTGATTCCTTTATGGGATTTAGTGTAGTCTTTCTATAAAAGAATCAGTCCAGTAGTCAGAGTAAACATATGTGCATTTGTTGGAGGAACTATTATGTCAAAGACACCTGAGGATGCTTTGGAGCTTTTTGAAGAAATGGTTAATGCACAAAACCATTGGTCCAATAAGAGGGCTATTCTAAAGAGAGGGGATCATTTGAGCTTGATAACTTAATAATGGTAAATGAAAAAATGGATGCCTTATCCAAGAGGATGGATAAAATGAGTGTTAATAGAATTTCTAACTTGTCTTCTTCTTATGAAGTGTGTCAGGGCGGTCGTCCAACTATTAAGTGTCAAATGATGCAAGGATTATTAATGGAGAATGTTAACTATATAAAAAACTTTAAGGGGTAGCAGAACTAAGTGAATGGAAACACCTATAATCCTAGTTAGAGAAATCATCCTAATTTCTCCTGGAGGAATGAAGAAAATAACCAGTGGAGGCTATAAGCACCATTAGATTTTGGAGGGCAGAATGCACAACATCACCAACTTAATTTCTCATTGACTCTTTGTCAATGAGAAATCAAGGTTCCTTGCCAAGTAACACTAAAAAGAATATAAAAAAGAAGTTGAAGGCTATTACCTTAAGAAGTGGAATAAAGATTCAAACCCCAAAAGCAATTGTGGAATATGAGAAGCAAAAGAAAAAGGAAGAGGAGAAGGAATAAGAAGATGGGTGGGTTAAAGTGCAAGTGAAAAAAGAACATGAAGTTGAGGATAAAAATATAAAGAAATCAACACCATCACTAGTGAAGCCTTATAAACCTCCAGTTCCATATCCTCAAAGGTTGAAGAAATAGGAGCATGATCAATAGTTTGTAAAATTCTTGGAGAGGTTTAAGGCACTCCACATCAACATGCCTATTATGGAATGTCTTTCTTAGAAGCCAAAATATTCCAAGTTTCTAAAGGAGCTAATTTTCAATAAAAAGAAGTTATAAGAGTTTGAGATATTCATACTTACGAATGAGTGTAGTGCAATCATCTCGAATAAACTTCCTTTGAAAAAGAAGCATCCAGGGAGTCTTACCATTCCAATTTATGTTGGAAACTTGAATTTTTAAAGAGCTATATATGATTTAGAAGCTTCAATTAATCTTATGTCTTTGTATGTTTACAGGAAATTAGGGCTAGGAGAAGTAAAACCCATATATATCGATTGCAGCTTGCAGATAGGACAATGAAGGAACTAGAAGGAATAGTGGAAGATGTGCTAGTAGGGGCTGGGAAATTAATTTTTTTCAGTTGATTTTATAGTCCTTGACTTTGTAGAGGATGAGGAGGTTCCATTAATCCTTGGTATGCCTTTTTTTTTTACACTGCAAGAGCAATCATTGATGTTTTTTATGGAACTCTCACATTGAGAGTGGGGGATGAAACTTATAAGTATAATGTTTATCAAAGCATGAAATACCCTTATAATGAGGATTTTTGTATGAGAGTTAATGTTGTTGATGAATGCGTGAATGAAGTCTAATAATAGACGTTGGAAAAATCTGTGGAAATTGAGAATATTAAAAAGTTTTTTTAGGTATAATCTTCTTAAGATGGAGTATACCTCAAACACCAACCCCGTATACCATACATGAAATTACCAAACATTGAACCCACACCACCCTCAACCATTAAACCACCAAAATTAGACTTGAAACCTTTATCCTAATATTTGAGGTACACTTTTCAAGGAGAAGATCAAACACTACCTATGATTATGTCCTCTAAACTCAATAAAGATCAAGAGGATTTGCTAGTGGATGTACTAAAGAGGAGAGTAAAAGCAATTAGGTGATAGATTTTTAACATTAGGGGTATAAGTCCATCTTATTGCATGCACAAGAACTTGATGGAGGAAGGTCACAAGCCAACCATTGAAAGGTAGAGAAAGCTCAACCTAAACATGCAAGAAGTGGTAAAGAAAGATGTAGGCAAGCTTCTTAATGCAGTAATCATCTACTCCATCTCAAACAGTTCATGGGTGAGCCCGATCTAGTGTGTACCAAAGAAGAATTACAATTATGAAAAATGAGGAAGGGGAGTTGATTCTTATAAGAGTTGTAAGTGGATGAGGGTGTGCATAGATTATAGAAAGTTGAATTCATTTATAAGAAAAGGCCACTTCCCATTACCTTTCATTAATTAAATTTTGGAGTGGATAGTAGGGACATGCTTTTTATTATTTTTTGAATGAGTACTCAGGGTACAATCATATTGCAAGAACTCTAGAAGATCAAGAGAAACCCACTTTTACATGTCCTTATGGCACATTTGCATATAGGAGGATGCCATTTGGATTATATAATACTCATGTGACATTTTAGAGATGTATGATGGCCATATTTATAGATTTAGTAGAGGAGATCATGGATGTTTTCATGGATATTTTTTAGTTTATAGAAACTCATTTGAGGGATATCTAAATAATTTAGAGCAAGTTTTTGCATGCTACGAAGAAACAAACTTGGTATTGAATTGGGAAAAGTATCATTTCATTATAGATGAAGGAATTATTCTAGGACATAGATTTCAGCTCAAGGGATTAAAGTTGATAAAACAAAGGTGGTGAAAATTGAGAAATTGCAGTACCCCACAAATGTGAAGGGAGTCAGGAGTTTTCTTAGCCATTCAGGCTTCTATAGGCGGTTCATTGAAGATTTTTGGAAAAATCTCTAAACCCCTATGTAAGTTGCTTGTGAAAGATTCACCTTTCAATTTTATTAATGATTGTAAATATGCTTTTAACAGGTTAAAGGAAGCACTTATCTTAGCTCCTATAGTGATGGCCCCAGATTGGAGTCTACCATTTGAGTTGATAAGTGACGTGAGTGATCATATAATATGAGCTTTACTTGGTCAAAGAAAGGAGAATAAACTACATGTGATATACTATACAAGCTGGACATTAACTGATACACAGTCGAATTATGCTACTATAGAGAAGGAGATATTGGCAATTATTTTTGCTTTTGATAAGTTTATATCCTATCTTTTTGGCTTTAAGGTTATTGTGTACACAAATCATATAGCATTGAAGTACCTAATGAACAAGAAAGATCCCAAACCAAGGCTCATTAGATGGGTGCTATTGTTGTAAGAATTTGACATTGAGATTAGAGACAAGAAGGGCTTTAAAAAATATAGTAGCTGATCATTTATTGAGGCTGGACAAAGAGTAAGAGGAAGGGAATAGCCAAGAACCTATCAAGGAATTATTTTGAAATAAGATGCTTTTGGCTATAGGGATTATGGGTGCTCTTTAGTTTACTGAAATAGCAAATTTTCTGTTAAGTGGAGAAAAGCCAGATGAGTTCACTCCTCAATAAAAGAAGAAGTTGATTTATGATTCCAAATTTTACATTTAGGATGAACCATTTTTATGGAAATTGTGCAGTGATGGTATGGTGAGGAGATGTGTAGCAAATGAAAAAGTTGGGTCAGTCTTGCATCATTGTCATGGAATGGTCAATGGTGGACGTTTTAGATCACAGAGAATAATTGCTAATGTTCTTGTAGTAAGGTTTTATTGGCCTACACTTTTTCAAGATGCAAGAGACTTTGTGATTCATTATGATGCATGTCAAAGGAGTGGAAACATTTCAAAGAAGGACAAAATGCTTCAATCTAAAATTTTAGAAGTTAAAATGTTTGATGTATGGGGCATTAACTTCATGGGGCCATTTCTTTTGTCAGAGGGTAACAAGTACATTCTTGTTTATGTGGACTATGTTCCCAAATGGGTAGAGGCCCAAGCATGCTAAAAAAATGATGTAAAAGTTGTTTGAAAGTTCTTAAAGAAGTTATTATCTCGGTTTGGTATGCCTAGAGTAATCATAAGTGATTGGGGGAACACATTTTTGCAATAAAAACATAGAAACATTATTAGCCAAATATGGGGTGAAGCACAAAGTAGCTACACCTTATTACCTTCAAATAAGTGGACAAGTTGAAGTGAGTAATAGGAAGTTGAAGAAATTTTTGGAAAGAATAATGAGCAAGTCAAAAAAAGAATGGGCAAGGAAGTTTGATGATGCTTTATGGGTATATAGAATAACTTACAAAACACCTATTAGGATGTCTCCTTTTAGGTTAGTTTATGGCAAAGCATGTCATCTTCCTATTGAACTTAAGCATAAGGCTTATTGGGCAGTAAAACCCTTAAATTTTGATTTTAAGTAGCTAAAAAGAGAATACTAGAGATGAGTGAGCTTGAAGAAATTAGAGAGGTTGCTTATAAGAATTCAAAGATTTACAAAGAATGCACAAAGAGATGGCATGATGCAAAAGTTAAGGTAAAAAAAGTTTAAGGAAGGTGATCAAGTGTTGCTTTTTAATTCAAGGCTCAGATTATTTGCTGGAAAATTAAAGAGTAGATGGTCAGGTTCATTTACAGTGACTCAATCATACCCTCATAGGGCTGTCAAATTATGCAACACTAGAGGAGACATATTTAAAGTGAATGGGTAGAGATTGAAGTTGTGCTATGGAGGCATATTGGAGAATTTTCGTTAAGTTGCATACTTAAGGGAGTCAACTACATGATTAACATGCCAGTCTAGCTCATGGACCTTTAAAAGAGCACTTCTTGGGGGCTTAACTAAGAAAATTTTTTTACTTTGTTTTTTTAAATAATTTCACATATATTTTTGCAAGTTTATTTTAGTTAGAGTTTTTATGTTTGCTTCTTTTATGATTTCAGGAAGCAAAGAAAGAAGGAACTCTAAAAGAGGTTTTATAAGTTAAATTTGGGTGGAATGTTTGTTGATATGATGTGCAAATCATTTATGTAATGCATTGTGTGCAAATTTATAATTGATACCTTGATTGGTAAATTGGTCAAGTTGTGCACCCTGTGGCACAACCATATGACCTAATTTTTATTCTTTATTATTAGAAAAAATTACATTAAGGCATGGCCATGTGCATTTTGTGCACAACCATGCCCATATTGAAGCCAAATTTTGCATCCAGGCATGGCCATGCATATTTTATGCATGGTCATTTGCCTAACAATGTAAAAACATGCAACCAGGCATGGCCATGCATAACATGTTCATGGCAATGTGCCTATCATTGAGAAAAAAAAATGTGCCAGCAGGTTGCACAACTGTGCGCCCCGTCACGCATGGCCGTGCATCTGCTATTGTATTGTAAATGCATGACATGCACTCAATTTTAAATGGAGCCCCTCTACTTTCCCATCATTCCCCACTTCCCAAACGTATAGGGTTTTTAACCTTGACCAACTTTCCACTTCCCAAACCCTAGCATTCATCAATTCCCACTACCTTTCCCAATTCCTAAACCTTAGAACTCCTAAATTTTGACTAATTTTTCCATTTTCCATAACTCTATATCTTCTATTTAAACGCCTATCACTCTTACACTTTCTCACA
Source organism: Mallotus nudiflorus (assembly GCA_947683625.1). Taxonomy (NCBI): domain Eukaryota; kingdom Viridiplantae; phylum Streptophyta; class Magnoliopsida; order Malpighiales; family Euphorbiaceae; genus Mallotus; species Mallotus nudiflorus. Next base: position 5,646,013 of record CANTUR010000460.1, read on the forward strand.
TCATCTTATCTTTCATTGATTCTTCATTCATCTTCTTTATTAAGCACTCTCTCAACTTTTTATCTCATTTTTACCACCATGGAAAGAGAGTAAAGGGAGAAGAGCATTGTAAAGAAGAAATCCACTCCTCCTTCTAAGAGATTAAGGCTTGGTGGAAGCTCTAACAATCTCGATGATGCTAATGAAAAATGAATGGTAAAACCCTTTCTTAATCAAATTCATTTTAGGTATGAGGGGCATAGAAAAAATTTAAGCAAATGACGAGTAGGAAAATTTTCCTTAATAGATATGCTAGTGATCTTTAAAGGAAATTAGGTTGTATGATGAGGTAATGATGCATATCAATAGGATGGGTTGGGGTGAATTTTTCATAATGCAAACTCCCACTTATGCTAAGACTACTTATGAGTTTTTCTCTTCATTTGGCTTTGATGAACAAACTCTTATGCTCACATTTCAAATAGGAAATGAAGAATATAATTTAGGATTGCTTGAACTTAATAATATGTTTCATTTTCCTAAGGATAAAAATGCTAATGTTGAGTATGATTGAGATGTATTTTAGAGAAAAATAACAAGGGAAAGGGAAATTTTTTATGAAGTTAGGCAGTGAAAGAATCTTGTATTCGATCACCTACTTTAAAGAATTTACATAGGCTCATAGCCCATTCCTTATTTTCAATTAAAGAAGGGGATTCCGTGGTTACCACCATCGAGCTAAACATTTTGTATTGTATAGTCAATGATAGAAAACTTAATATTTGTTATGCTTTAGCTAGAAAATTAAGGGATGTAGCTACAAAAGTAATCGAGGCTATTAAAGGAAGATGACTAGTGATTATTATAGCTACTTACCTAGGCTTCGACATTGAGCATTTTCCATTTGAGAAGGTTAAAGGCCATTTCTTCATTGACATGAGCATAATGAAAGTTATGGGTTTAGTCTGTGTTGACCATAGAGGAAGAGCATTCCTTACCCAACCCATACTATTGGAGGAACCACAAGAAGAGGAGGTGGAGGAAGATCAAGAAGCTACTTTTAATGTGGTCTTGGAAAGGTTGGACAACTTGGAACTTTAAGTGGGACTAGTTGATTCAACTATTGGTGAGTTGAATGCATTGGCACATTGATTGGACCTTACAGTGATGGGAATGAATCATAATGTGAATTTGATCAACCATAATCTCATGGCATTCTTCAATTCCCAAAATTTTGTTCCTCTACCATATCCACTAATTCAGGATGAACTCGAAGATGAAGAAGATAACTCCTCATATGAGGATAAAGGAGAAAGTGAAGACCTTGTTTTAATTTGTTATTTTGTTCTAGCTTGAACAATGTTTCTTTTAAGTTCTTTTTGATTTTATATTTTATGGACCAATGTATTTAAGTTGCGTTTGTTTTGTTTTATTATCTTTGTTTAAGTGATTAAAGCTTGTTTGATTTTAGTTTAAGTTATTTTAGGATTTTATTTTATTAATGTTCATAAACTTTTGTTTCATGTTTTGTTTCTTTCTTATATGGATGACATGAGTTTATGATACTTATTCTATAAAAAATGACGGCAATCTGATTAATAAGAGTTAAGGAAGCTAGTTTCTCATGTTCAACTCATGTTTTAGACATGGCCATGCACATAATGTGCATAGCCATGAGCTTCTAGAGCCCAAAATCATAATCCAGGTATAGTTGTGCACCTTCAAGCGCACAGTTATGCAACCTGATGAGTTGAAATTATAGAAATAGGGCAACCACCATGCACCCCAACACGCATGGCTATGCACCCTGATGATCATGGCAGTTGACTTTTCAATTGTCACATTCGTTATCATATACTCATGCAATGAGGACATTGAAAATTTTAAGTGTGGGGGAGAGATTAAAATTTTTGAATTTTTAAACTTTAAATTTTATTTGTTAATTTTTTATTTGATTTGATTTTGATTTAATTTCCTTATTAATTAAGGATTCTAGGAGAGCTTAACTTCCTATTTGATAAAGGAAACTTTGACTTGATTTTTTTTTTATTTTCCTCTTTCTATATAAAAAATTAAATACTATTCCTTTCCTTTTTGTTTTAGGAATAGAATTCTTTGTAACCCTTTTTCTTATTTAAACCGTATTCTTTTGTTTTGTTTTTATTCTTTTTATTTTCATTCTCTTTTGTTGTTTTTTATTTGTAAAGACACTAGCATTGTTGTGATGGCTAGAAAAAAGACTTTATATTAAGGAAAGAGGCTTAATAATGGCAAAGGTAAATCCAAAGACATAAGAAATGATTATGAAGCTTTCTTTGCCATTTATTCTAAAAAGGAAGGTAAGAGATTATGCTCCTTAGTCAAAAGAAATTTTAGCAAGCCGAAATATTTTATTGATGAGATACTTTTGAACATGGGGATTAAGGGAACCATAGATGTGTTTTTTAAGAAATTGGGGTGGTCTAAACTGGCCATAACCCAATATGATGGATTCTTTAAGCTAACAATAGAATTTTACAATACATTTAAGATTCTAGATGAAAATCAAGAAGTCTTTTCATACAGGTTCTTTGGGAAAGAGTACTATTTTAACTATGAGATCATGTCTAACATCTTTGGTTTTCTTGAAGGAGGTGTTTGTCAACCTCCATTGGATTATAATATGAGTCATTTTTGGCATGAAATCACTAGGGGTGATAGAGTTTATGAAGGCTAAGTAATGGCTAGTGGTTTATTTAATTCTACATAAGTTTATGTCACCATTTTTGGTAGAAAGGATAGCACTAGGGTTTCTTCGGATGAATTATTTATGTTGTGGTACTTGAAAACTAACACAAAAGTGTATAGTACATACTTTGTTTTGTGATCTATGTGGCGTGTTATGTAGGCTAGGAAAGCAGTGGTGTCAATGGGGAATATTGTCATGGGCTTGGAATTATACTTCGCTCTGCTCAGGATTACTAAACATCAGTTGGAGCCATTGGAGTTTGAATTCCTTGATGAAAACTACCTTATTCAGGCTGAAATTATCATAGAATTCAATAAGCTTCATGATGTCACTTTATGCTACTTATTACGCTAAACAACAATGTAACATGGTGAAGTCCCTTTGCCTTTTAACATTATAGAGGAAGAAGCTAATGGAAGTGAAAGCCAATTAAGGAAGATAGGGAGCACTAAGGGATGGAATAAAGGAATCATGGAATAAATCAAGGAGCTTATAGACATCTTTGACAATAGGATTAGGAATATGATCATGGACTTGTCTCTTAAGATGGAGAAATTTGAGAGGCATTGTGAAGTGAGGGCTGAAAGATTGCAAGCCTAAATTGATGAAATCTTTTGCATACTCCCTCAGAGAAAAAAGTCTAAAATGATTAATGAGGCCGCAAAAGATCCCATTTTCTTTCCATTCACTTCCCCAACAAGTGCATCAAAATGATGAAAGTACACTACTTTTTTAGTTTTTGTTTGTTTTTATTTTCTTTTCATGTTTGTGTGTTTGTTTTAAGAGTCATGCACATTTTGGTTTAATTTTTGTATTGTTCATGCATTACTCTCACACTTGGATTATTATAACCTATTCACACATAGAGTATTATTAATTAAAGTTTAGTTTTCTTAAAATGTACTTTAATCTTCCTTTAATGATTTGTTTGGACTTTTTTGAAGGTATATATACTGAGTAGTGTAGGAAAGGTGGGGGATACTGAGATTGGGAAGACTTTGATTAAATAAAAGTTTTAAAACTTTATATATGCAAAATTTTTAACTTCCTAAGTTTTAGAATGATTCTTATTTACTTCCACTTTTCTTGAGTGTCAATTATTTGCTTTCATGATTTCAATAGAAAAGTACTCTATTCACACGATAATAATGCATTCTTAACCTTAGATTATTGTTTCAATTTTAAGTTTTTAAGCTGTTTATTAAAGGAAGGTTGAGGTAGTTAGTCAAGTTAAAGCTAGTTAATAAGCATGATTCTTTAGGTGAATATGGTGTATTCAAGCTTTGCTTGAGGACAAGTAAACATTTAAGTGTGGGGGAATTTGATGAGTGTGAGAAATGCATTATTTTGAGCACTCAATATGTTAGAATTAGCTGTTATTCTAGTTGTATCTGTAATCTTTTATTAAATTTTTCTTTAGTTTAAGTATTTGTGTTGCATGACTTGAGTTTGTGTTCATTTCTAGTATTTTTGGTTTACTTTTGGTTTTTTTATGCATTTAAATGTTCAAAGAATAGTGATGGAATAAGGCATAGGACTTCTAAAGGCTATAAAACTGTCCAAGGAGCATTTAAGGCATAATCTAGCAAGTTTGAGGCTTAGAAGAGGTGCATGGCCATGTGCATAATTGTATATGACCATGTCTAATTGAAGGATGGACACACAGCCATGTGTACCCATGCACATGGCCATGCCTGATTACTGGATTCTTATAAAGACAGGCACACGACCATGTGCCTAAACACCTATGGCCATGTGCCCTATTAGAAGCTTTTGAAATTTGAATTTTGAAGCACTAATTTTAGGGGATTTGAGGGAGTTTAAAAAAGAAAGCAAATCAAAAGGCTAGAGGCTAGGGTTTTATGTGAGTGTAGTCTCCAGGAACAAAACATTCTATTCCATTTTAATCTATATTATTTTTTTTACAAGTTTTTATCTTTCCTTTGGATAAAAAAAAGACTAGTGCTTGTTTATATTAGTTTTGGAGATACAATAGCCTTATACTATTAAGGGGTTTTTCTAAATACTTGTTATTATTCAATTTTATTTTGATTAATGATGATGTTTATTTTATTTTATTCCTCTTCTTTATCTCTTATTATCAACATAAGTAGCTAAGTTCTTATTAGGGTTCTTATATCAATTCAACCATATAACAATTGTAATTAAAACTAAGCCATTAATCTCAATCCATTGGTTATTATTGAACTTAATGTTTTCATATAATTGATCACCTTTTGATTGAATCTACATAATGAAACTTGATTGAGAGATAGGTTCCATTGGATATAAACAACCTATTAGATGCTTTCTTAGTTGAGAAACATTTAAGTAACTAATACTGATTAGGGGCTGGAGCTTTAAATCAGGTTAAACAACACTTTGTAAGTGAGAGCTATAAATCTAAAATGTTAATCTACTTGGTTAATTATAGGTTTGTCTAAGAGAAAAACCTAGGATTCTTTAGACACCTTTAAATTAGATTAAGGTTAGGTATGGTTTATGAACTAATTGATCTTAATAAATTGTTGAATTGATAATCTAGGTTGCCCAGACACTTCTAAAAGAGCTACGTCTTGTATCAGACACATTTTTGACACTAACACATCTCAAAAACTTATTTGACACGTTTAGGGGCTTTGTCGAAAATTAAAAAAAGTGTCGGGGCCTTTTTTTTAAAAAAAAAGAAAAAGGACACACGTGTTTATTTTAAACATACGTATCCTGTATCTTATTCCCTAATGTTCTTCAATTCCTTTAATCGCTCAAATTTCACTACTCATTCATTAAGAAGGAATAAGCTACTTTTAATACGTGCATAGGATTTGGTATTTGTTCACAATAATCTCCACCTTTTGACAAAAATTAACTTTAAATATCATGATGAGAAGATCAAGATATGGGATGTTGGTGGAGATGATTTTGGAAATATGGAAGATGTTGGATTTCTTGAGTTTGCTAATCTCTCATTGGATGAACCGAAATTAGAGACGGTATTCTTCAATGAAGATGCTAATGAGAACATTGAGTGTGAAAATGTTAATTAAGTAGAAGATTTTATAAATTGAAATTGCTAATAAATATTATGAATGAAGTCTTGATATATTAATGTTGCTTATGTGTATTATAATTTTATTGTTAATTTTTAAGTAAAATTAGATGCAAAATTGTTTATTTGTTATTAAAAAAATTGTGTATAATTGATGTGTTATTGCGCTATTTATGTTAGAAGATAACATGATTACATGGTGTCTTTTTTTAAAAAAAATTATTTTTAGTGTTAAAAAAATATTACTAACCATGAAATATTTTTGAATTGAATCTTATTTATAATTTATATAAAATGAACTTTATAAATTTTCATATTTATAAATTAACCCTTATATTTTTAATATTTATAAATTGCCCCCAGTGTCCATATCCTGTATTTTTAAAAAAAAGTTGTTTCCTCGTATTCGTATCCATGTATCCATATCCTTGTATCCCATGTCTCCATTCCTGTGTCCATGCTACCTAGTTGATGATAAGAACCTTAGCTTTTTAAATTGATTGTTAATTATTTCAGATTTCGTTTGTTTAATTTTAGTTAATTTCAAAACACTATTTTTTCATTGTTTAAACAAACAAAACACAATTAGTATTATAATACTTCATTTGCAATTTTCGTGGGATTGATATTTAATTACTACTTATACGATTTCGCAAACTTATGGATTACGCATCAACATTGAATAATTCTAACAACTTTTAATTTTATTGATATAAAGACTTTATTAATGTAAAAGAAAATTTTAGAAAATAGTCTATCTTTCATTGAATATTAGTTAGAATTCAAGTTCAAGCATCCAAAAAGAAAGTATAAAATCCATTTTCTATTTGTAAAAAGATGAAAAAAATTGAAATGACCCTCTTCTTTGATTATAGTTTTTTTTTATGACATCAATACCTTATTTTTATAAATGAAACTTTTTTTGAATTATATATAAAAAAATTGACTAAAAAGAACAAATTAACTCACTTACAATATAAATTTGGAATCTCAGTAAAAATGGCAAATAAGGTACTAAATTATTTAATTATATGAGAAAGAAAAAAAAATTTATACCTTATTGTCTTGTGAATGTGGATGACCATAGGAAAAAAAATAAATGAGAAATATAATAAAGAAATATAGAAAGAAAAGTGAAAACTAGAAGAAAAATTATACCTTATTGCCATCTAAAAGTGGATAATCATATGAGGAGAGGCGAAAAAAAGAAACAAATGTGGGAATAAAAGTTCTTGATATTGGAGAGAAAGTTGTGGTTGTTTACTAAATAGGTGTCTATTAGTTTTTTAATTGTTATTTAGGTGTCCATTGGTTTTTTAATGGTTGTTTACTAAATGGGTGTCTATTAGTTTTTTAATAGTTTTTTTTATTGAAATGTTTTTTTTTTAAATTGAAATGAAACCTTTTTTTTTATTAACTGTATAAGAATTTGAAGTGTTTAATTGGGGTGGTGTCTATTATTTTTTTAATGGTTGTTTACTAAATAGGTGTCTATGAATTTTTTAATAGTTTTTTTTTTCAAATGTTGTTTTTTAAAATTGAAATGACACCTTTTTTTTTTATTAAATGTATGAGAATTTAAAGTGTCTAATTGGAAAAAAAAATAACTATTGTAATAATATGACATATTTTATTACCAAGCGTCGCAACATGGTGAAAGGAGGAATTGTGCTTGATATAAATACTTTATTAATGTAAAACAATATTTTACAAAATAATCTATCTTTCATTAAGTGTTTAATTGGAAAAAAACAATTGTTGTAATAATATGACATATTTTATTGCCAAGTGTCACAACGTGGTAAAAGGAGGCATTGTACTTCTCTTTTTGCTGTATATATATATATATATATGAGCATATAGACAAAAGTGGACACCTCTAATTATAAAATTTTTGACTATTTAGACTTAGCAATAAATAGTGCAGAGAAGATAACAATTTCAATAGACAAAGCAAAACATAATTGTTATTATAGACATACTAAAGACTTCACACGTTGCTGACACTCTACAAATTCCCATCTAAATACTATTACAAACTTTATAATTTCTCTAGGAAATTCATTAGATATACATCAAGAATAGACTATTGACTTAGAAAATGATACAAGTATATTTTCTAACAGACAACTTAGGACTTTAAATCCTAAGACTATATACCAACAAGGACATATAAACACATTAATGAGATGAACTTCATTAATTACATTAAGACAGAATGTTAGGATTGCCTGTCCAGATGGACAAGGGGTGATAATTCCTTTAGCATCATAAGAAGGTAATAATCAACTCAAGACTTATAGAAGACTTAATTATATTCATCTTGGACTAGTAGTTATAGGGATAAGAACTCTAACACGAGCATGAATAGGAACTAAAGTACTGATAGTACTTTATGACACTAGACACTCAGACTTTGACAAAGCCATTGTAGGAATAATAGAAGCAGACATGAATAATAACAGTAGTATAAACTATATTGCTTTAGACTTTAATATGACAATAAATGACTTTCAAAAATACATTAAAGTTAAAATCCTCATAAAAGGATACCAAGACTTTATAGGAGATAATATCCTTCTAGAAATACAATTTATAGGAAAAGCCATACACAATATAGCTACTTCCTATAAATTAGACTTAAGAGGACTAGTTAATATTATATCAACAATAGGAACTAGAATGATTCCATCTAGATGAATAAACTTTGAGACTCTAGTAGGCTTAGAATGAAATCTTGGACATATAAGACCTGTTAATGAAACATTGACTCCTACAAATGCTGAATATTATCAACATACAAATAATTCATATAGTGTAAGATTTATAGACTATGAAAAAGGTAAATCTATAATAGAAGAAGACATTGATTATGAATCAACTTCAAACTTAATGATTAGGACAACCAATCTTAAGAAAACTCACCTATACTAGTTAAAGGACATATATGGGGTGAATCTGCATTAAGAAAAAAGACATACATAAAAATGTACTTACCAAGAATTTTAGGCTTTGACTCTGGAAATGATGACTTTTGGTTAGACAAAGACTATAATATTAGAAAATTTGAATATTTAGACATAAATGACAATTCAGACTATATTGATGAATTCAAAGAATCTTTTAATAAGATTGAAGAATTAATCCAATATAAATAAACAAGAAACTCAAATATAGATTGATTAAGTATTAAGATAAATGATACAAATAAAATATTAATGAATTTTGAAGTTAGTACACAGTCTAATACTCCATAACCCACACAAACAACTAGGAGTCCTATATCTAGGACTACACCTACACAATATAGCATTGGAGATTCATACATAGCGACTTATAAAGCAGGTATACCTCCTAGGAGAATAATAGATTTCCAGCCTGACATCATACCTGTTAGAAGACACAACATAGGACAAAGATTAGTTCCTGATAAAGATTATTATTTTAGAAATCAAATATTATTAAGTATTGCCAAAATAGACCCTCAGGAATAGGACATATACATAGAACAATGGTCTTCCGTAGTTCTAAGACATTACATACAATATGATTATAACATCAACACTGATGAAGACGTGATTCATAAAGGAGAAACTTTCTTAAGAGAGAGTGTTAAAGGAGCTTGAAAAACATACAAAAGAGAAAACCCTCAAGAACTCCAACATATTATCTCATTAGGACTAATCATATTAAATTTTATAGGACTTATCCATAGGATGATAACCAGACAAGAAACTATCACTGGCTTTGAAATTAGACAAGAGCAGGCATTTAGAGACCTAGAACAATTACAACTTAACTCATGGGAATACATAAAAGAATTTTCCTGTGATTATTTACATCTTGCATCAATTTTAGCAAAATATTTTTCTCAAGAATTAGGAAATAGAATTTTTTCTAAACTTCTAGGAGAATTAAGACTTGAAATACATAACAAATGGAAGGAAAAACTTAGGACAATTCCTCCAGACATAGTTATAGGTTGGAATAATATAGGACATAGAATACAACATATAATGCAGGTATTGAAAGACAAATGTATAGTAATTATTGTACTAAAATAACTTAAAACACAAAATATTAGGTTTATGAAAAAATACACACACCTCAAACCTATGAATCTAAATATCTAAAAACCAAAAAACATAGTAAACAAAAGACTCGTAGGTCTCCTAAAAAGATTAAAAGAAAATCTTATAAAATTAGGAAATCTGACGAAAAGAAACCTTACCTTAAAAAAGACAAACATGTCAGGAGACAGAAAACTGATAAGACTTATCAAAACAAACTTACTTATTTTGCTTGCAACAAAGAGGGACATTTTGCAAAAGAATGCCCCTACAAACATAATCTCTACACAAGAAGTGCAGAGATCATAAAATAAACAAATAAGAACCTTATACATGTTGATGAAGACATGTCAGACTCATATTCTATTTACTCTGTAATTTATGAAGATATATATGAGGAAATAGAAAAAAGTCCTAAAGACTACTCTTTTATAAATCAATTTATAAAAGATACAGATAAAATACAAGACATTGACATAAAAATATCAACTTCTGAAGACAAGGATGAAAATATAAAATTTATTTTTCATATCATGAAAACTTTGAGACAATATATTATGTACATGATTGGGACTTTAACATAGGATCAGACATAAATCCATGTTTTAAGTGTAGACATTTCCCACACATCATTGTTAGAGCTAGATGCATAAAATACATGTTAGAAATATGCAAATCATGTATAGAACAACACTATCAGACTACATTTCCTAGATATAATACTACTCATATATCTCCAATAGGTATAAGTAATCAAAGACTATATACTCTAGAAAATAGAGTAGCAATACTTGAAGACTCTTATGACATACTTTCTGAAGAAATTAAAAAACTTAAGAAAGGAAAACAATAAGAAAAACCTAACAATCCACATAGTATAGGAATACATATTTTTGAACTAGGAGAATCATCAGACTTCCAATTCCATACTTTGATGGCTTTAGAAACACCAAATTCTCAGGCTGAGAAACTTGTATATCATAAGATACCAACTATATGCAATAAAACACCCATAACTGAACTAAAGGTTTATGTAATTTTAAACAGTAAGGGAAAAGAAATGGTTCTTCCAACCCTTATAGGCACAGGAGCCTCAGAAAACACTGTAGACTTAAAAATCATAGAATTTTTAGATAAAAATTCTATAAAACATCACCCACAAGGATGAAAAAGTACACAGTACGACGTAACACCTTTCGCATATACAAATACATTACTAATGCACATCTAAAAATTACTGATAACTATAACCAATATAGTCAAGCATGTAAAGTCAACCATTTTTGGGTAGACACTCTTAACTACCAATACGTTACGATGATTATAGGATTATCATTCTTATTTGGAGACATGGGTGCGGTACTAATGACTATGTTTTCTTTGTTAGAAAACCCGTACTTAGCCCTGTAATATCAGAGTATGTACTTATGCAGCTTGGTGAGAATTATAGGGTACCAATCCTAATCCCAAATTTTCCCAATAACTTAGAAGACAAATTGGAAATTGCACTTGTAAAATTAAGGACCAATGTAAATAAAACAATTTCTTAATAGGAAATGAGACAGACCTTGAAGAACTTATTGCAGAATAAGAAGAACTTAGGGATATAGACTTAATAGACTTATCTAAAGCTAGAAAAACTTTAGAGCAACACACTGAAATAGATGACATAATCAGTAGACTTGAAAAACTTGGAACTATAGGAGAAAATCCTACTAGACATTAGGAAAAAAACAAAATAACTTGTAAGTTAGACATAATTAATCCTGATTTAACTATAAAAGTAGGAAAAATTAAATTTAACACTTGGGAGATAGAAGAATGTAAAATGCATATTGAATAACTCTTAAGCTTACAAGTAATAAGACAAAGTACTTTTAGACATAGATAACCTGCCTTCATTATCCAAAAAGAACAAGAACTAAAGAAAGGACAATCTAGGATGGTATTCAACTACAAAAGACTTAATGATAACACAAATAAAGACGAGTATAAAATACTAGATAAAGATGTGTTAATTAATAAAATACAAAATGAAAAAATCTTTAGTAAATTTGGTTTAAAATTAGGTTTCTAGCAGATTAAGATACACGAAGACAGTATTCCCTAGACAACTTTTAGTTTCCTAGAAGGACATTTTAAATGGCTGGTAATGCTATTTGGACTAAAGAATGCTCCATAAATCTTTCAAAGAAAGATGGATGAAGCATTCAGACAATGTAGTACTTTTACTTGTGCATACATTGATGACAATTTAGTTTTTTCAAAAACTAAAAAGGAACACATTACACACTTACATATGGTTTTTAAGATATTTGAGAACCATGGAATGATTATATCAAAAAAGAAGATGGTCCTTAATAAAAGACACATAGAATTCCTAGGCTCAGAAATTGGACAAGGAAAAATAAAAATTCAGCCTCATATTATTAGGAAAATTTTAGAATTTCCTGATAAAATAAAGGAACTCAAAAGACTCCAAGCTTTTTTAGGACTATTAAATTATGCTAGGCCTTTTATTAAAGACTTGTCTAAACTTACAGGCCCATTATATAATAAAACATCCATTAAAGGACAAAGACATTTTAATAATGAAGACGTTAAAATTGTACAAAACATTAAAAAATGTGTACAAAATCTTCCTCTGTTTAGACTTCTTTTAATTATAGACTATATGATTGTAGAGACAGACAAATGTGAATTAGGATGGGGGCAGTATTGTATGCTAAACCTTATAAATATTCACCAAAGATTGATGAACAAATTTCTAGATACTCATCAGGTATTTACAAAGAAAAAGGATTGACTTCTTTAGACTTGGAAATACTTGTAGTTATAAATGGAATTGATAAATTTTATTTATATATATGTGATAAGGTATTTACTATTATGACAAATTGTGAAGCCATTATTATGTTTTACAATAAACAAATAGAGAAAAAGACTAATGCCAATAGATGGTTAAACTTTGTGAATTTAATTACAAATAAAGGCATTAAGCCATCTTTTGAACATATAGACGGCAAGAAGAATACTCTTGCAGAAATTTTATCAAGACTAATATTTTAGTGTTTCTTATGTAGGAAAGACACTTAACAGAGGAAGAAATCCTTAAAGACATCCTTAAAGAAATTAGGAATTATCCTTTTGGATCAGACATGGGCTTTAAAAAACCTATAATTTATATTAAGACTAGTACAACTCTTGCTACGATGAAATTCGGATAACAAGAACTGCCTGTCTTTAAAGACACTGACATTTTTAATTTTTCAAGAAGACAAGACTGTAGTGGTCCACAACAATGCCTCATAGACAACATTTGGAATCTGCCAACTGAAGAAAGAGGAATATCAAAATAGATGGCAGTTATAAATGCTTTAATTAATTATTTTCAAACATCTTCGACACCCATGGGCAAGAAATAATCATGTTATGTTCTTTACAATGACCCATATACTGGAATATATGACAATTGGATACAAATTAATAGAAGAATTAAAGTCTAAAGACAAATGGCCAAATTTGACCAAAACCTCAAAACACCTAAATTTAAAGGCTTATATGATTATAAGGAAGCCCAAAAATACTTGTTAGACTTCATCTCACCCAACATAAAATACTTTACAACCCCTGAGCTACTTAAAAGGCCTTACATTAAAGACCCACCATCCCAAGCTAGCTCATTTTTGACTAAACTTGGAACATCTTATTCTACTACCCTCACCAAATACATTGTTCCAACAGATAATCCTTCCAAAGACAATGTAATAATAAGGGAAGTTTATAATGTTACCTATTCATTAATTGGATGGATTAAAGACATTATGGACATGACATGGCAATAATTTATAATTTTACAAGAATTTTTAGACTTATGTCACAACAATCAATTCTAAAATTCCAATTCTCTTAAAGATGAAATTTTTTATGGATATATTTCTAATGGTGATATCATATTTACTTGTAGGAATACACACCACTTATGTGGAAAGACTAGCATTTGCCATTGCTAGTTGGTATATTCTTTCAGAACTTGCGGTATTCTGATTGATAAATTTCCATTTGGCAAAAAATACAAAAACATTGATATCAACCCACTTCAGTTTTATTAATATAGGCTCTACAGACTTATGGGTTCATGATCCATCAAACATTATAGAGATCCCAAAAATTTTGGAACTTCCATTACTTGAAGCTTCTACACATAATGCAATTCATGTTAAAATCATAGCAATACCTTTAGAAAACATTGAAGGATAAATATAGCCCTGTTACTCTATGTCTTTCATACATACACTTGGACATCCAAAATATTCAAATATACCATCTAAGCACTTTCATCTAGAGATATTATGGGCTTTACCAAAGGAATTATGGCCTAAGGGGCTTACACACTAGAAGGCCAGGATTGCTGCATATAACTTTTTCTTTAATAATGATGCTCCTGAGACAGACATATATGATTTATGTGATGGAACTCATTATGAAAAAGTTTATATCACTAAATGAATACTAGAAAAAAGTTCAATTAGTTTTTGTTTAAAGGGAAACTCTGAATTCATAACACATGTCACAGTGTATGAAGCTCTTTATAAAAAAGAACAAAAGCTAAAAGACAACCATTATGACAACCGCTCATCAACAAACAGTGGAAGACAAATGATGGACCCCTCCACCATTCCTAAAGAATAAAGACAGAAAGGTGGGCCAACCCACATGAAGACATATAGAGACAAGGACTTGTACTGATGCTTATCACAAAAGCATCTTACAGATTATAATTTTACTTTTCCTCTTTTATCCCTCCACTAGAGGATATCTTATGTAATTTTTCTTCTTTCCTCCGCCTATATAAGGAGGCTTCATTTCTTCATTTTAAAAATAATAGAATTCTCTTATAGCCCTCTTCTTATAAGAGTAGAGCAACTAATAGGAAAAATACATCTCTCACCCATCTTTGGGATCTTGAGAAAAATCACTTTCCTATGAGTTTGGCCAAAATATTGTAGATAGAAAGCTTTCCACCTATGTACTGTAATTAAAACTCTCTTTGAGGTTCATCCTCAGAGAAAAGATAAATAAAAGAAAGTATTCTTCTATCTAGGCACTCTGTTCTAATCTTCTATTTGCATGATTCTATTTATGATATGTTGATATGTATGAAAGATCTAAATAGTTTATAATCATCATTATAACTCTTTCAAACTATATGTTTAAGAAACTAACAATTCATAGTAGTCCTTAGTATTATCTTTAGGAGGAAAGAAATGTCATGAGGAAGCCTGACAAAAAGTACTCAAGTTGTTAAGGATTATAAATGGGTAGAGCTTCTGGGAAGTTCACTAGTTTCTTCTTAGATATATAGGTTAAGTTTTATTATGATGGTTTAACTATTTAAATCTTTAATCTTTCATTATATTAATATTTTTAGGGTGATGCATGTAGATAGATTATTATAGAATAATTAGTTATGGAGAATGCTTTAGGTTATTTATCTAAGTATCTTATGGATGAATCTCATATATATATTTTTTGAAATTTTTACAATACTTGTATTTGAATCTTATGATCTTAATAGTACTTGTTAATGACTACTATTGAATTTTTTTTAGAAAATTTATGTTTATTAGACTTACAAAGCAAAGAAAGTTTAATTGAATTCAGACAATAAACACTACATTACATAATTGTAGAAGACAATAACCACATTAAAAATCACGACCAAGATTGTGACTGTGACAAAGTTACTATACATTTTTTTATTCCAAGCTTTAGTAGACTCTATAAATTTTTTAATTAGACAGTTTCCCAATATTCCTTACTTACAAGTTCAAGAAAAAACATCTAGTTTTGAACCACCTACTACTCCTAAATCAGACTCAGACTCTTCATGAACATTAAATTGACAGTACATAGAATAGACTAGCAAATTAGCCAATTAAAAATAAGACTATATTATTTAGAAGAACAATACTTAAGACTAATAAGAAGAAGAACTCATTATGATAGACTTAGACTCCAACAACATATTAGCACACCAAAAAAAGACATAGAAAACACCATATACACAATTAAACATTTTCAAGACTGTTATATTATTTGTACACTTTAATGAGTAGTTAAGCTTTAGACAACATAAATTTACAAATATTAGAAGAAAACTTTAGACTTCAAGAATTTGAGCAAGAGTACAGAAGATTTATCATAAGACGAAATACTCTTTACTTTGCTGGAATTAAGAATACTAGCTTAATTCATAGCATTACAATTACTAAATGGAACATTGAAAGAACTAGATAACGTATTAAATATTTAGAAGACTATAGAGTGATAATTTCACTTTAAAAATATTTTAGATATATTTTTGTATATCTTTAGACACCAAGACACTTGACACTAATATACTTTTCAAAATGAAAACTAAAGTACAAATAATATATATATATATATATATATATATATATATATATATATATATATATATATATATATATATATATAGACAGTGTATTAAATATATACTTTTCAATTACTAAATGGAACATTGAAAGAACTAGACAGTGTATTAAATATTTAGAAGACTGTAGAGTGATAATTTCACTTTAAAAATACTTTTAGATATATTTTTGTATATCTTTAGACACCAAGACACTTGACACTAATATACTTTTCAAAAATATATATATATATATGTGTGTGTGTGTGTGTGTGTGTGTGTGTGAACAAGGTGAACTTATAGCTATAATGATACTTCTTAATAGAATCACCATTTCTCTAATCGCCAAAGATAAGTTAGTGTGGAATGGAAATTGATATTTTAAGTACTTTATGCATTTCTTGTATTCTAGACTTATGACTACTATTGCAGATTATAATATGATGGTTTTACCTAACATTTGGTCAATATTTCACTAGCTAAAAATGAATTATCTTTAGGGAGTGCATTTATAGACAATTTACCAACTTGAGATGAGCTTTTCAGAATTGGTATTTGTCCTATTGCGACAAATGTTTATGCATTTTATGGATGCTTTAGAGAAACAACAAATCATATTTTGCTCTTTTGTAATTTTAGTTAGTGAATTTGGAATAACTTTTTTCATTGATGGGGTTTAGAGATGGTGATACCGTACACTCTTCTTTAATGGTGGGAAATTTAGAGGAATTACACTTGGGTTTAGGTTCAACAATGCATTTGGTTATGTCTTTTTTATGCAATCAGTTGGAAAATTTGGGTCACTATAGTGAGGTGGTTTTTGAAAAAATTATTGCATATGAGTATAAGGTTTAGAAGTTATGCTTTTTTAAAGTTGTAACTTGGTTTAAGGCTTGGACTCTTTCGCTCAACTTTTCTATTGTTCAATTGGCATAAAGTTTCAATTGTATTAAGCATTGCTCTAGGGTTCTAAAGTATCATTGATGACATCACAACTCTTGTGGTTTCTATTGTCTGCTTTTTTTTTTTACAGTGGAGTTTGTGTCAGTTATTACAGCTTTATAGTCTAGTTTAGGAATTTTTTTTCTTTATTGATGTCTTTGTATTTTTATGGGTTTAATATCTCTTGTTGTAGGCTGTGTGGGTGTTAACGAGATTATCATGTTGTTCTTGTTGTTTGTTTTCTTTTACTATATTGCTATTTTTGTTATTTTTTTTTTCAATTTTCTTTGTTTTGGTTTTCTTGTTGAGTTATAAGGGGTTGAGTGTTTGCGAATGATATTCTTTTGGTTTGGGTTTACAACTCTTTTTGGTTTAATATTTTTGTAATCTTTCGTTTAGTTTTAGGGAGGAATTTTTTCATCATTTGAGAATCCTTTTCTTAAGTGTTTTTTCCCCTTTATTAATTAATAAAATTCAAAGGTTTGCTTATAAAAAAAAACATGAGGTGGTAACACTCTCTACTTCTGTACTACAAGTTGAACGTATAATTAAAAGTGAAACTCGATATTTGTATTCATCTGGAATAAAGGCCAACTTCCCTTATAACCTTTCTAATGACAACAAAATTAGCCCTTTTATTACCTTTTGGACCATTTTAAACCAAACTTTCACTTTCAAGTCAATTTGGCCACTATGTGTTTTGTTTAGGTTATATATCTTCCATATACTACTTAAGAATAAGAAATAAATTGTAAAATAATAAATATAATGGAATTTGAATTGTATACTTAGAATAGGAATGATGAGAAAATTTGATATATTATTGTATTACAGTAATCAATATTTATAAAAGTGTACAAATATATGATAAGAATAAGAGATACATTTGAATATAAGGAATATGTAATTGAATGATAGAGTTTACTACTTTAATATATATAATACCCCACCTCAAGCTTATGGTTGGCAGGAGACAAATCGAAGTTTGGAATTGAAATATGCGAAGGATAGTGATAATAGTAGTTTCCTCAGGATGTCGGTCAGTTGGTCTTTGGAAGACATGGAATGCGCTTGTAGATGTTTGGAAGCAACTTGTTCTCGCATGAAGTGGTATTCAAATTTGACATGTTGTGTTCTTGCTTTAAATGCTGCATTAGAGGAGATAAAAATTGTGCTAAAATTATCATACCAAGTATGCGATGATTGAGTTACAGGAATTTGGAGTTCATTAAGTAATTTTCTCAACCATTATAGTTCGATAGACGTGTTGGCAACAACCTTGAATTTAGATTCAGTGGAGGATCTAGTAACGATGGATTATTTTTTAGAGTTCTAGTCGATAAGATTTTTTTATAAAAAGATTAAGTGTCCACCAGTGGATTTGTAGTCATCCAATGACCCCGCCTAATCAACATCAACAAATGCTTTAAGATTGAAAAGGTAGCTTTTAAAAGTAACAAGATGATGGTAATAGTGCCTTTAAGAAAACATAGTAAATGTTTAAGTGCTTAAAAATGTGCTTTCATTAGACCATGCATGGTCTGAGTTAATTTCCTATCTGGCCGGAAATTGGTTGTGTGATGCTATAAGTATGGCTTTGGCTAGTCCATGATATAATCTGTATAGCTATGAAATATAATTTTAATAGAGCTCTGGAAAATTGGTATCAGAGCCAGGTTTTTGCATAAGGTGGAATTGTTATAATTCATATAAAGATTGAAAGAGAAGAAATTCTTAAACATGTCAGAACCAGAAAGCTCTTCTGTTCCCTCTTCTACTCCCTCTGTAATATGTGATTATAAGTATGTGCCAACTAAGTCTGTTGCCGTTACCCTATCACCCCCCATCAACCAAACCACCTAGAAAAAGATCGACTACTTGTATGAATTTACTTACCTTCCTGAAGATCAAAAGATTGAAGAATCAAAATTCCCCCTGTTGAACCCTTATGATGCCTTTTCAAAATCCAAAATAAATTGGAAACAATCTTTTAAAGCTCTTGTAAACCGACCCACTTCCTCTATAAAATAATATGTTCAAGCCTCCAGCTTTGATCAACACCATATACCAGCCTCTCAGACAGAACAATTTGTGACCTTAGAGATTCCTCCAGAATTTCTAAGAACTTGGCTAAACTAGGGATACACTCATATCCACTTTGGGGCTATAAGGTTAGGACTCTCCTACCATGGCAAAGCAGGGCAACCTGTTTTCTCTAGGATCGCTCTTTTGGATTCTAGATATAAACAGTATCAACATGCTGTAATTGGGACCGTAGAGACATCTTTAAATGCTGGCTCAGTATTCTTTACATTTTTCCCAAATTATAATCTGGCCCTTTTTGATCCCCATGCCTTGACAACTTTAAAAGTCCAACTCCAAATCCTTGGTGCTGAACAAATTTCCACAGCCAAAGTAGCCACCCTTCACTACCAAATTGTCTACCGTCTCCAAAACCATGCTATCAACTTGTCACTACCATGTGTCCAAAATGATGCTTTGTTCATAAAAGCAGACTCTCATAATACTCCCACGTGCATTCACACACCCAAACAACTTTCTAGGAATGATTTGTTAAAATTATTCCCAGAAAAGTGGATCACCAATTATGAGAAGTTGCATGAGACAGTGGAGCCAATTCAAGGTACAGACCCTGTGCATATCAAAAGATCTAATGGATCAATTAATACGATCTTTAGGAGAAAACAAGAGACTCCTACAGTTTTTAATACACAGTTCATGATCAATCCTTGGGATCAAGAAGATAACATCCCTGTAGCCTCTTTTGATAATTCTGGAAGACCAATCTATGCTTTTAAGCGTAATGGTCACTGTTATTTTGATTATTGTGATTGTGATGATTGTTATGCTGCATCCTACTTTGATGATGATGAGAAGAAAAAGAAAAAGAAGAAGTCTCCAGGAAAATATAGTGAAAAGGAATTCAAAAGAAGATATGAAGATGGAGATTCAAGCATCTGCACTCTGGGACAACCTTCAGGAAAATATGATTATCTTGTATCATATTCTCCTCCTGCTTGGTACAAACCATCAGCCACTCAAAATATTCCTCCTGAACCTTGCAAACCTCAAATACCTCCTTCCCAGCCAAAACTTAAGGCCACTCCTCTCCCATGTTACAAAAAAGCATTGAAATGGGTAAGAAAAGAAAACTCAGCTGAGATTCAAAAGCCAAAGTCTTTACCCCAAATCTGTATGTTCCAACCCACAGATTTTCCTCCTTTAACCAAAGAAAAAAAAAACCAAATTACCATGCAACCTTTTATCCTGGAATCAAACATTGTTGATTCAGATGGCAGACCTAGAAAAATAACTCCGGCTGAAGCAGTAGTCAACTGGCAGACACAAAATGCTTGTGCTCAAAATCAAAAATTGAAGCTTATTGAAGAAAAGATTGATGGAGTTGCTGAACATATGAATTTGGCAGAAAAAAAGTTCTAGGCCTTTGAAAAATGAATGACAGCCGTTCATACAGAATTACAAAGGCAGATAGAGATGAAGCACCATGAACTTATGCGAATCATCAGCAACAAAGGCACATTGAATAGCATTCAAATTAAAGAAACAGAAATTTTAAACTTGAAAGCCCAGGTTGACCAACTTGAAAAGGATCTTAAAAGAAAGAAAAAAGAGTTGTCCTCACAAACCTCTTCAAAATCCTTCTCTCCAGATCCTTTGGGTCTTTTGTACAGCCCTTATTCAATTCCCAGTTCACCATACACAGCCTCTTCCACCCAATCTTTATTTCCTGCACCAACAGCCCCCTTGAATATTCCTCCAAATTTTTAAGGATTCAAATCCTCATCAAAAACCCCCTCTCAAACACAATCCTCTGATGAAACAACAGCAAAGAAAGGAAAAACAGTCCATTTCTCTCAAACTGAGAAACCTAAAACAACACCTTCTGAATCATTACCAAAAAATACCTCACCAACCTCATCACCAAAAGAGCCAGAACACCCTCTAATGATGGTGAATCCTATCTCTTCCTTTTTGGAAAAATGAGCTGAAAATGTCATGCCCAACTTTTCAATTGAATCTGATTCAAAAGAAAGTTCATCTTCTGAATCTTCAGAAAGTGACTCTGATTCAGATTATGAAATACCCTACCAATTGATGGCTGATGATGCTACATCTTCTAGAGGACCTCAAGTTGAAGAAGTTGATGATCCAGAAGAAGAATTTGAACAGCCCAGAACACCGTAGCCAAATCCGCAGATAAATTTCCAAAAAACTACTGGAAATTACTTCACCCTGGATGATGTTCCTCCTTCACAATACAGGAATAGATTTTTGGAATTTAGAGCATGGATAGCTGGACAAATGCTTATTCCTGGAGCAGAAATCAGGGTTGTTATTAAAACATTTCTTGCAAAAATGGTGGGAAAGCTAGCAAACTGGTATGCTTCTCTCAATGCTTATGCTAGAACCCAGTTGATGGATGCCACATCACCGGAAGATTTCCTAAGACTCTTGCATTATGAGTTCTTAGGAAAATGGGATGATGATCTTGAAGTTGCACGAAAGGAGTATTACCAGATGAAATGTTGTTCACTACAAAGAAAAGATCTAGAAAGACATTTCCAAAATATGTCTACTAGATTTTACCTGTTAGGAGGCACTGCTAATCCTGATTTAAAACAAGCCTTTTTGGCTTCTATTCCTAAGATTCTTGCCTCTCGAATGTTTTTAATCCTTCAACGATCAAATTACAAAGTTGGAGATGTGCCAATGGGACATTTGTATCAGATCATGATTCAGGCTCATACACAGTTATGTGATCAAAGGAAGATGATTAAACTGTATCTGGGCAGTAGGAAGAATCCTTTGGGAAAACTTTCATGTGACAGGCCTGATTTGCAGATCAAATGCAAAGATACTGAAGTTTGTGTTTGTCCATCAAAGAAGAAGAAACATTTCTTCAAACTGAAGAAGAAATGGAAAAGATCCAAGTTTAAGAAGTGGAAGTATTACAAGAAGAAAAAGTTCCATGGCAAGAAAAAAACTGATAGGTGCTACATCTATGGGAAAAAGGGTCATTTTGCAAAAAGCTGCCCTTCAAAAACAAAGAAGACTGAGCAAATGATTCAACAAATTCAGCAGATCACTAAAGTAGATTTGAATGATGCTGATCTTGAGTCTCTCTTTTCAGAAGAAGAAGAAGCTTCACCAGAATGTGTTTTTGCTATAGGCCAAGAGGCAGATTCAGAAATTTCCAGCTCTGAAACAGAGTCCTGGAATGACCAGTTCTTAATTGGTGGTGATAATAGAGACATGATAGCCCTAACTCATGAAAAACATCCAATACCTTTGTTCCTTATCCAAATTTACCCAACCAGTTATTCCAAACCCATAAAACTTGTAGCCTTGATTGACACTGGAGCCAAAACTACCATTCTCAACCCAAAAGCCTTGCCTAAAGAATGTTGGAAACATCATTCTGAGTATTTCTCTACAGCTAATGGAGAATTACTTGAAACTAGCCTTAAAACCAGACACCCAATAAAGATCCAATTCTTTCCAAATTGTTACACCTGGACACATGTTCTTGGATCTTTTTTACCTGGAAAAGATATTGTCATTGGCTTTGATGTCTATTGGAAGATGAAAGACTTGAGAATTCTTCCAAATGGACTCAAGTTCAAGAAATACTTTCAACCATTCACCAATATTTCATCTATCCTTTTTGTTGACTAAACCATTTCTCAACCAAATCTTCAAACTATTCATGAGTTCTTATTAAAAGAATGCAGTGCTCAGTCTCATACAGAGTTTCTTCAGAAATGCTCATCACCATTGTGGAAAAATGAGGAGTTCTTCATCTCCTTACCTTTCAAACAAAATGAAGATGTCAACCCAACAAAGGCAACTCATCCATGAATGACTCCCTCTGATCTTAAATTGGCAATTGAAGAATGCAACCAATTGGAAGACCAAGGCCTAGTTGCTCCCACAAAATCAAAATGGGCATGCCAAGCTTTTCATGTAAACAAAAGATCAGAACAAGTTCGTGGGAAGAAAAGATTGGTGATCGACTATCAGCCTTTGAATTTCTTCCTCAGGGATGACAAATTCCCTTTGCCAAAAATTTCCTCATTATTTGCATTTTTGGCGAGAGCTAAAATATTTTCAAAATTTGATTTGAAGGCTGGATTTTGGCAACTTGAAATCAAAGAGGAAGACAGATACAAAACGGGCTTTTGTATTCCAAACAGACACTATCAATGGAATGTGCTGCCTTTTGGACTCAAAATAGCCCCATCACTATTCCAACGGGCTATGATCAAAATCTTTAAGCCCATCCTCTCCAGCACTCTTGTTTATATTGATGATATTCTTTTATTTTCTACAGATATAAAAGCCCATGAGAAACTGCTCCAACAGTTTGCTAATCTTGTACGACATTATGGTGTTATGCTTTCACCCACCAAAATGTTCATTGGTCAAACAGAGATAGATTTTCTTGGAATGAAATTCAAAGAAGGGAAGTATCTTCCAGGTCCTCATGTTGCAATAGAACTGGATAAATTTCCAAAAGAAAATCTTTCTGTCAAATAAATCAGACAAGTTCTTGGCATTATCAATTATCTCAGGGATTTTATTCCTCACTTGACAAAGAAGACAACCCCTCTCAGAGCTCTTCTAAGAAAGAATCCTCCACCATGGTCCTCAGAACAAACAGAAGCTTTTGAATAACTCAGAATTTGCACAAAGAATCTTCCTGATCTCTAGATTCCCTCCACAGGAAAAAGAATTCTTCAAACAGATGCAAGCGATCAATTTTGGGGAGCTATTCTTTTTGAAGAGGATGACAATAAGAAAAAACGGATTTGTGCTCATACTAGTGGAAAGTTCACAGATGCAGAATGCCATTATCACTCAACCTTTAAAGAGGTCTTAGCAGTTAAATATGGCATAAAAAAGTTCGAATTCCATCTAATTGGTCATCATTTCAAAGTTGTGATGGACTGCTCATCATTTCCAAAAATGCTTGAATTCAAAAGAAAGACTCTGCCCCATCCTCAACTTCTCAGAATGAAAGAATGGTTCAGTAAGTATGACTTTGAAGTAGAACACATCAAAGGAGAGGATAACCTGTTACCAGATCTTTTAAGCAGACCACCTTTCTCTTGTGAAAAACCCTTTCAGCTAAAAGTTCTTCCCATGCTATACGTGTATCAAACTATTAATGCCAACTTTCTTGAAAAAGGTATTCCTCCATCCTTACCATCACACATTTCCATGACCATCCTTAATCAAAAGGCAAGAACTCAAATTTTTGAACTTCAATCCGGACTAATCAGAAAATATGGGTCAGATTTTTTTCACAAATTAGGCTTTCATCCTATCTATCCTTTCACTTGTATTTTTAGCTTCCTAAACCAAAGTCCTGGAAACCAATTTTATTGGCCTCCTGAATTGTTAATCCTGTTTTGGTATCTTTTTCATCTATATTGGATCTCATTTGATCTTCAACCATTAAAGCTTGCAAGGTATATCAGCCTGCTTGAGAAGAATGAAGGTCTGAATCCACATTTGTTAACATTTCTCAAATGGTTCCAGAATTTGTCAAGATGGAAATCCTATTTGACAAATGCAGCTTATACTCAACATGTGGCACCTTGTAATATCCCGTGTTTTTAAAATATTTTTTACTCTGTACCGGGATATGCAGTGTTAATAATTTCTGTATATTATATGATATTTTTATGAGTTAATATGTATTTAAAACCTATTTTAATTACTGTGTATTATTTTCAGTGTTTTACGTAAAATTTTCCCGAGACTTGCATTTTCGGGGAAATTTTCACGTAAACAATGTATTATTAATTGTTTTAAATGTATTTTCGGATTTGCATGAACTCATGCGTATTTTTAAAATACTAAATAAAGCCTGTGTGTGTATATATTTATTTAATTAGGGTTTAATATATTACCCTAATATTTTATTATTTGTTTATTCATTTATTATTATTTAAGTATTGTATTTAATATTAAATTATTAAAATTATTATTTTTATTTATTTTTATTATTATTTTAATATTATTTTATTTTCTTTTATTTTTTCTTTCTTTTTTCTTTTTCTCTTTTTTTTCTTTCTTTCTTTCTTTTTCTTTTCTTTTTCTTTTCTTTTTTCTTTCTTCTTCTTCTTTCCTCCTGCGCGCCCGACCACCATCCTCCCTTCCCTCCCGCTGCAACTCCAGCCACCTACCGTCGGTGTGCCTCCCGGCTTGCCACCGCCGTTCCCAGCCGTCCCCCGTCGCCAGCAGCTCCCTTCCCCGGCGCCGGCAGCTCCATTTTTCATTTTTGGCCGAAAATTGTCCCTTCGCCGTTTCTCCCTCCTCCGGCCACCGTTTTCAACACCGCCGGTCTCTTTCTTCTCCTTGAGCTCTGGTGAGTGTGATTCTAGCTTTGGTTTGAGCTAAAATGGTCTAGAATTGCTTAGGTTTTGAATTTTCAATTTCGGTCACATTAGGGTTTTTGATTTTTTTGAGCTTCGAATTGAATGATTCATGGAAACTCCCTTCACAAATATTGTTCCTAGTAGCTCAATCTATATGTATGAATTTTTGTAGAATTTTTGGATATTTTTTGGATTTTTGGGTATTTTTGAATATTTTAATATTATTTTCTAATTTTCGGAAATTAATTATTTAAATTATGAAATTGGGGTTTATGGTTAAATTAGGTGTTGAAATGAATTATAGGAATTTATTTGGAATTTTTATGAATTTCTAAGTATTTATTTTGAATTATTGAAGTTTATGTGATTTTGAGAAATTAGGGTTAATTGTGTTTTAAATGGAAATTAATTGGTTAGTTGAGTTTAATTATTGTTATTATTAGTAAATATGTTGAGAAAATTAATTTTGGATAATTGTATAATTTTTGGTGAATTTTTGAAGTAATTTAAGTATATTTATATATATAGGGGTATTTTGGTAATTTTACCCTAAATTGGCTAAAAATGTAATTTAATTGGTTTTAATAATTATTTAAGGTATAAAAATGATTTCTATAAATTATTTGGTATTTTTTAACTAATTAAAACTATTTTTCGTGAATTATTTTCAATTATATATATAATATATGGTTTTTCTAATAAAATGAGTTTTTATCGGTTTTTACAATGTTTTGAGGTTAATTATGTAATTTATACCTATAAAATGTATTTCTATATTGTAAGGATATTTTTGGTATTTTCGGAATTATTCTGTGTTTGTGGATCCCGGTCGGTAGACTGTAGTTTGGAGTCCGACCGTGGGATTTTGATTGTGCCTTGTGTAGTTTCTCGAAGTGTATTTCTTTGCAGGGTCGGCTCTACTCTTTTGAGTAGAGAGATGTCCATTTTACAGGGGAGGTTCTGTCGGATTTTCGGTAGAATTCTCGTAAAACGTGATATCCAGTCGAACCCTAATTTCTGATTCTATGTTTAATACTCTAGATCGAATTCTAGGATTTCTGTTAGGGTTTATTCTGATGTCCATTATTTATTGCTTGTTTAGTTGCGCCGAGACCGAGGGCTAGTGGACCAGGCCCGTCGGACCTGTCTCGTGGAGCGCATTAGGTGAGTTACTATACTATATATATATGCTTAGGATGCATGATTTAGAAATATATATTCTATTTCGATTAAAATGCATAAATAATATGATTTGTATTTAAGTATATTTTTGGTATATATTAAATTATATGCATGTTTTGTAAATAAAATATATTCAAAATGTTTTTAAATATATTTCCAACTTAATTTATAATTTGATTGAATTCATTTGACATATATATACTCAAAATATACCTGGTTTACTTTTGGTATATTTCTAGTATATATATGGTTTATGTTGTTATTTTATTAAACTTCATGCATCATTTATTTTTGTGAATGAATGATTTATATTAATGATGAAGGATATGAATAGAACGTGCTACCTAGTGGGCAGCACTAGGACCGAGTACGTACCGGTACGCCTATAGCTTTAGGCTATATTACTAACTATTTGTGGATATTGATTTGATATGATTAATTGATATGTGAGATGTGGTTTGGAGGTGTGATTGCTGGAGCTCGGTTGACCAAGTGTCTCGGGGCCAATCACACTGGCAGTCAGACTGCTGGAGCTCGGTTGACTTAGTGTCTCGAAGCCAGTCTACTGTCTAAATGGATTAAGTGGATATATTTGGATTAAGTGAGCCTGTATGGCTTGAGTGTTGTTTAACACTATTTTCTGAGGTTGCGTTATTCTAGGGTTCTATGTGATCTTTCATAAAAGATGATTTTTTCAATAAAATATATAAAAATAATTTTTCTGCATTTGTATGAATTGGCCTGTATATATACATATTAAATATGTATTATTGACTGTATGCATTATCACTTAGTGTGTATGTATATATATTATAGTAATTCACTCAGTGAGGTCTGACTCCCCTCCGTTGACTATTTTTCAGGAGAGTCAACTTCTTCAGACCTCAGTAGCAGGTCGATACGCCGGATTTCTTCTGCCCCGGCTTCTTTATGTAAATTATTTACTTGAGTCTTATTTATTTTATCTAGACACTGCAGTAGTTTTGAATTAAAGTATCGAATTTCATGTATTTTATTTAAAGAGATGTATTATGTTGAAACTGGATTTGTATTAAAGAGATTTTATATATATATGTGATGAGATTTGATTCAAATCCAGTGATGAAATGTTATTATTATATTTATGATTTTTATTTCCGCTGCATATTATATAGTTATTGTTATTATTGCATGATTTATTTTATTTTTAGGCTTGCTACGGGTTCCGAATTCGAAAGAATTCCCGTTCCCTAGCGCCGGTCATGGCCCCTGTTTTGGGTCATGACACACCTCCTCTCGAATGTCATACTATCATCACCTTCAAAAGAACTTTCTTCAAAGCTAAAGGTGTTTTCACTGATGTACCATGTTTCAATATCTATGGGACTTATAGACACTCAATGATGCACTATATTACCATAGACACCACATATCCTTCACTATGGAGAGAATTTCGAAGACACATGTTCGAGAAAAATGGTATTATTCCAAAGGAGATATGGCCAAAGATATCTGATGATGCCCCATGGGAAATATTTCCTCCTGATTATGGGAAACAGCTGTTAGCAGACAAAGAATATTGGGAAAAGACACAAAGGACTACATCAATCCCGTCTCACATGCAAATTGGTGATCCTTATCAAGCCAGCTCATCTGATCCTTATCAAATCAGCTCATATGATCCTTATCAAGCCAGCTCATCTAATCCTTATCAAGACAGCTCATCTGATCCTTATCAAGCCAGCTCATCTGCAGAATAGATATGGTTAAACTCTTTCAAATTAAATAATTCAGAGGACCCACGTATGCCAATAGCAGGACACTCACAGGATCCTGATGAAGACTTTTACCATAATGAAGACAGTGTTGAAGATAAGAATCTATCTCTAAGTCACGAGCCAATTAGTCACAAATGGTTGTAATTTAAAGATGCTACTTTTATCAATGGATATCTATCCACGTTTGTCTGTTTGCTTGTAGGCCTTCTTTTATCTCAGCTCCTTCTCTATATAAGGAGCTTTCTATCTTAGTTGAAAGGCAGAACCCCTCTTGTAAAAATTTTCAGAAGCTAAATAAACCATGGCCTTTTAAAAGTATTTCTTCTTCTCTAGCAGTTAGATTATGAATTACAATTATTCCACCTATCTAAATTAAGGAGTATGCTCTGTACTTGCCTCTATGAAGGATCTGGTACATCAGAAACTTAATTAAGAAAATGATCCAGTAACCAACTCTATTAAGATTATAATTTATAGTTGTATAGATTATAAAAAGGGGACAGGCTGTCTGGCTGAAAATTAGTTGTGTGATGCTATAAGTACGGCTTTGGCTAGTCCATGATATAATCTGTATATCTATGAGATATAATTTTAATGGAGCTCTGGAAAATTGGTATCAGAGCCTGGTTTTTGCATAAGGTGGAATTGTTATAATTCATATGAAGATTGAAAGAGAAGAAATTCTTAAACATGTCAGAACTAGAAAGCTCTTCTGTTCCCTCTTCTACTCCTTCTGTAATATGTGATTATAAGTATGTGCCAACTAAGTCTGTTGTCATTACCCTATCACCCCCCATCAACCAAACCACCTAGAAAAAGACCGACTACTTGTATGAATTTACTTACCTTCCTGAAGATCAAAAGATTGAAGAATCAAAATTCCTCCTGTTGAACCCTTATGATGCCTTTTCAAAATCCAAAATAAATTGGAAATAATCTTTTAAAGCTCTTGTAAACTGACCCACTTCCTCTATAAAAGAATATGTTCAAGCCTCCAGCTTTGATCAACACCATATACCAGCCTCTCAGACAGAACAATTTATGACCTTAGAGATTCCTCCAGAATTTCTAAGAACTTGGCTAAACCAGGGATACACTCATATCCACTTTAGGGCTATAAGGTTAGGACTCTCCTACCATGGCAGAGCAGGGCAACCTTTCTTCTCTAGGATCGCTCTTTTGGATTCTAGATATAAACAGTATCAATATGCTGTAATTGGGACCGTAGAGACATCTTTAAATGTTGGCTCAGTATTCTTTACATTTTTCCCAAATTATAATCTGGCCCTTTCTGATCCCCATGCCTTGACAGCTTTAAAATTCCAACTCTAAATCCTTGGTGCTGAACAAATTTCCACAGCCAAAGTAGCCACCCTTCACTACCAAATTGTCTACCGTCTCCAAAACCATGCTATCAACTTGTCACTACCATGTGTCCAAAATGATGCTTTGTTCATAAAAGCAGACTCTCATAATACTCCCACGTGCATTCACACACCCAAACAACTTTTTAGGAATGATTTGTTAAAATTATTCCCAGAAAAGTGGATCACCAATTATGAGAAGTTGCATAAGACAATGGAGCCAATTCAAGGTACAGACCCTGTGCATATCAAAAGATCTGATGGATCAGTTGATACTATCTTTAGGAGAAAACAAGAGACTCCTACAGTTTTTAATACACAGTTCATGATCAGTCCTTGGGATCCAGAAGATAACATCCCTGTAGCCTCTTTTGATAATTCTGGAAGACCAGTCTATGCTTTTAAGCGTAATGGTCACTGTTATTTTGATTATTGTGATTGTGATGATTGTTATACTGCATCCTACTTTGATGATGATGCGAAGAAAAAGAAAAAGAAGAAGTCTCCAGGAAAATATAGTGAAAAGGAATTCAGAAGAAGATATGAAGATGGAGATTCAAGCATCTGCACTCTGGGACAACCTTCAGGAAAATATGATTATCTTGTATCATATTCTCCTCCTGCTTGGTACAAACCATCAACCACTCAAAATATTCCTCTTGAACCTTGCAAACCTCAAATACCTCCTTCCCAGCCAAAACCTAAGGCCACTCCTCTCCCATGTTACAAAAAAGCTTTGAAATGGGTAAGAAAAGAAAACTCAGCTGAGATTCAAAAGCCAAAGTCTTTACCCCAAATCTGTATGTTCCAACCCACAGATTTTCCTCCTTTAACCAAAGAAACAAAAACCCAAATTACCATGCAACCTTTAATCCTGGAATCAAACATTGTTGATGCAGATGGCAGACCTAGACAAACAACTCTGGCTGAAGCAGTAGTCAACTGGCAGACACAAAATGCTTGTGCTCAAAATCAAAAATTGAAGCTTATTGAAGAAAAGATTGATGGAGTTGCTGAACATATGAATTTGGCAGAAAAAAAGTTCCAGGCCTTTGAAAAATGAATGACAGCCATTCATACAGAATTACAAAGGTAGATAGAGATGAAGCACCAGGAACTTATGCGAATCATCAGCAACAAAGGGACATTGAATAACATTCAAATGAAAGAAACAAAAATTTTAAACTTGAAAGCCCAGGTTGACCAACTTGAAAAGGATCTTAAAAGAAAGAAAGAAGAGTTGTCCTCACAAACCTCTTCAAAATCCTTCTCTCCAGATCCTTTGGGTCTTTTGTACAGCCCTTATTCAATTCCCAGTTCACCATACACGGCCTCTTCCACCCAATCTTTATTTCTTGCACCAACAGCCCCCTTGAATATTCCTCCAAATTTTCAAGGATTCAAATCCTCACCAAAAACCCCCTCTCAAACACAGTCCTCTGATGAAACAATAGCAAAGAAAGGAAAAACAGTCCATTTCTCTCAAACTGAGAAACCTAAAACAACACCTTCTGAATCATTACCCAAAAATACCTCACCAATCTCATCACCAAAAGAGCTAGAACACCCTCTAATGATGGTGAATCCTATCTCTTCCTTTTTGGAAAAATGAGCTGAAAATGTCATGCCCAGCATTTCAATTGAATCTGATTCAAAAGAAAGTTCATCTTCTGAATCTTCAGAAAGTGACTCTGATTCAGATTATGAAATACCCTACCAATTGATGGTTGATGATGCTACATCTTCTAGAGGACCTTAAGTTGAAGAAGTTGATGATCCAGAAGAAGAATTTGAACAGCCCAGAACGCAGCCAAATCCGCAGACAAATTTCCAAAAAAAATACTGGAAATTACTTCACCCTGGATGATGTTCCTCCTTCACAATACAGGAATAGATTTTTGGAATTTAGAGCATGGATAGCTGGACAAATGCTTATTCTTGGAGCAGAAATCAGGGTTGTTATTGAAATATTTCTTGCAAAAATGGTGGGAAAGCTAGCAAACTGGTATGCTTCTCTCAATGCTTATGCTAGAACCCAGTTGATGGATGCCACATCACCGGAAGATTTCCTAGGACTCTTGCATTATGAGTTCTTAGGAAAATGGGATGATGATCTTGAAGTTGCACGAAAGGAGTATTACCAGATGAAATGTTGTTCACTACAAAGAAAAGATCTAGAAAGACATTTCCAAAATATGTCTACTAGATTTTACCTGTTAGGAGGCACTGCTAATCCTGATTTAAAACAAGCCTTTTTGGCTTCTATTCCTGAGACTCTTGCCTCTCGAATGTTTTTAATCCTTCAATAATCAAATTACAAAGTTGGAGATGTGCCAATGGGACATTTGTATCAGATCATGATTCAGGCTCATACACAGTTATATGATCAAAGGAAGATGATTAAACTGTATCTGGGCAGTAGGAAGAATCCTTTGGGAAAACTTTCATGTGATAGGCCTGATTTGCAGATCAAATGCAAAGATACTGATGTTTGTGTTTGTCCATCAAAGAAGAAGAAGCTTCACCAGAATGTGTTTTTGCTATAGGCCAAGAGGCAGATTCAGAAATTTCTAGCTCTGAAACAGAGTCCTGGAATGACCAGTTCTTAATTGGTGGTGATAATAGAGACATGATAGCCCTAACTCATGAAAAACATCCAATACCTTTGTTCCTTATCCAAATTTACCCAACCAGTTATTCCAAACCCATAAAACTTGTAGCCTTGATTGACACTGGAGCCAAAACTACCATTCTCAACCCAAAAGCCTTGCTTAAAGAATGTTGGAAACATCATTCTGAGTATTTCTCTACAGCTAATGGAGAATTACTTGAAACTAGCCTTAAAACCAGACACCCAATAAAGATCCAATTCTTTCCAAATTGTTACACCTGGACACATGTTCTTGGATCTTCTTTACCTGGAAAAGATATTGTCATTGGCTTTGATGTCTATTGGAAGATGAAAAACTTGAGAATTCTTCCAAATGGACTCAAGTTCAAGAAATACTTTCAACCATTCACCAATATTTCATCTATCCTTTTTGTTGACCAAACCATTTCTCAACCAAATCTTCAAACTATTCATGAGTTCTTATTAAAAGAATGCAGTGCTCAGTCTCATACAGAGTTTCTTCAGAAATGCTCATCACCATTGTGGAAAAATGAGGAGTTCTTCATCTCCTTACCTTTCAAACAAAATGAAGATGTCAACCCAACAAAGGCAACTCATCCATGAATGACTCCCTCTAATCTTAAATTGGCAATTGAAGAATGCAACCAATTGGAAGACCAAGGCCTAGTTGCTCCCACAAAATCAGAATGGGCATGCCAAGCTTTTTATGTAAACAAAAGATCAGAACAAGTTCGTGGGAAGAAAAGATTGGTGATCGACTATCAGCCTTTGAATTTCTTCCTCAGGGATGACAAATTCCCTTTGCCAAAAATTTCCTCATTATTTGCATTTTTGGTGGGAGCTAAAATATTTTCAAAATTTGATTTGAAGGCTGGATTTTGGCAACTTGGAATTAAAGAGGAAGACAGATACAAAACGGGCTTTTGTATTCCAAACAAACACTATCAATGGAATGTGCTGCCTTTTGGACTCAAAGTAGCCCCATCACTATTCCAACGGGCTATGATCAAAATCTTTGAGCCCATCCTCTCCAGCGCTCTTGTTTATATTGATGATATTCTTTTATTTTCTGCAGATATAAAAGCCCATGAGAAACTGCTCCAACAATTTGCTAATCTTGTACGACATTATGGTGTTATGCTTTCACCCACCAAAATGTTCATTGGTCAAACAGAGATAGATTTTCTTGGAATGAAATTCAAAGAAGGGAAGTATCTTCCAGGTCCTCATGTTGCAACAGAACTGGATAAATTTCCAAAAGATAATCTTTCTGTCAAACAAATCAGACAAGTTCTTGGCATTATCAATTATCTCAGGGATTTTATTCCTCACTTGACAAAGAAGACAGCCCCTCTCAGAGCTCTTCTAAGAAAGAATCCTCCACCATGGTCCTCAGAACAAACAGAAGCTTTTGAACAACTCAGAATTTGCACAAAGAATCTTCCTGATCTCTAGATTCCCTCCACAGGAAAAAGAATTCTTCAAACAGATGCATGCGATCAATTTTGGGGAGCTATTCTTTTTGAAGAGGATGACAATAAGAAAAAACGGATTTGTGCTCATGCTAGTGGAAAGTTCACAGATGCAGAATGCCATTATCACTCAACCTTTAAAGAGGTCTTAGCAGTTAAATATGGCATAAAAAAGTTTGAATTCCATCTAATTGGTCATCATTTCAAAGTTGTGATGGACTGCTCATCATTTCCAAAAATGCTTGAATTCAAAAGAAAGACTCTGCCCCATCCTCAACTTCTCAGAATGAAAGAATGGTTCAGTAAGTATGACTTTGAAGTAGAACACATCAAAGGAGAGGATAACCTGTTACCAGATCTTTTAAGTAGACCACCTTTCTCTTGTGAAAAACCCTTTCAGCTAAAAGTTCTTCCCATGCTATACGTGTATCAAACTATTAATGCCAACTTTCTTGAAAAAGGTATTCCTCCATCCTTACCATCACACATTTCCATGACCATCCTTAATCAAAAGGCAAGAACTCAAATTTTTGAACTTCAATCCGGACTAATCAGAAAATATGGGTCAGATTTTTTTCACAAATTAGGCTTTCATCCTATCTATCCTTTCACCTGTATTTTCAGCTTCCTAAACCAAAGTCCTGGAAACCTATTTTATTGGCCTCCTGAATTGTTAATCCTATTTTGGTATCTTTGTCATCTATATTGGATCTCATTTGATCTTCAACCATTAAAGCTTGCAAGGTATATCAGCCTGCTTGAGAAGAATGAAGGTCTGAATCCACATTTGTTAACATTTCTCAAATGGTTCCAGAATTTGTCAAGATGGAAATCCTATTTGACAAATGCAGCTTATACTCAACATGTGGCACCTCCTCTCGAATGTCATACTATCATCACCTTCAAAAGAACTTTCTTCAAAGCTAAAGGTGTTTTCACTGATGTACCATGTTTCAATATCTATGGGACTTATAGACACTCAATGATGCACTATATTACCATAGATACCACAGATCCTTCACCATGGAGAGAATTTCGAAGACACATGTTTAAGAAAAATGGTATTATTCCAAAGGAGATATGGCCAAAGATATTTGATGATGCCCCATGGGAAATATTTCCTCCTGATTATGGGAAACAGCTGTTAGCAGACAAAGAATATTGGGAAAAGACACAAAGGACTACATCAATCCCGTCTCACATGCAAATTGATGATCCTTATCAAGCCAGCTCATCTGATCCTTATCAAATCAGCTCATCTGATCCTTATCAAGCCAGCTCATCTAATCCTTATCAAGACAGCTCATCTAATCCTTATCAAGCCAGCTCATCTGCAGAACAGATATGGTTAAACTCTTTCAAATCAAATAATTCAGAGGACCCACGTATGCCAATAGCAGGATACTCACAGGATCCTGATAAAGACTTTTACCATAATGAAGACAGTGTTGAAGATAAGAATCTATCTCCAAGTCATGAGCCAATTAGTCACAAATGGTTGTAATTTAAAGATGCTACTTTTATCAGTGGATATCTATCCATGTTTGTCTGTTTGCTTGTAGGCCTTCTTTTATCTCAGCTCCTTCTCTATATAAGGAGCTTTCTGTCTTAGTTGAAAGGCAGAACCCCTCTTGTAAAAATTTTCAGAAGCTAAATAAACCATGGCCTTTTAAAAGTCTTTCTTCTTCTCTAGCAGTTAGATTATGAATTACAATTATTCCACCTATCTAAATTAAGGAGTATGCTCTGTACTTGCCTCTATGAAGGATCTGGTACATCAAAAACTTAATTAAGAAAATGATCCAGTAACCAACTCTATTTCGATTATAATTTATAGTTGTATAGATTATAAAAAGGGGACAGGCTGTCTGACCGGAAATTGGTTGTGTGATGCTATAAGTACGACTTTGGCTAGTCCTGCCATTAGAGTGGAGAGTGGCTTGCATGATTCCATGCCTATAGTTTTCAAAAGTTGTTGAATATACCTCTATTGACTAAGCAGTAATCATCTTGAATGTGGAAGAACTTCTATACCTAAAAAGTAGTATAATGCATCAAGATCATGCAACTTAAAGATTGAAGAGAGTTTGCTAATCTGTTCTTTAAAAAAAATAGTGTTATTAGAGGTTAGAACAATGTCATCAACATAGATGAGCACAAAAGATCATGTATGAGCATGATCATTTATGAAAAGTGATGAATCCACATAAGAGGCTATGAAGCAAATAGAGAGAAGAAAGCCACTTAATTTTTGAAACCTGGCTTGAGGTGCATGTTTTAACCTATATAATGACTTGTTAAACTTGCAGACAAAGTTGGGGAATTGTTTGTTAACAAATCCCTGAGGTTGTGACATGTAAACCGTCTCATTCAAGTCACCATGTAGAAATGCATTAGATATATTAAGTTGTTTGATTCTCTAACCATATGTGATTGTAATAGAGAGTATGGTGTGAATGATGATTAGCTTTATGATTGGGCTAAAGCTTTCAAAGTAGTCAATTCCATGTTCTTGGGTGTACCCTTTAGCAATATGATGAGTTTTAAAATGTTCTAGGCTTTCATCAACTTTTCTTTTGATACAGAAGACCCAGAGATTACCAATTACATTTATATTTAGTGCTGGTGAGATAAGTGTCCAGTTATTAGTTTGGTATACGGCTTAGATTTCATCAGACATGGTTTGTTGCCACTTTTTTTATTAAGATACTTTGGTGTAGGAGGTAGGTTCGACAAGTGAATCGTGTTGGGTGATGTGGGCATGTTTTTTAATGCTATAAAGAGTTGAATCATGGAGTTTCATTGAATGGTTTCATTGAGGATGGGTAGGGAATTATGGTATAGGTGGTAAATCAATGAAGAGTTATGGCTATTGGGATTAGGTTGGTTGCTACAGGTTGTAAGGGAAGATAAGTCATGTTTGGAAATAGAATGTGATAAGGATAAGGGTAGAGGTGAATTAGGTGTAGAAGCAGGTTGAATATGGGAAGGAGAAGTAGGAGAGAGTGTTTGAGATAGGGATGGAGAGTTAGGATTAGGTGGATAAGAGGATAACGTACCTTGTGAGGTGTTGGAGTTTATTTGAAACTATGTAGTTAATAAAATAATTTGTAACCAAGGTATTTAAGGTGAAGTGGTTCTTAGAGACATTGAAGTAGTTATGGGTACATCTTGAAATGGAAATGTATACTCGTTAAACCGTACATGTCAAGCCATATATAAATGACTAGATTCTTTGTCCAGGCATCGGTACTGAGATAATTAGATGAATAGCCATGAAAAACACATTGTTTGGTGTGGAAATCAAACTTATGGTGATTATATAGTCTCAGTAATGGATATATAGTATAACCAAAGATCCTTAAAAAATTATAATTTGGTGGAGTTTTGTAAAACAGCTGAAATGGAATTGCTTTGGAAAGTGTTTTGGACAACATTTGATTGATAAGATACATTGTCGTTTCAAATGCAAAATGGCAAAACTTGAAGGGAACACCACTATAGCCAAGCAAATTGAGACTAAAATCAAGTATACAATGAATCTTCCTTTCTGTATGACTATTTTGCTTGTGTGTATGTGGACAAACAAGTCTGTGTATGATTCTAAATTTTTGAAATTTTATGAAGAATGACGTATAGTCTCCGCCCCAATCTGAGTTAAAAGCTTTAATGGCATAATTGAATTATTTTTCAACTAGAGTTTGAAATTGATTAAAAATATAAAGAATGTCACTTTTATTATAAATGGAATACATCCAAGTGAACAAAGAGAAATTATCAATTAAGATAACAAAGTACTTATGTCCATTAGAAGAAGACATTGGAGCGAGTCTCTAAGCATCATAGTGGACCAATTCTAATGTCTTATGGCTTAAGTGATGAGTAAAGGGCAGACTGACATGATGCATTTTCCTTTGATAATAGGTAGAACATGCTTTATGACTAGACATTTTATTTGACAAGGTAACTAAAACTGAGTAACTAAATGCTTGACCACCGATGATGTTGGATGACCCATTCTAGCATGCTAAGTGTCTAATGAGGCAAGAAAGGCAGTCATGAATGAAGGAGAATTAGACTTGACTGTTTGAATCTTGTAAAGGCCACTGTTAATCTTTCCTTTGAGTAATTGTTTCTTGGTCAGCTGATCCTTTATAAAACCATGTTCAGGGAGAAATTAAAAAAAAAAGTCATTATCAATATATAATTTCTTCATCAAGAGTAATGGCTTAGTGCTACGAGGCACATGTAAAACATTAGTAAGATTGAATGTGTAATTAGGAGAACGTAAAGCGTTGTTGCCAGTGTGAGCAATAGAGAGTCCATTAACATTACCAATAATAACCTTGTTCTTACCCTTGTAATCATCTATAATTGTTAAGGTAGAGGGATTAGGAGTGATGTGATGACTGGTGCCTATGTTTGGGTACCAAACAAATAAAGAGGAGGACCCAGGCAGTGAGCCAAGAATTAAATGTTAAGCTTGTGGAAAATGAGAGAAGGTTCAATTTGCATTACAGTTATAGTTATTGTGGTTGGCTCCTCATAAATGAGAGCCAAAGGACTGATCAAAGGGACAATGATAATCAACAGAAATATGATTGGTATAGCCATAAATTTAGCAAGAAACTGAAGAGCATGATATAGGCTAGAAATTGCAATGTCCTCGCCCTCTATACTTTATGTTGCTGTTATTTGCTCAATTATCAGTTTGTTAAGCAAGATTACCAATTGGAAGAGAAGTTTATTGGGCCTTAAGCAATAGTTCATAAGAGAAAAGATGATTTTGTAAATCATGAAAAGATGGTAGGTCGAGACATTTTTGAAGAGCGCTAATAGTGCCATTGAATTCAGCCTCAAGTTAGTGATAAACAATCACATTAAACTCAATAGGCAAAAAGACTTGGCCAGTAAGAGCAAAAGAGTTTGCGAGAGTCTTAGATTAAAAAAGAAAGTCAAAAATTGATTTATCTTCTTTATGCATGTCATGGAGTTCAACATAAAGTTATGTTTTTTTTATCAATTCTTATAACTCCATATGCTATTACAAAAGCATACCAAATTGCAGCCATAAAATTTAGTCCAATAAGATGAGGATATATCTCTTTTAAA
Organism: Mallotus nudiflorus; assembly: GCA_947683625.1. Classification (NCBI taxonomy): domain Eukaryota; kingdom Viridiplantae; phylum Streptophyta; class Magnoliopsida; order Malpighiales; family Euphorbiaceae; genus Mallotus; species Mallotus nudiflorus. The sequence continues at coordinate 5,685,162 of CANTUR010000460.1, forward strand.
AAAAAACTTAACAACCAGAAGATTAAACTTTAATCTTTAGAAAACCATATGAGATAAGTAGGATTAGGTTAATTTTCAATCTATTTTGGTAGTGGAGATTTAGAACCGTCAAGAATTCCATGAAGGTTATAAAAATTCAGAAGTGGCTAAAACTAAAGTTTCTAAGGGATGTAGTTCTTAGAGTTTAATTTAATAGAAAATTTTTTATTGAATATGAGAGGGTATTGAAGAGAAAGATTGTAAGGAGGATAATTGCATCTATGAAGAAGTATTAGAGGATGAAGAGATAGAAGATGAGGTTAAAAAAGAGTTGGTTGTCATTTTTGTTTTGCTCTGATACTAACTTAGAATAGAAATGATGAGGAAATATGATAAATTGTTGTATTGTAGTAATCATTATTTATACAAGAGAATACAAATATATGAAAAGAATAAGAGATATATTTGAATACAAGGAATACATAACTTAATGATAGAGTTTGTTACTTTAATATATACTATATAACCATCAACAATTTTTCTTATTTTGGCAAAATTCCCAAAATTGAAAGCTAAAACCCTGGCTATCCATTTATTTTGAATGATATATATTAGATTCCTATAAAAAGGTCTTCAGTCTCTTCTTCATTTAATGCAACATTGAATTTTGGTTGCTTCTATGGTTCAACTTTAAAAAATCTAAGAAAAAGATTCTTCACTTTTCCAAAATCCCAAGTAATAACTCTCGATAGGCATATCCATATGCTTGACTCATTCTTTGGCATACTTGTGATATTTCAGAACTTAAAAACTTTCATATAAATCTTTCTTTCTCTTCTTATTTAATTATTTTATTGAAGATCTTAGTTTGTTTAGTTATGTAATAGCTCATTTTGAAATCGCGCTTTTAAATGATAAAAACCAATAATTCTAATAATGAAATGCAACTTTATAGTTCTCAAAATCCATCATTTCAAGCACTCATCAAGATTCCCCCACACTTGAACTTTTTTTTGTCCTCACACAAATCTCATTCATATAACGAATGAAACCATAAGCTAGCTTCATTTGAACAACCACTTTAAACCGAGGTCAAAGATAATTTGTAATATTTATAAACTAAAGCAATAAACCGAGGTTAAAGATATAAAAGTTGCCATATGAAAAGAAAATAAACTATTGAATTCATGAAAATAAATTATTGATTTTAGAGAAAAACAAAAGTAAAGAAAGGTCATTATAGTTTTTAGCTAGCCACATTATTAACAAGCAAGGTTCCTTTTCATGTTCTTATTTAATTACTCATAAAGGTTTCCCAATTATAGTGATCCCTTACCTTTCTCATATTACTCAGTGTGGATACCTTTAAGGGGTCCTTTGGATACTCATACTCTTGTTAGAGCAATGGAGTAGATAGAGCTTATGCAAATATAATACACTTCAAATCAAACTCTAAGCAATTTATTAAGTGATTGCATTTTATGCTCCATCTCACTTTTTTTTTTTTGAAAATTATTTCCAAGACATGTAAGAATCTACTAACATTAACTAAACCTTAATCTTTACTTACAATCATCTTTCTATAATATCAATAATTTAAGTTCAATCACTCAATAATAAAGTAAGCATTAAGTTCATTAATTTTCAAAAATCATTAACCATAATTTAATGAATTCAAAATAAAGCATTGATTCCTCTAGCTTAACGAATTCAAAAAAATGCATTAATAGGAGATTATTGCACTTTTTCAAGAAAGCTTTACAAATGAGTCTAACTCATTACATGAATGAGTTACAAAATTTCAAGTGATATGCATGACAATTCCTAATAACCTATATGCATAAAAAAATTACATAATAAAATGCATGAGATGCATGATCACCAAACATAAAATGACTCAAAATAAAACACAACAAGACACAAAGATAAATAAATAAATAAATTACATAACAAAATTCAACTCACTCCCCCACACTTAAAATCAATAATGTCCTCATTATTTCAGGAAATTAAATGGAAAATCATAAGTGAAAAAATTCATGTGACATGCATGGTTGTGCACCTTGACACATGGCTACTCCAGGTTTCATTTTTGCTTCCTCAATTAATCATCAGGTCATACGGTAGTGTGCAGGGTGCTATTTGATTTATTTTTTTCAATATCATATCACATGGTTGTGCAACAAGGTGTGCAACCTAATTAGTTCACAATATAAATCCATATGCCACCAATTTATCAACATTGCATTACCCAAAACACACCACATCAAGTCAACACAATTTTTATACATATTTAAACTTATAAATCTCCTTTAGTGCTCCTTCTCATCTTCATTTTCCTAAAAACAATTGCTAAGGGGAAAATCATGAATTTTTTAAACTAAATAAAGAAAGAAAATTAACAAAGAGATCAAATTAAATAAAATAATAAAAAAGCTTGGTTGAGCCCTTAAGAGGTGCTTATTTAAGGTCTTTAAGCTAGACCATAGCATGCTCTATTTGCTTGGATCTATTAAATAGGCAACTTGGTGGAAATCCTCCATTTTGCCTCTGTAATAAATCTTTAATCTTTGCCCATTAACCCTATAATTCTCTCCTTATTTTTTCATCAACTCAACAACTCCATAGGGAAAGACATGGGACACTGTGAATGCTCTTGACCATCTATTATTGAGCTTTTTTGGAAACAGTCTCCACCTAGAGTTATAAAGTAACACCTAATCTCTATTTTCAAAATGTTTCCTCCTTGCTTTTTCATCATGCCATTTCTTTGTATTATTTTTATATATCTCCTTGTAACACTTGTTCTCCAATCTCAAAGCTTTAATACTCTTTTTTAACAAATTCACCAATGAAACATCCTACTCCTTACTGGGTTTAGCTAGCATAATTATAGGCAGTGTCTCATTCTCTCTTAAGAAAGTGTAATTCAAATAAGGTGGTAAAGGTTTTAGGTCAAGCTTTAGTGGTTTTTCAGTAGGGGGGTATGGACTCGATGTTTAAAGGTAGTTCACAGTGGGTCATTGGATTTTGATGTTTGAGAGACCCTTTTTCTTCAAAAGAATGTACCTAAAAACACTTTTTTATATCCTTTAAATCATAATATTTTTCCAACCTCCCTCATTGGACTTGATTAACATAATTATCAACCACATCAATTCTCATACAATTATCCTTTTCAAAGAGATGTTTCATACCTTAGTACACATCAAACTTACAACTTTCTTCACCAACTCTTAATGTGAGTGTCCTATTATTAGATCAATTATATCTTTTAAAGTATAGAAAAGGCATACCAAGAATCAATGGAACATCCTTATCTTCCTTAAAATCAAGTACCGTAAAATTTATTGGAAAGATGAATTTCCTTGCCTTCACTAACACATTCTCCACTATGCCTTCTGGCTTCTTGACAATTTTATCTATAAGCTGTAAACACATGTTGGTAGCCATAGCTTTACTTATTTTGAAATTCTTATAAATATATAAAGGCATCAAATTAATAAAAGTACCTAAATCACAAAAAGCCTTTAGAAAATTTAAATTATTGATAGAGCAAGGTATAGCGAGACTTCCTAGATGTCTACGCTTTAGTGGAAGCTTGCTTGAAACTATAGTGCTACACTCTTTATTAAGAGTGATAGTTCCAAAATTTTATAGCTTTTTCTTTCTAAAGATAAGCTCCTTTAAGAATTTTACATATTTGGGCATTTGAGCTATAGCTTTGACTAAAGGTATATTTATGTGCAGGTTCGTAAACGTCTCAAAAAACCTTGTAAACTTTTGAATACGGTCTTGCTTCTTTAGCCTCTATGGAAATGGCACTAGTGGTTTGTAAGGCTTTACTTCTTTCTTTTGATCCTCCTTTTGACCCACAACTTGAGTATTCACCATTTGCTTTGGTGGTTGTAGTTCTGTTCCACTCCTTAAGGTGATTAATTTCATATATTCTTTAGGATTTTTCTCAGTGTTGCTTGGCAATGATCCTTGATTCCTTATTGGCAATGAATTTACCAATTGCCCCATTTACACCTCCAAACTATGAATAGAGAAAGAGTGATTTTTGAACATGAGTTAAGTGTCTTGGTACATCTACTCAAATCTCCTTTCAAGCCTTTTTATTGCTTTATCCTATTAATCCATCTTGGTTGCTATTATATCTATGAATTTCTTCATTTTGCTTTCCTAAGAAGTCCCTAAAAATGAACTCTTTTCTTATTAAAAATAAGATTGAGGTTATTATGCATTTTGACCTCTAAAACCAAGTGGTATTTGTGGCCTCCATCGATTGTTCCTTAGTTGCCCCATGAAAAGTTGGGATGGTTCCTCTAACTTAGGTTGTATTCATTACCATGAATTGTATTTTGTTGTTAACCATTAAATTTGCTCATATACCTAATGTTCTCTATAGATAAATTTTGCATCAAATAACATTCAAAAGTAGGATGCCTCCCTTGACATAACTCACAAAAGGAAGACAATGGAGATGTAGAAATTGCATTAATACTTTTATCCATCTTTTTTATTAAAGCATCCAACTTTGCATTCACCATGGTTAAAATATTAACTTTAATTCCTTCATTCTTTAAAATGGCTCTCTTATTAAACTAAAGGCTTTTTGTATTAGTCATCTCCTAAAAAAGGTTTAAAGCATCTTCTGGCATCTTTAATATGATGGTTCCCCCACCTGTTGTATTAATGTTCACCCTCACTAATGGATTGATGCCTTTAAAAAATTATTGCACTAAGTCCCATGAAGGAATCAATGAAGGTGGACACTGCCTTTGAAGATCCTTGAATCTGTCTTAACATTCGTAGAAGCTTTCATCCTCTCTTTGGTAAAAAGAGTTTCTTTCATTTTAGATCTTCAGTACTTTAGTTGGTGGAAATTACTTAATGAAGAAGGTTGTGTACAATTCTTGCCAAGTGTTGATGGAGTAGGGTGGCAAGCTTGTGAACCACCTCTTTGCTTTATCCATAAGAGAAAATGGAAAGAGAATTAGTCGAATAGCTTCAGGCTGCACTCCATTCATTTTGAATGTTGAGCAACACTCCAAGATTTGGGTCACGTGACCAATTAGATCCTCATATGGTAATCCACCAAATTATGAATTTTGGATCATTTAGATCATGGCGAGTTTGATCTCAAAGTTGTTTACTGCAACCGTTAGCCTCACAATTGGTGTTTAGCCACCTTAGACATTAGGACTCATGAAATCTCGTATAGTCCTTAGTCCATTCTACCTATTTTGACCATTTTGGGCTGCTTGTTACCTTGGAGGAAGATTTCTTTCTTCTTCCCCTTAGTTCAACCTAGTAACACAAATCCCTACAATACCACAAACACACTCAAATAAAAAAAATTAAAAAGAATATGTACATGAAAAACACAATTTTCTTAACAATATCAATTTTGGCAATCCTCGATAATGATGCCAAAAACTTGATGCGTAATCCGTAAGTATACAAAATCGTACAAGTAGTAAAAATATCAATCCCATAGAGATTGCAAATTGAATATTGTATTACTCAATGTGTTTGTTTGTTTAGACAATGAAAAATGGTTTTTGAAATAAAGAAAACTAAACAATTGAAAGATAATGTAAAAAATCACAATCTAAGAATATGTTAAGGTTCTTAAACTTAATTCAACCTTTCTAAAGATGTAATTAATGTCTAAGTTAATTCAGACCATAGTTCAATATATAAGCAATCTTAAGAATCATAGATCTTCCTCTCAGACAAACCTATGATTAATTGAATACAACTAGTTCTCAATTTTACAACTCTCGCTAATTAAGTGTTTATTATACCCAATTTAAAGCTTAACTCTTTAATTATTAATCATTGAAGTGTCTCTTAACTAAACAGACAATTAATAAGTTATTGCTTATTTTCTCAATGAAACCTATCTCTCAATCAAGTCTCATTGTCTATATTTAAACAAAGGGTGGCCAATCCAGTGAAGACATTAAGCAAAACAACAACCAATGAACTAAGTTTATTAACTTAGATTAAAACCTATTAATCACATGGTTAAATTGATTTAAAAATCCTAACTAGAAAATCTAGCAGCACATATTGAGAAGAATAGGAGATGATGAATAAAGAGAAAATAAAATCATTATTGTTGAATTAAAATTGAAATAACAAAATAAAAAAAAATAAAAAAAACCCCTTTAAATGGAAGCCTCCTCTCTTCAGCCTTCAAATAATCTTATTTTAATCAAATGAAAAAAACTATAGAATTCTAGCTTTGATTCTTGGAAAATGATGTAAAAACTAAAATAAATAGTATATGTTCTTATTTCTCTAGTGGCTTATTTCATAAAACCCTAGCCTCTAGCCTTTTTAAGTTGTTTCCATTTAAAAATTATCAAATCCCCTTAAATCAGTAATTCAAATTTCAAATTTGCAAATTTGGTTATAGGTCACATGGCTATGTGCAATTGGCACACGATTGTGCACCTAAACTCTTCTCAAATCACTATTGCAAGCATGGTTGTGCCCGCCTAGGCACATAGCCATGCGACCTAAGACTTGAGCCCTTTAAGATGATTGAATTAGCTAAATTTTCCTTTATAAAAGTTATAGATATTTGTCTTATCTTTACCTAGCACTTTGAATCACCTTAATTGATCCTCTATAGCTCAAGATATTGTTGAAATACTAAGAGTTATGTAACTTGAAATAATAGTTGCATATGCTGACTTTGACTCGCGATTTGAAAACCCAAAAAAACTCAGATTTTGACAAGTAGTATACTTCAAATGTCTAGAAGATCACTTTCTCATTATAAGACTCTAAGGATGTCAAAAGCTTAACTGAATCTTAGAGATCAAATCAGCCCCTCTTTTATTTACTGTAATTCTTGCCCTTTCTTTAGCTAGATTAGCTCCTAGATTTAAGTCCTTATTAATTAATTCCTAAAATGCATTCCAAGCAATATGGAACCTACAAAATCAATACAAAAAAGCAATGTAACAAGTATAATTGTAAACAAAAAATGCATAAAATGACAAAATGACTAATATTTTAGATCATAATGCAAATAGCCTCAAATCATGCATTTAAATGATAAGTCTATAATTCTAATAATGAAATGTAATTATATAGTGCTCAAAATCCATCATTTCAGGTGCTCATTAGTAGTGAATTGGTTTATGTAGGAGGTCATATCAAGTCGAGACACTGTATTGATTCTGATAGAGTTGGCTTTTTGGATATAATAGATGTTGAAAAGATGGGGTATGTTCATGAGACATTGTTATATAGAAGTTCAAGATTGTCTCTTATGGAGGGGTTTATACAAATATATGAGGATAAGCATGTGCTTGAAATGTTATTATATGTTGATGAAAGAAATGGTATGATAAAGGTATTTGTAGAGAAGCTTGTATAATAGATAATATTAATGGGCCTTATTATATAAAGGTTAGTCATGGACATGCAGATAATGTTCCACTACAAAAGACTACTAATGATGGAGTAGAAGAGATTATTGAGCAGGTTAGTCAGGTGGCTTAGTCTTTGGAAAAAATAGTTAATAAGAACTATAACTCATTGGTAGACCTAAATTATGAACCAATAGGTAAAAGTGACATAGATGATGGTTTGGACGACAATGAACTATCTAATAACAAAAAAATATATTGAGGCTAGACAAAATAGAGTGGAGTTCAAAAAATATGTGTCTATTGATGAGGTGGCTAATAAGTTTGCTACCAAAACTAGGCTACAGAAATTAAGTTCCTTTAATGGAGCTGATGACAATGATTAATGCTTGAGTAAATATAAGGATTTAGATAGTGATGTCAATTCCATTGGGGTAAGTGAGGATGAGTGTAAGCACCTAATTTTGGGATTCAATTGTGGACAATTATGATGTAAGCCCCTATGATGAAATTTATTCAAATATTGAACTTGGTTGTTGATTTTCTGGACTTTATGGACTAAATTGTAATATTTTTTTAGGATTTGATTATAAGAAAGTCAATTTTTTAGGGGTCTTTTGGTAATTAAAAGTTTTTTTAAAAAAGATAGGCATTACACAATGCCGACCAGCATTGTGTAATGCTGATCGGCATTCTATAATGTCGATCAGCATTATACAATGTCGGTTGGCATTGCACAATGCTGATGCGTAAAAAGTCCATTTTTTTTATTTTTCGCCTATTTTCTTAATTTTTCGTCTATTTTTTAGTGTTTTGATTGGTTAAAAAGTTATTATTAATATTAATATTATTATTATTATTATTATTATTATTATTATCAGATAATTTTTTTGATGCATTCAAAATGAGTAAGGAGCTTTTAAAATAAAAAATCTTATCTGTTTGTTTTGAAGAGATGAACTTGTTCCTGCAAACATAGGGAGTCAGTACGCGCAGACTCTGCTTTAAAAAGCAAAGAGTCTGCATGTATGAGGGGGAACAGAGACACACATACATAGTGAGGGAGAAAAAAAGAGGCAAAGCAGTGCGCAAAAAAACCATACGCTACTGAGAACACCCCGCACACCATAAACTTTTATTTCTTTTATTTTGTCAAAGCCTTAGTTTTTTTTATATGGTTCTTTCAATGAGAATGATCCAACATTGTTTTTAGTTCCAGTCTAGAATCAATAATACTTCAATTTCAACAATGAATATCCTAGTCTGAGGGGCTAAAAAGGGCATTTGTACAGCATCTAAGATCATCACAGTGTTCTTTTTTTTTTCTTCCTTAATGATTTTTATTTTATTTTTGTTATTGATTTGAGTTTTAAATTTCACAAATATGATTTTTTGTGTTTTTTTTTTGTTCTGATATCTGAGCAGGGATTGAGGAGGAAAAAGTCTAATGTTCAAGAATTGAACAGAAGATCCATGGAATGCCATGGATGAACCTGTACTGTTTTTCAATAGTTCTTAGGATTTTAATTTTTATTCTGCATTTTGGTGTCCTTTGTAGTTATTTTAATTCATGGTTGTATAATTGATTAATTTTAGTTTTTTGTATGTAGTTTGTAATAGCCCTAGTAGTGGGAATATTGAAAGATTTAATTTTTTGCGTTTAAAATCAATTAGTAATTAGGTTCAATTTGGTAAATATCAATGGTGGCAGTAGTTTAATTTAGGGTTTGCATGTAATTGATTTAGGTTTTTTTCTAGAAAATCACTAAAATGCATGTTTGATTTTTTTTAATGTTTGATTTGTTTTGGGTTGTGTTTTTGGGTTTTTATATTATTTTGGGCCCCAAGCCCATGCTAAGGTCCAACTCACTTTAAATAGGCTTAAAAAATGGTTTAGAACTTTAAATAATTAAAATCAACTTAGGCCTATTAGGTTAATTAGATTTTAGGTCCATTTAGTTAATTAAAACTTGTTTAGACTTAGCTCAGCCCACTTAATTTCATTTCTTTTAAAATAAATAGACCTAAGCCCACAGTTCACTTAAAATAAAACCAAGTTAGACTTAGGCCCATTAATTTAATTTTCCTTTAAAATTGAATAGACTTAAGCCCATTTTTTTAGATAAAGTAAATAGATCTAGGCTCACTAATTAATAAAAAATATAGGCCCACCTTTAGTCCCTTTCTTACTTGTAAATAAAATGTAAATCTAGTTAACTTTTTAATAAAATTAACATAGTTTATACTTAGGGACAACACGATCTTGAGTGCCTTTTTTATGTGTAATTTTATTGACTAGATGCGTAGGGTTAAATGAATGTCAAATAGGGTTTAAATAAAATTGCATGTAATTAGAGGATGAAATAATCATTTATAAAATTATTCTAAATGAACACGAGACTAAGAGAAGTTAGTATTCCGTTCCCAGAATCTCCTGGTTGTGGTGCTAACTTTCTTTTAGAGAATCGAGTACCATCAATCAAATTGTCCCAATTATTACCTTGGGTGGTGCCTCCACTTCTCCAAGCTATGACTTGGTGACATAGTAGTGTGTTCCCTAAGGCCCTGAGCCTAAATAGTGTCGCGGTTGCTAAAATCTTGGACGTACGCTAAACCCCGCTATTTATAGTGGTGACTCCACTAGGGATAAGAGATATTGATTCTACTTGTGTTCTTTAGAATTATTTTATCGATTATTATTTCATTCTTGCATTCATTTTGCATGTCCCTACCAAATTGATGGCATTGGTTTATGATTCCATGGTTCCACTAGCTTTATGGAGTTGTAGATTGGCTAACCATCACTCTTAGCCTTAACTTGGTTCAAGAGAGTTTATCGGGCTCATCTGACCAGAGTCTGTAACCCAAGTCTTTAAGGGGGGTAATCTTCTCTTGAGTTGGTAAAGGATGTTGGGCCCTGCTAACCTTGGTCTATAACTCAAAGTCCATAATGGAGAGCATCTTACTAAGGAAACCTTAACTTTTCACCAAACCCTAACCACATATAATGGCCTAGTTACTTCCCCTAGGATTTTTACCCAAAGTGCTTGTTTGTTTGAATTGCCATAAGGTATTTCTATTTATAAAAGCCCAGGCCTATACCTTTGAAGCTCATTTAAGCTAATAAGGATTAGGCTAGACCTTTATATTTAAAAATGTTGTTTCTATGCTTTTTATTTTAAAAAGAGATTTTGCATGTGCGTCAGCTCTTAATATCCCCTGTTGATATGAAGGCCAAGACCAAAAATCCTAGAAAAAGAAACTCGCCATTGAACATGTGTGTGGGAGAAATAAGGTTGGAAGGTTTACCTGCATGATGGCTTGTTGATTGCTTTTTAATACTTGCTACATGCTAAGTGCTTGCTTGCTATTTGTTGCATAAACACATGCATCATGCATACATGCATACACACAGTCTATGCATCATACTAACACCTTATTTTGTAGCCAGTATAGATTTATCTGGGTCTTCTCGTGTTTGGGGGCGAAGAGGTAGCAGATTGACCAGAACATATCTAAGCCCAAAGTCAATAGCTCAAAAGATCCTTCAAGAACTAGAGAATAGTCCAATCAATCCACTATTCCTAGAAGCTGAACCAACTCAACATATTGAAATGGAACAATAACTAGAGATGTGGACTTTAGAGGACATTAAGGGAGCTTTGATGGATGACATGAGAACTATGATGCAAGATGAACTGAGACATGCTTTAGTCGGACTCATATAACCTGTTGTTGGACAACTACCTATTACTATTGTTGAACAACCACAGGCTACTACTATTGAACAACCACCTACTATAGGAGCTCCACTTGTTATTATAGCTCCTCCACCTACTGCTAACAATGCTAGGGGGCAACCTACTGCTAGAAATGTGCCTGCTACTGATATGAGACTGGAAGACATTGAAAACTATATGGTAGAAAAGGTGAAGAGAGAGTCACTTAAATTGGTCCATGATTATGAGTCCAAGTAGATACAAGCACTGACTCAGAAAATGTCCAAGATGGAAGAGCTAATTAGAGGACAAGGAATGGGATATTCTTTTAACTTTGATGACATGTTGCAAATGGAGGGAGATAAGCTGCCTGAAAAATTCAAAATGCCTTAGTAGCAAAAATTTGATGGGAGATGAGACCCTATAATTCATTTGAGCCAATACACAATAACCATGAGCATTACTAATTGTTAGGCTATTTGTACTGTCACTGGAGGGAATGGATGTAAACTGGTACCACGGATTAGAAAAGTCTGTTAGGGCTGACTGGAAAGAACTACATACTGCATTCTTGAAACAATATTATTATAACACTTGATTGGAAGTGTCAATTAAGGATTTAGAGTTGACTAAGCAAAAACCCAATGAATCCTTTTCTAATTTCCTCACCAGATTTATGAATAAGGCAAGACTGATGAAAAATAAACTGGCTGGAAAGGATCAAGTTAGGATGATTGTTCATAATGTATCACCTAATTTGGTCGAAAGACTACAAATGATGAACTCAAAGACCTTCATAGATCTATATGATGATGGCCTACAAGTTGAAGACATAGAGAATGAGAAAAAGAAGAATTGTAGAGGCTCAGTAACTTGAAATTACTCAATTGGGGGCACACAACAGGGAAGTACTAGTCGAGCTATGGAGGTGCGTGCAGTTCAATAACCCCGAAAGTTCTCCAACTTTAACCAACCACTCTCCAAAGTCCTAGAGAGGCTAATCCAAAAAGGCCTACTCCGACCTTGAACCTTTTCTAAGCCACCTAAACCCAAATGTAAATTCCACCAAGCTGTTGGCCATCCCACAGACAATTGCATCCGCCTACAACATGAGATCCAAAATCTGATAAACTCCGGTAAAATCACCGACCCTAAAAAACCCAACTCTAACCTAAACACTAGAAACAACCCTTTCCTAAACCACCTAAATGTTCCACCACCAGCCACCATGATGATTAACTCAGGGGTTAGTGAAGAAGAAGTGCTAAGCTCCTTCGAGGACCTCAACCTTATGCCTAAGGGAGAACCTTTTAGATAGCCACAGAGAGGAGTGGAACATTTACTGGGTCAGCCCTCAGGCAAGTTCTATTACAGAGTATTCTATTCTAAGCCCACTTTCGCTGACATCCTCATTGAATCAATTATGCCTACAGGGTGGGGTGATGAATTTGAGGATGAACCTTTGGCTTTTAAATAGTCTCAAGAAGGAGTTGAAGATTTATTGAATCAACACTTAGGCAAGCTCAATATGGAGATCTAAAAGTGAAGGAAACATGCACAATGGAAGTGTGGAAAGATTAGAAAAGAGACTAAATCATTAGAGTTATTAACATCTTGTATGACTCTGATGAAGAAAGCCCAAGCGGTTTCGATGTCGGGAGTGATAAAGTGAATCATGTCACTAGAAGTAGGAAGAATTATAAAGTAGAAGAAAAGAAAATAGAAAGAGAAGAAATAGAAGATACAGAGATAGAAGAAGAATAAAAAGAGGATATGATTTTGGAACAACTGAAGAAGGCTAAGACAAATGTCATCATTTGGGAATTACTAATGCATTCAAGAAGTCATAGAAGAGCTCATATCAAAGCTCTATCAAACATGAATATTGAAATAGCTGCTACTCCAGAAGCTATGGTAGCAAAGGTTATAGAAAAGAAACATGAGTTGATAACGTTCTAAGATGATGACTTGCTTTAGAAGGAAGAAACCATAATAAGACATTGTTTATCCCAACTGAGGTGAGGAGAAAGAGAACCAATTTTGCTATGGTTGATGATGGTTCTGCAATTAATGTATGTCCTTTGAAAATCATGCCTAACTTAGGTTTGAAAGCTAAAAACGTAACAGCTTCAAACCTCATAATCAGAGCTTATGATGACAGCATTAGGAATGTGGAGGGGACATTCCAAGCTCTGGTTAAAACAGGACTTATGGAATCAACCATTGAGTTTACCATGTTGGACATTCCAGTCACTTATGCCTTTTTGTTGGGATGGCCATGGTTCCATGCCTTGGGAGGGGTACCCTCAACTATGTATCAAAAGATAAAATTCCTTTATGAAGGAGAAGTTATGACCATAAAAGCTAAGACTAATGTTGTTGTGGCATCCATATTAGATAAACAGAAACAAGTGTGTGTACCCCATGGTTTTCAGATTGTTGTGATACTTGATATGATTGAAATGGATCTCAGAGTAGCATAAATAATGGAGAGCATGAAATACCGACTTGGACAAGGACTGGGGAAGAGTGAACAAAGAAGTCCAGAATTCCCAGGATTCAAAAATCAAGATGACACAACAGGATTGGGTTTTACCAAGGAAGTAAAGCCAAAAGGTAAAAGGGCAAGGAAGAGATTCAATGCAGAAAAGAGGAAGCTTTATGCAAAAGTTAGTCCTTTAAGTCAGAACTTCATCAGGCCAGGGGAAGGAAAATACTATCTGGGAGCCAAGGAATCATTCCGTGTTACTGGAGCAGATGTCCCTGGGTTTGAGATCTTCAAGGAGCAAATTGTGGAGAATCTGGTGAAGGACAACAAAGAGGAAGTAATGAAGCTGGCAACTGAGAGGATGGGTAGTGCTACAGTTGAAGAGCTGTTGTGTCTACCACCTGAAGAGGAGCCACCCTAGGATTTAGCTATTGTCATTAGTGATAGTTTTGTTAATGTCTTTTATGATGAAACTGATGTAATAACGTCTGGTTTAGTTGAGGATGAAAATTTTGTTTTCTTTAGTGATCGATGATATAAATTCTGATCATGCTTACTTATGTAATCCTGCTAGTTCTATGCATTATAATTTAGATCGGTATGTTTGACACAAATTCAATTCAATTAGATTCATTCAGCATAGGCACAAATGCAAATTCAAAAACATACATCTATCACATGATGTAACTTTTGAAGATAGGTAATGTGAGAAAAAAAATAAAAAGAGAAAAAAGAGAAAAAAATAATTATAAAAAAAAGAACAGTAAGGTAAAAATTAGAAAAGAAAATTCATCACTGACTGATAACAGAAGTTATATCATGTGATGTAATGAATGTTCTCATTCTTGCCCTAATGAACGATTAAAATTGAATTTTAAATTTTTGTTCAAACATCGCATGTTGGTCTTTATCATACTACATAAGTATTTGAATGGAAAAAAATACATGATGAAAGCTAAATTAGAGCTATGAGATCACTATTTTAGTTACGTTTTCTTTTTGCCACCTCTTTTGTAATTTTCCTTGTAAGCCTAACATCCCTTTAGACCTTGAGAATTCAGGTGGCTCAGTAACTTGCTTTTCAACCCATACATTGTAACTATCATCAATTATTATTAGCATCAAGCCTCATATTATGCTAAAGAATTCTTCAAAGTGCAAGTCTAGTTGATTTCATCATCCAGAACTCGCTTTAATCAATTTGCCCACTGCTATGCATCTTCAATACATGAGATTGTAGCTAATAGGGTTAGTAAGACAAATGGCCAACAATAATAATGACCAAACCGAGTCTCTTGTGCACATGAAGAAAGTGATTGCTAGCATGAATTCAAAATGAATCTGGGGGAAAAATGTAACTCCAGGACAAGTTAGGGCCAAAATGGTAAATATAATAGTAGAACTTCAAAGTTAGTGAAAACAATCTCAGGGCAGAAAGGAGTATACTACAAGCATACAGATACAACAATTATCATATGGCATAAGCAGTACCAAAAAAAAAGTTCAATAGTGTATCGATCAATTATGAGCTCTAGTGTAAAGCCATGGACCCCACTCGCTGGCCTGGTTATTTGTTTGATAGACTATATCAGAAGCTCAAACATCAGAAGTACCAACAATGAAGTATCAAGTGCTTGCACCTATAAGCTGTTGATGAGGCACCTCGTTCTCACACTCCAAGCTGTGAACATAGTTTTGCTCCAAATAGAAGACCTATTAGGATCATGCATGTTATGCATAACATGCATACACTTGCATACATTTGTTGTGAAATACTTTTTTTGAATAATAAAGTCTTTGAGCCTAGTCAAGATTGTCTAAACACTTTGCTACTAACATTTAAGATTAGTATTGTAAAAGTGTAGGAAAGTAGTCAGAGTATTCATAGGTAAAGCATCTAAAGGAATGAAAATAAAAGGAGTGACATTACCAAGAAGCATTATCCTGGTGACCTCAAGAGGCTAGATAAGACTTTCAAGCTCCTCATACTCAGTATCCATCTCTATAGTCTCATCATGAGCATCATTTGGAATATCTCTCTACAATAGTTAGACCATTGTAAGGTGTGGAATATGGTCCAACATGTCAATGATACATGCGCTCGACCCTAAAAAGGGAAGAATGCACTCAAAACTTGAGACCAATGCACTCTGAAGACTTCTTTGATGGTGAAATAAAAAACCTTTAACTCCCAAATCTTTTCTTTTATAGGAAACATTGGGAAGAGGAATGAGGCCCTTTACCAAAGCATCAATAGAATAGTAGAAAGACAAATTCAGCCTAAAGCCACAACCTCAATGGTAGAATATCATGACCCTGTGATCCAAGACATCATCACCATAATAAAAAAGGGAAGAATGCAAAAGAATAACTTTGCATTTTGACAAAATTTGTTCACTTACAAATAAACCATACTAACTTATGGTATTTTGTGCAGGGAAAATAAAAGAGAATGAAGAAGAGGAAAGGAATCGATACATCAATAAGAATGACTAGGATAGCAAATGCCAATCACTCGTCAAAATCTCACTCTATGTGACAAATAGCCTGACAAATGGCAAAGGGAAGTAGTATAACTCTATCTATTTTGATTCTACAGTAAAGTACAAAGAAAATTTATAAAATTGAGAGTAAATTCATCCACTTCATGATATCATGTGTGAAAACTTATCTCATAACCTTTGATTTTAGTGGCTTTCTTTTATTAGCCTCACAGAATTCAAATGTCTTATTGATAGTTCTATGCTGAGAGTTTCTAAAACTCGAATAAACCTAATGCTTACTTTACACCCAAATAAGGGGAAGAATATGCAAAGACAAAACCTATGGACTTGTAGTATAAATTAATTGAATTTTAAAGTGTCATTTTAGTCTTTTGAATAATAAATGTGCATATAATCTACTCTAACACTCATAAATGAGTACAAGTACAAATCCCTCAACGATATCAATGCTTAGTAATACGAGAAAGGTAGGGGAACGCTACGAGGAGAATTAGAATAAGAACGAGCATAATGTATTCTAATGCCCAAAAATGAGCAAGAGTATCATCATGAACCTTTAGTAGTGTCCATGCTGAGTAATACAAGAAAGGCGGGGGAATACTAAAAGAGGACCCATGTTAAAAAAAAACTTACTCTATTTACTCTAATGCTTTGTAAGAGTATAAGTATCCAAAGGACCTTTCCAACGGTATCCACACTGAGTAATATGAGAAAGGTAGGGGAATACTTGGATAAGGAATAAAAACACAAAAATAATTCAAAGACTGTTTTGATACTCCAAATTCAATTTTTTTATGCTTAATTTCCACAAGTTTTGTTTAGCAAATTCTCTCTAAAATTAGGTGTGGAAGTAAGCTCTTCACTTGGTAAAAGATACACTCTCAGCATAAGATGGTTAATGATGCCTTTGACCTTTGCAAATGGCAAATAAGTGACAATCATGAAAATCAAAAATAGTGAGATTCGTTAAGTACATGCTATCTCATGATAAAAGGATGAATTTTCTTAAAATTTTCAACATTATAATGTGTTGTTATACATTCATCATAGTTGAAACTAACTTTAATAAGTCAGCAGGAATTGTAAATCCAGAAGGAAGTGCATCCAACTTGTAGAGTTGGTTAACACAGTAGTATGATAGAAAAATTTGATAGCCTAAATCAGTCATCTTGAGCTCTAGAATCCAGCCATGAGCTCCATCCTCTAGTAGAGTCATCTCGGTGAAAGATGTCTGGAGGTCTGACAAAGGAAGTCCCAACACTATAAGGATCAATGCCCAAACCTATAAGCTATCAGTGAAGCATCTTAATCTCGCGCTCCAAACCGCTCGAGTAGCTCTGTACATATAAAAAACACATAATGTGCATTTCATGCATGGTGTGCATACATTTGCATCTTTATTGTACATATACTTACCTTTCAACTATCTGTAACCTGCATAGTGAATAACCTCTGAGATAAGACAAGTCCATGTAAATACTCTGCCTATGTCTGAGAGACCTATTTTTTAAATTTATTAATAATAGTGTCGAGTGTATAGATTATGCAGGAAACAAGTCAGAAAAACTCATATGAGAGGCATCTGTGGGAGAAAAGATAAAAAGTTGAGCATCACTAAAATGCATTTGCTACTTGACTAGAGTCTGAACAGTAGGAGTCCAGTAGAACATGGACCTATCTAGAAGTGAGATATCACCAAGGGTAATGCTAGCAAAAGCACTATCATGACTAGTCCCAACATGCTGAGTATAATGAATAGGACTAGGTCTAGGCTCAAGACTCTTAATATTAGGAACAACCTCAGTCTCTGAAGCAATCTTAATCTCCTCATCTTCATCAATAAAAGAACGAACCTCCTCAAACTATAAAGAGAAGGAGTGATTCATAGGTTCTAGAAGTAGAAGCTGAAATAATGAGAAATTACCTCATCATCATCAATGGGAATATTCTCCAAGAGGCTCTCACGGATAAACTGCTGATAATGTTGAGAATGCTTAAGAAAATCTGAGGTAGCATATCCCTGTAGTGCATCCTTTAGCTCTGAACTTATAAGATGCGAGCTGCAGAGCATAGAGGAAGCGACATCAGATGGAATGCGACATTGAGAAGTGCTAGAAAACCAATGATACACTTGCTCCCCTCAATACCACATCAAACAGCCATAACCCGAGAGTAAGATCCTCATAGGCTTAAGGTGAACTGCAGCTACCATGAAATCATATCACTAGATGTCCGTAGCACCCTTCAACCAATCAAAGTTTATCTGCAATTTATGTAAATTAAGTATAATCTCTATTAAACTGTAACATACTAATGATTTTATTTTTTCTTACCAAGTGCCACTCAATAGTGTTTAGCTGATCATGATACATCTGCAAAGTATTTCTATTGCTAGCAAGATGGGAAGAACCCCATCTTATCATCAGAGGAAAGGTCCTATTAGAACTAATAGCATCAAAGCCTCAAATCAGCCCGATCTTTATGCTCCAGATCTGGAAGAAAGAGAACATATCAAAAAAAGGCAAAGAAAAGCAAGACTATAAAGATCAAAGGAAGGACAACATACATGCAAGATGTGCTAAAAGCCACACATCCTGACAACACCTCTACAAACAGTGTCCAGTTTGTAATAAATATAATCGAGTGCAGCAGATCCCTAATCTAGTGTGGTAACTCGATCCAAGTCATGAAGAGGACCTAACAGAGTAATACTGACCTCATGACCGGTCTCACAAAATAGGGTCATACCTAATAATATCAAAAGGAAACACCTTGCCTTATGGACAATCTGACGAGGAGTAAAAGTAGGTTGGCATCTGAATCCCTCAACTAAGGATGAAAGAAGAACATTATTTTAATTCTTCCATGCTGGAGCGAACCTAATCAAATCTCGTAGAGAAACTCATAGGTGAAACAATTAGCTCACCCACATGAGTATGAAAAGTGTGGGTAGTATCCATCCATCACTTGATTAAAGTGAATACAAAGTAACGGTCAAACCAACCTCGAACAGTCAAAAGTGCAGCAATGAAATGCCTGAATCCGGAGGTCTAAATCAAACGTGTCACATACTCTGGCAATTTATGAAATAATTCCCGAGCTAAATTGAAATAGCCCATGAACTTCATCAAATGCTATTTCAATTTCAAAATAATAATTAATTAATTAAAATTAATTAATTAATCAAAGAACTTAAATTGAAGGATTTGATTAGTTAATTAATTAATTGACCTTTAAAAAAATTTAGAGCTGATCGATAATCTAGAATGCTGATCAATAATCTACTATGTCGATCGGCATTAGCCTGGCTGATTGGAAATCTGGAATTTTGACCAGAATTCTAGACACCCAATCAGTCATTCAGACAACCCAGAGGTTGAATTTCATATTTTCAAAGTTTAATTTCAATTTTATCATGCATTTTCATGTTAATTTCTGACTAATATACATGTCAATCGCTACTCTGAAACTAACTCTGATTACTAATTGTACAGGTGATATTTTTACATAAATAAACAGAAGCAAGAAAAGTTACCTCATTACCCACATCTCTGCACCTATGGGTATCTAAATGAGTCAAAGGAAAGATAGTCATGTCTTCTCAAAGTCCAAGATCATTCTGAGGAAAACGAGGAGGCAGAATCCTTTGATGTTCTAAAGTCTCAACTCCTTCATATTGTCCATGTGATGAGGAGGCTATAGGATCAGATGAATTGCAAATCAGACGTCAAATGATAAAGAAATCAAGGAAAGAAAAGCAATGAAAAGAGAGAAAATGAAAGGAAAGGAAAATGAAGAAAAGAGATAATGGAATGTTACATGCAAAAAAGGAAAGTATATATAAAGTGGAAAATATCCACTTTGGTCCTTATACATGGATCCAAGTTCTTTCATTGCAATTTGATCCATAATTGCATTCTGATTAGGAACATGTTCCTAATTAAATCATGATATTCATCAAATTAAAAATTCATTGAATTATTAAAACTGCATAATCAATCTATGAGTCTGAATTTTCTATCAAATACAGAATACAAAACAAGATTACAGAATTCATTTTTGCATTTTACATGCATCATTTCAATTAAAGGATTCATATGCTACACAGTAGCTATGATATGAATTTCAAATGATTATGTTATGTGTTGCACAGTAGTCATAACCTTCATTATGTTATGTACTGCATAGCAGTTATGACATAAACTTTCAAGTTCATTAGTGCTAGACGTTCCACAGGAACTATAGAAGATTTTTAATTCAATTTCACTAGACGTCCCACAGGGAATATAATGTGCATCGTTAGATGTCACATAGGGAATATAATGAAATTCATCAGTGCTAGACATTCCACAAGAACTATAGTAGATTTTCAATTCAAGTTCACTAGACGTCCCACAGGGAATATAATGTGCATCGTTAGACATCCCACAGGGAATATAATGAAATTCATCAATGCTAGACGTTCCACAGGAACTATAGCAGATTTTCAATTCAATTTCACTAGATGTCCCACAGGGAATATAATATGCATTGTTAGATGTCCCACAGGGAATATAACAAAATTCATCAGTGCTAGACGTTCCATAGGAACTATAGCAGATTTTTAATTCAATTTCACTAGACGTCCCACAGGGAATATAGTGTGCATCGTTAGACGTCCCACAGGGAATATAATAAAATTCATCAGTGCTAGACATTCCACAGGAACTATAGCAAGTTTTTAATTTATCATCACTAGATGTCCCACAGGGAATATAGTATGCATCATTAGACGTCCCATAGGGAATATAATGAAATTCATTAGTGCTAGACATTCCATAAGAACTATAGCAAGTTTTCAATTTATCATCGCTAAATGTCCCACACGGAATATAACAAAACTCATTTGCACAAAGTCTACTAGATGTTCAGCAAGAAATATAGTGAGACTTGTCAAATATTACACCTTGCTTAGCAATTTGAGTATCAATCTATCATTTAGGATACAATCAAGTGTCCTAATTTCTTTCTTTTGAAATTATGTGCTTCTATTGCTTTGCCATAATTTGTCAAGCAAACAACGACAAAGGGGGGATGAGTGTAAGCACCCAATTTCTGGATGCAATTGTGCACAATTGCGACATAAGCCCCTATGATGAAATTTATTCAAAAATTGAACTTGGTTGTCAATTTTTTGGACTTTAGGGACTAAATTGCAATATTTTTTTTAGGATTTAATTACAAGGAAGTCAATTTTTCAAGGGTCTTTTGGTAATTAAAATTTTAAAAAAAAATCAGCATTACACGATGCTAATTAGCATTCTATAATTTCGATCGGCATTGCATAATGCCGATGCGTAAAAAGTCCATTTTTTTCAATTTTTCACCTATTTTCTTACTTTTTTCATCTATTTTTCAGTGTTTTGATTGGTTAAAAAGTTAATTTTATTATGATTATTATCAGATAATTTTTTTTCACACGTTCAAAATGCGTAAGGAGCTTTTAAAATAAAAAATCTTATCAGTTTGTTTTGAAGAGATGAACCTGTTCCTGCAAACTTAGGGAGTCAGTACACGTAGACTTTGTTTTAAAAAGCAAAGAGTCTGCATGCGTGAGAGGGAATAGAGATGCACACACATAGTGAGGGAGAAAAAAAGAGGCAAAGTAGTGCACAAAAAAACCCTAAAATCCAAATGCTACTGAGAACACCCCGCACACCACAAACTTTGATTTCTTTTGTTCTATCAAAGCCTTAGTTTTTTTATACAATTCTTTTAATGAGAAAATTCCAGCGTTGTTTTTAGCTCCAGTCTAGAATCAATAATACTTCAATTTCAACAGTGAAAATCCTAGTCTGAGGGGCTAAAAAGGGCATTTGCACAATATCTAAGATCATCACAGTGTTCTTTTATTATTTTTTTCTTCCTTAATGATTTTTATTTTATTTTTGTTATTGATTTGAGTTTTAAATTTCACAAATATGATTTTTTATGTTTTTTTTTTGTTCTAATAACTGGGCGATGATTGAGGAGGAAACAGTCTAATATTCAAGAATTGAACAGAAGATCTATGGAATGTCATGGATGAACCTGTACTATTTTTCAATAGTTCTTAGGATTTTAATTTTTATTCTGCATTTTGGTGTCCTTTGTAGTTATTTTAATTCATGGTTGTATAATTGAATAATTTTAGTTTTTTGTACGTAGTTTGTAATAGCCCAAATAGTGGGAATAGTGAAAGATTTAATTTTCTATGTTTAAAATCAATTAGTAATTAGGTTCAATTGGGTGAAAATCAATTAAAATCAATGGTGGCAATAGCTTTAATTTAGGGTTTGCATGTAATTGATTTACGTTTTTTTTAGAAAATCACTAAAATGTATGTTTGATCTTTTTTTTTTAATGTTTTGTTTGTTTTGGGTTGTGTTTTTGGCTTTTTATATTATTTTGGGCCCCAAGCCCACACTTAGGTCCAACTCACTTTAAATAGGCTTAAAAAATGGTTTAGGACTTTAAATAATTAAAATCAACTTAGGCCCATTAGGTTAACTAGATTTTAGGCCCACTTAGTTAATTAAAACTTGTTTAGACTTAGGTCAACCCACTTAATTTCATTTATTTTAAAATAAATAGACCTAAGCCTATAGTTCACTTAAAATAAAACCAAGTTAGACTTAGGCTCATTAATTTAATTTTCCTTTAAAATTGAATAGACTTAAGCCCATTTTTTTAGGCAAAGTAAATAGATCTAGGCTCACTAATTAATAAAAAAATATAGGCCCACCTTTAGTCCCTTTCTCACTTATAAATAAAATATAAATCTAGCTAACTTTTTAATAAAATTAACATAGTTTATACTTAGGAACAACACGATTTTGAGTGCATTTATTATGTGTAATTTTATTGACTAGATGTGTAGGGTTAAATGGATGTCAAATAGGGTTTAAATAAAATTACATGTAATTAGAGGATGAAATAATCATTTATAAAATTATTGAAATTGAACACGAGACTAAGAGAAGTTAGTATTTCGTTCCCAGAATCTCCTGGTTGTGGTGCTAACTTTCTTTTAGAGAATTGAGTACCACCAATCAAATTGTTCCAGTTATTAACTTGGGTGGCTACTCCTCTTCTCCACGCTATGACTTGGTGACATAGTAGTGTGTTTCCTAAGGCCTTGAGCCTAAACAGTGTCGCAGTTGCTAAATCTTGGATGCGCGCTAAACCCCACCATCTACAATGAGAATATGAATGAGACTATAAAAAGGTTAAGGAAGAGTCGAGTTGTGTATAGTCCTAAGTGTGATAATAAAACATTAAAATTAATGCTTGGAGTGAGGTTTGAGAATGCACATCAGTGCAAAGCTCTTAAGAGTATAATTAACAATAAGAAGACATTTACTATCAAGACTCTATGACTTGAGCACAAATGTAGTAGAGAATTGAAGAGCAAATAAGCAATATCAACTTGGATAACATAAGAATATATGTATAGGTTTAGGAGAAATCCAAATTGGTCTATCAAAGATTTATAAGAGGAATTGCTTGAGAAGTTTTGTGTTCAAGTTAATAATTAAAAGTGTTATAAAGCTAAATGAAAAGCTGTTGAGATGCTTTGAGGATCATTATAGTAAACTCATGTCCTACAAAGCTGAATTGATGAAAGTTGATCGAGAAGGCAGATTTGAGTTTCTCCTTGACGATGACAGTTCATTGATAGGATTTTTTATTAGTTTTAGTGCACTTAGAAAGGGTTTTATGAAAGGATGTAGGCCAACTATAGGTTTTGATGGTTGTTTCTTAAAGACATTCCTTGGTGGAGCTTTACTTTTAGTAGTTGCTAAAGATAGGAACAACCAAATGTTCCCCATCTTTTGGGTTGTTGTTCAGTAAGAAAATGAATTTTTTTGGACTTGGTTTCTTAACTTGGTAAAGTAAGAGTTGAATATCAAAGATGGCCTTAGTTGAAGTTTTATTAATGACCAATAAAAGGTGCAATTTTGATTCTTAAAATATATTTCTTATATTTTCATTAGTTGGTTTTATTAGTGACCATCACTTATCTTTATTATTAGGGATTGTTAATGGCATCTCAAGTTAGCTCCAAATGTTGAACATAGAAATTATGTAAGACATGTCTACTCCAATTGGAAGAAGGAGTACAAAGATTAGACATTGAAGAATCTCTTTTAGAGGGAAATTAGAAGCACATTTGAAACAACATTTAATTTTGAACTATAAGCAATGAAGGAGGATAACATTTCAATAGAAAATTTATTTAAATAAACCCTACAAAATTCTATAAGTTGCATTTGAGTGAGTTACCTAAATCAAACACGATAAAAACTAATGTATGTGAAACATTTACTAGGTATATAGTGAAAGGTAGGGGGAGACCCATTATTAACATGTTTAAGGATACAAAAGAGTCTTTGATAGAGAGAATGCATAAAAAATGAACTAAAATGAGTAAAGTGATTGGCAAAATTTGCCCTAGGATTAGAAGGAAATTAGAGGAAGTCAAGTATAGTAGGTTATGAATAGTAAAACCTATTGTGGAAGATAAGTTTTAAGTTGTAATTGCAATTGACAAGTATATAGTTGATTTCAAGACATTAACTTGTAGTTGTAGGATTTGGCAGCTAATAGGAATCCCATGTATGCATGCATGTGCAAACATTCATTTCATGAATAAGGACAGTGCATACTATGTACATGCATACTATAGTGTTAAGAACTATGTAAGCACTTATGTTGTTGGACTTGAATCAACTAACAGTCTAAACATATGGCCCAAAGTTGATTGCACTTTAATTAAACCTACACACTTCACAAAAAATGCTTGGGAGCCCCAAAGTCAGGTGTAACTAAGATGTTAATAAAGAACTAAGGTTTTAAACATGTTTCCTAGGAATGGACTCCAACAATGCCAAATTTGTTTGCAAGTTGGCCACAACAAGCACATTTGCAAAAATAAAAATAATTCAGTTAACAAAGGACTTGAAAAAGTGCCTGTGAGTATTTGATGTTGCACGTTTGTGATTTTATGATTATTTGTACTATTTTTTTATTAGTAATCATGTGGGTGTTAACATTTATAGTTAAAAAGAGGAAGACCACCAAAACATAGAGTAGTAGCATCAAGTGCAATATATCAGCCTCAATCCAGTTAGCCTTATACCATTAAGACTCAATCTACATATCCTTAATCTAGTTAGGCTTAAACTAATCAATCACTAACTTGTAATCATGCTACAAAATAGGTCACAAAGTCAAGAAGCAACAAGTCTTAAAGTCAATAAAGGTGCATGATGCAAAGGGTAACAAAAAGCAAGAAGTCATCAACTACTAATGTAGATAGCATGAGGCACTAAATAGTAAAAGGACCTTTAACCTCAACTCAACAAACTAGCAAAAATAAGAGCATTGAGCAAAAAGAGCAAAGACAAGTGATATTAACTTAGACATCCTTTTATTGTGTAAATGAATTATGTATATAAACATGATTAGGAATGGACAATTGATTTTTTTGTCACTCCCTAATTGTTATAAGTTAGACAGTGGTATGATTTGAGAGTATTCGAAGGGACTAGAAACATTTATGCACGGGTATGATTGATATATTTTTTTGCAATGTTATAAGGTTGATAAGTTGTAAGTACTAAAACTAATGACTTCATATATTTTATAGATGCTTAATTAAAAAAAATATAAAATCTACAACCAAAGTTGGAAAAATAGTAAAAAATCCCTACATTAGACATGGAAGAGGAAAAACTAGAGCTATACGAAACTCATACTCAAATATACTTAATAGAAGAGATAGAGGGGAAGAAGGTCTAAGTACTCAAGAGAGTAGAGCACATAATTCTACCCTTTATCACACTTAAATTGGTATTTTAATGAACACTCTTTTGAGTATTGTTTGTCAATGACAGTTGTGTGTTGTTCAACTATAAACATTATAGATGATTTTATGCTTGATCAGTTATATGAATATATTATATATTAAGATTTAAATGACACTTATAAACTCATTTCAATGTTAATTTAAAGTTTGGTTTCTAAGTGTACAACTAATTCTTACACAACAACAAAAAATATGCAAACAACATTATCATTTTCATTTATTCAAACTACTCAATACATTAAATTGGTTGATTAGAGTTTCATAACTAAGCCTATATAGGCATCTAACATTACATACGAACATAAATTTCACAAATACATAACCTTGCTAACACTGAGAACCTAAATACTTAGAAACCAAGCAACATTTTCTTTGTCCCAATAAATGGACATTTAACCAAATAGAACATGAACACCATAACAACCACCAGCGCTATAATACAAACTCTCAATTTCTATAGATAATAACTTAGCTTTTTATTCTCAGCCTTCATCAATATGTCTATTCTTTGATACATTGCAATCCTCCTCTCTATATTTTCATTCATGGTATCATATTCCTCTAAAAAATTTTCAAATTATGCTTAGTTTTTCAAATTTTATTTCAGCTAACTTCATTTTCTCAGACATTCTTATCTCTATATTAGACAATATCTTCACTATCTCCTCATATATATCTCTTTTAATCTTCATTCATAAAAAAAATTGATGGTTTAGAACTTTTAGATCAAGCCACTCAAAGTAGCCATAGTCATCATGCTACAAAACAATCAAAATAATAATAATTTTAACCAATAACACAAGTTATGCAATTAAAATTTCAACCTCTAAGAATAAAATAATTTCAACCCTATATCTCTAAAAATCAAATATAAGGAAGTAAAAAATGTTAGAAATGATCTTAAAAACTACATCAATTCCTCACCTTTTGAATAAGACAACAGTAGAATCATTGTCCTGGATTTTGATATGTCATTAATGTGTGTAGACATTTGCTATAAACTCATGCCCACATTCTTTTCATGGAATTGAGCTTAAATATGGCATGGTAGAGTGAGAAGATATTCTCGACGAAGGATATCTTCCATTTGACACTGACCTTGAGTTGCTATTTGGTGTTTTCATAGTGAACCCTAGTAGAACAAAATGAAAAAGAAAAATAAGAATAATTACAAGACAAAAGGGGTTTAGGTGAGCTAATAAATTGCCTTTTCATTCTAGTGTAAAAATGCATCATTTTGACATGGATTAAAATACACTTTATGTGGATTAATAACCCAACACTCACCTGACATGCAAGCAACCATTCATCGGATTATTGTTTAGTGCTTCAACTTGCTAAAATAATATAATACATGTTTTCAATTGCCAAGTTTGAAATGTTGTTATTAAATTGCAAAAATAACTAAAAGTCAAGATTTTTTTTTTTTTTTTTGCACATAACCCTAATTTGAATTTTATAATTTTGTACAATAACAAGCATCAAAATTTAAGGTTATTATGTGAAAAAACTTCAAATTCCAAAAAGTATGTCTATCTTTTCTTATATGTATTTATCAACAAAAAAAGAACATAAAACCTACGGAATGATGTTGTCCTACTAATTAGAAAGCATAAAAATTCAAAAAAAAAAAGCAAAAATCCTACTAATTATAGACCATAAAATAACTTTAAAAGTATGCTAATAATTTGAAATTTTAATGCATTTAATGATGCCTATTCTATACTTGAGACCTTTTTGAAGGTAATTTGTCTTGTTTAGGTAATATGTTCGTGGTGATGGTTGATGTAGTTGTACTGAGTGGTTATTGTGAGCTAGTATCATGTGAGTTACTGATGGTAGTAGCAACAAAAGATTATTATGAAGGGTCAGTTTCATCTGTATCCATATTCTTTCTTTTTAGATGTCTTATTTTACTCAATCTCTCAATCTCCAATTGTCTTGCTCTCCCTAAAGGATTTCCACACCATTGCAAACCAGGTGCTTAGAATTTTCCATAGTGGGGGGTTGCTTTTAGTACTAACATATGGATTATATTCTTGAATTACTTGCTAATTTGCAATAGGAACTAAACTCCCTCTTATATTATTAACTCACTTATTAATCCAAGTTATAAAATAAACAACAAACACATTTAAACCATTTTTTGACTAAGCTAACACATTAAAAGAAAAATAACCTAATTTTTAGCCAACACATTAAAAGAATAACAAATTGAATTCATATTTACATTAAAAACTACTTTTCCAATCACTTCATCAACCATAATTCTATATAAATTCTATTAGTTTTCTTTGGCAGTGATTGCTTGTTGACATTTTTTAAATAGGAATCACTAGCAAGTGTTTCTATTTTTACTTTATCTTCCCTTAACTTTTGAATCCTTCCATGTATATGCATAAAGAATGTCAAATAATTAGTAATGATACATGTAATGGTTATTGAAAGATAAAATTACCATTAAATTTTATGCAAATTCAGAATCTTTTGTCATTCCTTCTATCAAGGCACTTTCTAACTCATTTGTTATTACACATCCTACCCCATTTATCGATGCCTATACGATGCTATTTTTAAATGTGCAACCTTTTTTATTATGGCCTTTTTCTTGATGGAAACTGTAAGTCATCGCCACTTCTTATCTGGATAATTGTCTACTCCTTTTTAGCTCATTAATGTCCTTCTTATTTTTAGTTTTAGTCCTTAAAATTGTAGCTTTTAAGGTATGTATCCTTATTGTACCATTAAAACTGTAGCTTTTAAGGTATGTATCCTTGTTGTACCATTAAAATTGTAGCTTTTAAGGTATGTATCCTTATTGTAACATTTTCTCACATAATCCTCTACATATTTATGTGCATGGTAAAGAGCACAAATACCATGAGGGCATGGAATACTTGTAAGAATCTATTATCTACATGTACAAATTTTTTCACTAAAATCCACAATGTGCCTCTCTTTTCCTTCAGTCACCATAAATCCATTTTACTCATTACTCTCCACATGACACTTAAAGACTCTATCTAAATTTTTTTCAATTTTCTTTAAGGCACTTGGACTAATTTTGCACAACCACTTAGCTAATTCTTTATGATTCTCTATAATTCTAGTCATCATCTTATGCCTAATGGTATCCAACATTTAATAAATATACATTAACCTTGCATCTAATGTTATCCCATTTAAAACTTCACATATAATATTATTGCACTGATAATCTCTACACCATACTGTTGAAGGGTAATTTAATAAAGGCTGCACAAAATCTAATGCAATTCCATTTAATTTTTCTAAATGATCTTTAAAATATTCTTTTTAAGAACTTTTTTGAAAATCTCCAAAATTGATTTTGTAACTTGAGTCTAGTCCACCTCTTATGCCATCTTGACCATATGTGCATATCACACAATTTGTTCACAACCATTATAAGTTCTTGCTTAATAGCTTCAAGTAGTCCCTTATGAAGAAATGTTAAAATCAAAAGAAAAATCATATTCAATGATAGAAAAGAAAAAGGAAAAATACTAAAAGCGCAACACTACCTTTTACATGTCATTAATAATAGTCAACCTATCACCATCTTTTAGTTCAAGGTCTAACTTCAAAGAGTGTAAGAACATTAACCAAATTGCTTTTAATTTCCAAATGCATAACAAACCAAGAAATTTGGGACATCAAATTATTCCTATCTCTGTCTATTACCATGAGAAACTCATCTTCATAGTAAGTTTTTAAAAATAGCCATTAATTCTAATTAGCCTACAACATGCCTTTTAACCTTTTTTTAACTCATTAAAATAAATGTATATCTTACCAAACCTATTTGTATATCCTTTTGGATATATTTTTGTTGTTGTACCAAGATTAGTGACTTTTAATTCTTCTGCATAATTCTATAAACTTCCATACTTATCATATAGTTACCATTCACCTAAAAAATTACAAATCTCTTTGCTAGTTTGTACATTGAATTAAACACTTTATACTTTAATATTTCACCCACAAGTTCTACCAAATCTTTATTCTCAATCTTAAACTCTTACAAAATCCTATGCTTAAATTAGTTTTCAAAGGACTTTATTGTCAATCTCTTATTCTAGCACACCCTCTTACATTTGTGATGGGGATTGTAAGTTTTGATTCTAAAATCTGTTATCCCATTTTAAGTGATGGCCCAAATCGTCCAAAGGTAGCTTTGTTTAGTACAAATACCTTTCACTCTTTTTAAATCATTCATTGGAAAGTCCATTTCATAGCCTTTTAGCATTAAATATTTATCAATAACATCTCTAAATTATTTTACGAACTTAAATACCATGCCACTTGCAAAACACGGCATATTATAACTTGGATTGTAAATAACTCTTTCACATTTCTTCCTTCTTATTGCTTCACCTTCTTCATCTATAGAATCAAGCTCCACACTATAGTTCTCATTAGAATTATAATATTTTGAATTAGTTTTAATTTCTTCCTCTGACATGTTACTTGTTGGTTCCTTATGTACCACCTCATCTTCACCAATGTCTTCATCTTTGTGATTTGCACTTTGTTCTAATACCATATGCTCCTCATCTTTGAGTAATATATTCTCTTTAGTTTAATAACGAACCCTCATATTTGCTCTGGCTTATAATAATTCTTCATTACCTTCATTAAATTTTATATCATCTACATGTCCTTCACATTTAAATAAGTCTTCTATATTTTCATCATTACCATCCAAGCCCTTTTGGCTTTCATTCTTTACCTCACTCTTAGCCCCATTCAAGTCCTCCTTATTTCTATAAGCACTACCACTAATGTTGTTGAACTGTAATTGCATAATTTTTTCCACTAACATAAGCACATCCACTTGTGCGCACTAAGTACAAGTCAAAGACATCAATAACATCATTATATCTCAACATTTGAGTAATATCATGGTCATTTTTTCAATAATCTTAATCCATTACTTAAAGTAAATCCAAGTTCCAACAAGTTAATAAGAGGATTTTCCATATAACCCAAGCTCTTAACATATTTCTCTATTTTGAAACAATGTAGGCTATCAATGTCTGGAGTGTTAACATTGCTTCTTCACTATTAGCATATAATACATATGGTTTTTCATAAATGTACGCCTATGATTAAACCTTAGTTATATTTCATGTGACATCCTATATTAAAATATGCATCATTTGAGATATCTAAAAATGAATAAAAGCTAATATCATATTTAGAACTGTTGGGGTGTTGAGAGCCAAGAAACTAAGAAAAAAGAAAAAAATGTTTTGAACTTTCACACATTTACATTAATAAAGTTGCTCTTGTATAGCAGCAACATTATACCTTTTATCAGTACAAAAAAATACTAACAAGTGAAATCTTCAACTAACATCCATAACTTCAAGAGCCTTAATTTCTACCAAAGTTAAGCTCCACCATATACATCAACCAACCACACTTAATACAACTTTTAGAAGATTTTACAAACAAAGATATACAAAATATCTCTACAAAATATCACATCTCCAACACTCCTCCTTGTGATTTTGCTGGAGATTTAAGTTTTGTGAACTCTTGATTCATGAACTTCAAGTCCTTAAATTTGCAACTCCTTAATCAACTCCTTAAACTTTAACAATCAATTCAAGTCATCATAGATTTCAACAAACATCGATTTACTTGGAGCATTCTCCTCCTTGACAGAAAAACTCCTCCTAACATCAATTTTTTTTCATTTTGTGGTTGCTCCTCTTTGAAATTAATTTCTCCAACTTCAAAAATAAATAAACACATGGTTGATCGTGTTATAACAACAATTTCAAGCAAGTTTTATAAATCAAGTAGTTTTTTGACATGTGTTTGGTCACATGCAGTTTAAGGACATACTTTAGGTCCTTTCATTTAATTTTTTTCAAATTTGAGCTTAAAGACTTAATGATCTTTAGCAAATTTTCAGTTTAGAGACATGATGGTCTTCTTCAATATTTCCAGTTTATAGACTTTCATGTCCTTTCTCTTCATATTTTTGAAGTTTTTAGACATGAGGATCTCTTCAATTCTTCTTGTTTTTGCAGTTTTTAGACATGCTAATCTCTTCCATTAATTTTGCAGTTTCAAGACTTGTCGATCTCATTTTTAGTTTTAAGACTTGCTAGTCTGTCAAACAACAATTCAATTTATGGACTTGAAAGTCCCTTAACATTTGTACAAATTTTGAAAACTAATTTTTAAAAGAAACATAACTCTCTATTTTGTAGAAATGAAACAGAGCATGTTAAACATTAAAAAACAAACACCACTTTTTTTTTCAGCTTGAAAGGAGGGAGAAAAATTTTTCAAAATAGAAAATACTACTTTGATAGTAGATTCATGAATTCAAAATAACAAAAAACCAAAGATATAAGCAGCAAACATACACAACCATTTCTTTCTCTTCTTCTTCATGGTTGG
Source organism: Mallotus nudiflorus (assembly GCA_947683625.1). Classification (NCBI taxonomy): domain Eukaryota; kingdom Viridiplantae; phylum Streptophyta; class Magnoliopsida; order Malpighiales; family Euphorbiaceae; genus Mallotus; species Mallotus nudiflorus. The sequence goes on from CANTUR010000460.1 coordinate 5,717,573, forward strand.
TTTCTCTCTTCTTTTTTTTTAAATAAAAATAGGTCCCTTAAAGACCATTTATGCTTCGATACCACTTGTTGTGGTGGTGAGAACCAGGAAACAAAAAACTAAAAATAAAGAAAAAATGTCTTGAACTCTCACATGTTTGCATTAACAAAGCTGCCAACATTATAGCTTTTACAAGTTAAAAAAAAAAATACTAAATGAAATCTTCAACTAACATCCATAATTTCAGGAGTCTTAATTTCTGCCAAAATTAAGCTCCACCATATATATCAACCAACCACACCTAATACAACTTCTAGAAGATTTTACGAACAAAGATACACATAATATCTCTGCAAAATATCACATCAACAAAAACATCAGTCTTAAATGTACAACTTGCACATAAATAAGGAGCTCAATCAACCAGAACATTGTAACACTGACAACTAACATTTAATCTAAGATGAGTTTAAAATTTTAGGACAAAATAATATGAATATGTTATTTTTTATTCTAATAGTAAAAATAATTTTGAGCCTATTAGGTTAATTCTCTAGATGCTGACATGTCCAACCAAAAAAGCTTTTATCCGTACAACTGCACATAAGTAGGAAACAAATACACCAATGTTTAGTCTCTTAATAGCTTAGTCACTTTCAACACTAAGACAAAAAAAAAGTAAAAGAAAAAAATTGTAAGGGAGAGAGAAATACAAGTTATTCTGTAGAAACATTATTAATATTGGAAGCCATGAAGGATATATATCAAGGCTTTTTTTTTTTTTTTTTGGGTTTGCAATAAATAAAGATTTGAGCTTTGCATAATAAATCTTTATTATTATAGAATAGCCAAGAAAAGGTAAAGTTTCAAAAAGCATATTTGATAATAAATATTATTTATGGTGAGAATTATAATCATGGATTTTTGCTTACCTCCTTCATTCTTTGCTAATATCCAACTAAACAGATATATCTCTCTTTTCCCTCCCAAAGGTTTTTTATTTTTTATTTACTTCCCTTGATAAAAAAAAAAAAAATCTTTTATTTATTTTTTATTATTTTCATGCACTTCTAACTGCAGTTAGAGGACACACGATTGAGCTAGACAGACAAATAGGCAAATTGATATGAAAAATGAAAGTTTTGATTTAAAATAGCCTATTTTTTTTAATAACTAATATAAATAATTAATTTTTAATATTATAAGAGAGAGAAGGGGTTGATGGATTTGAATTTTACTTCGAACTTTATTCTCGTCAATTGAATATTTACACTTTTTATTACTTGAACTATTAGTAAGGAACAAAATAATCTAAAAATGACTGAAGGGACTAATCTGGTCTTCATCGAAGAGTTAGGAAAAAATTGAAGTTAGTCATAATTTTTCTCAAAATGGCATGTGTCACTTGCATTTTTTCAAATAATTTTCCGAGCTCTCTAATCATCGTTACCTTCAATTTCACGATTCATTAAATAGGCAACTTAATTGAAAATCGATCCCATGGAGTTACCCCACATCAAATTGATCTAATGACTGAACATCTTGTCACAAGATCCTAATTTCATGCAATTATTAGCTGGAATTATCATACTAAAATTATCCTATCGCCAACCATTAGCAGCCCAATAATCTGCAACCACTTTAATTATATTTCTCTAAATCTGGAATTAAAGAGGAGAGGTACTCAATTAATGGCTTATCCAACAACCATAAACACAAAAATATTTAATTTATCATACACATTACATAAACTGATATAAATATAAATAGACACATATTTATATTCATAATAAAGTATTCACACATATTTTAGATTATAATATATTGGAAATTTATGCTATGCACGAACTAATTTATAACTGTTTTTATGTCATAAATATTTTAAAAATTATATAATCAATCAATAAATTTATATGACTCATCCCTTTTTAAGTCTTAAACAATATTATAATTTCATTGGATAGAATATTTATTTATTTAACTTGTTTCATCAATCTAATGAAACTTATATAAACAATAATTAAATTATAAAACTAATCAATAATTTAAACAATTCAATATTTTTTACATATCCAAAATATCATTTTTAATTAAAAAGATGTAATATAGTCTATTTCAGTAAGATTTATAAAAATAAACAACATATTATAATTATAATTGAGCGCACTTTTACGTGTTAAAAAATATTACACTTACACTGAGCAAAATACATTATTCTTTTAAATATATTTATGTAATTTATAATTTATTATGTTGCGTGTTTAACTAAATATGAAAATTATTATGAATGTGAATGAACAATATATTGCTTGTGAATGAACAATATATTGCTTGTGAGAGAATAGTACTCAAATAGTGAAAATAAAATCTCTATATAAAGGGATTGAAATTTATTAATGAGAAGGTTAAGATTAAGAAGAAGAAAAGATAGATTACTCTCCAAATTCTTTCAATATTATAGTTCTCTAAATTCTCTCCAAACTCTTTCTAAATTCTCTCAAAATCATTCTACTATAAAATATTTTTCTTCTAGTTAAATACTACTAAATTCAAGTTTAATTCTATAACAAAATAAGTAATTCAATCTTTATTTCACAACACGTTATCAGCACGAGGAGCTCTCGATCAAAATAATAAGGTACATATTTCTTAATATTTAATATTTATGAATATATTAGTTGATTATATATTATCATGGATGGCTATGCCTCCTACTAATTTATATATTTATATTTATTTCTTCAATCTAACTTTATATTAATTGTTATTTTTATTTTGTTTTACTAACTACACCATTGATGCAAATATTGCTAGAAATGGTTCTAACCTTATGGATGGCTATGCCTCCTACCAATTTATATTTATGCACATTTATTTTTTTTTATTATTTATGTTAATGGAAGGCTATACCCCATTTTATATTAATGGACGGTTTTGCCCCATATTTATACATATCGTTATGTTAATTCACTTGCTATAAATAATCATATCAACATTATTTATTGATTTTACTTTATACAATTTATTTCTCAATATATTATATTAAAAAAAAAAAAAAAAATTTCTAACGGCTATATTTTTATTACCAACGGTAATATAACGGTAATAAACGGCTATATTTTTCATTATAAATAGATGAGCTATAAATGTTATTCATTCACACAAATTCATACATTTTCTCTTTCTCTCTTTACTCTAAATTGTAAACATGATTTGGTATATTTATATTTGTGTTTTGATCATGACTATTATAATTGTTTTAGGAATAATTAATATGGAAGATGATTTTCTATTTGATATAATTTCAAGTATTATTGTATCATTTTTTGTACCACTATTATTTCTTGCAATATTCATTCATGATATAATTAATTAGTAAATTCTGATCATGTTTGATTTTTTTTAGTAGTCATCAAATTTATGAATTCTAATTGAGTTATATTTTTTTTATTAGTTATCATAATGACAAATCTAGCAAAGCTTGAGTTCGTTGCTCTTGACATCACGGGAAAAAATTATATGTCTTGGATTCTAGATGTAGAAATGCATCTTCAATCAATGGGGTTAATTGATACCATAAAAGAAAATAATAACACCTCATTGCAAGATAAGGCCAAGTCTATAATTTTTCTCCGTCGTCATCTTGATGAAGGATTAAAATGTGAATATTTGACTGTCAAAGATCCAAGTGTTCTTTGGAAGGATCTAAAAGACAGATATGATCATCAAAGAGATGTAATACTACCAGTAGTCACTGATGAATGGAGAGCTTTACGCTTTCAAGATTTCAAAAAAGTGAGTGACTATAATTCTGCAATGTTCATAATAGTATCACAATTAAAATTCTGTGGACAAACAGTCACAGATGAGGATATGCTGGAGAAAACTTACTCCACATTTCATGCATCAAATGTTACACTGCAACAACAATACAGGATGCAGAGATTTAAAAAATATTCTGAACTAATTTCATGCCTACTGGTAGCTGAGAAAAATAATGAACTCTTGATGAAAAATCATCAGTCCCGTCCCACTGGCTCAATAGCATTTCCAGAAGCAAATGCTACAAATTATTCCAGATATAAAAATTATAATAGCCGTGGACGTGGGAGAGGTAGAGGTCGTGGACGTGGAAGAGGTCAATTCTTTGGCCATGGTCATGGAAATAAATATAGTAATACTCCACAACAAACTCAGACTCAACCTCAAAAGAAGTTAAAATCAGTCATCAGTGGTGTTCAAGAAAGGCCTCAATATAAGTCTGAAACTGTGTGTTTCAGATGTGGTAGTAAAGGACACTGGTCACGAATTTGTCGAACACCACCACATCTTTGCCAACTTTATAAGGCATCATTGAAAGGCAAAGAAAAGGAAATAAACTTCAATGAGCATCATACTCATGTTAATGATACAACTCATTTAGATGTTTCTGATTTTACTGATGATTTTACTGACAATGGAAATTGAGACATCTATAATTTTAAGTATATTGTTATTACTTATTTGATTCTGAAGAATATGTTATTGTTATGTATGTTATTTTTAAATTAAATAAAATGTCCTACTTTATAATTATTTTATGTTTTTACCTTAATTGATTAATTTTGTGTTTATCTATTTTGAAGTTTAATATGGATTGTACTCAACATAAAGACAATATTGGAGATCTCTGCATACCAGATAGTGGTACTACACATACTATCTTGAAAAATAGAGATTATTTCTCTGAAATAAAGCCCACAAAGGCAGTTGTAAAAACAATATCAGGTCCTGTAGATCTGATTGAAGGAATTGGCAAAGCTAAATTTATGTTACCAAATGGAACAAAGTTTATAATTGATGAAGCTTTGTTTTCACCAAAATCAACAAGAAATTTGTTGAGTTTTGATGACATATATCGAAATGGGTGTGATACCCAATCTATTACTATAAATGGTAACAAATATTTAAATATAGTTTCCTATAAATCAGGAAAAATGCAAGTATTGGAAAGACTGCCAAAACTCCTTACTGGATTGCATTACATGCATATACATGTAATTGAATCAAATATGGCAGTAAAAGAAAAATCTTATGATCCTTCAATAATAAATTTATGGCATGACAGATTAGGTCATCCTGGATCAGTAATGATGCGAAGGATAATTGAGAATTCACATGGGCATCCCTTGAAGGGGCAAAGAATTCCTCAATCAAATGAAATGCCATGTACAGCTTGTTCTCTTGGAAAATTAATCTTGAGACCTTCACCATCTAAAATTCAAAATGAATCACCTATGTTTCTTGAAAGAATTCAAGGTGATATATGTGGGTCAATTCACCCACCATGTGGACCATTCAGATATTTTATGGTATTAATTGATGCATCTAGTAGATGGTCACATGTTTGTCTATTGTCAACTCGTAATGTTGCATTTGCAAGGTTGCTTGCTGAAATTATTAAATTACGAGCACAATTCCCTGATTATACAATCAAGAGGGTAAGACTTGATAATGCTGGTGAATTTACATCTCAAGCATTCAATGATTATTGTATGTCTACTGGGATCATTGTTGAGCATCCCGTTGCCCATGTACATACTCAAAATGGTTTAGCTGAATCATTGATTAAACGACTTCAGTTTATTGCTAGACCATTAATAATGAGAACAAAGCTTCCCATTTCAGTTTGGGGTCATGCAATCCTACATGCTGCTTCATTAATTCGCATCAGACCTAGTGCATATCATAAATACTTCCCACTACAATTGGCATTTGGTCAAGAGCCAAATATTTCCCATCTCAAAATTTTTGGTTGTGCAGTATATGTACCCATTGCGCCACCTCAGCGCACAAAAATGGGTCCTCAACGAAGATTGGGAATTTATGTTGGGTTTGAAACACCCTCGATTATTAGATATCTTGAACCTCTAACTGGTGATGTTTTTACAGCACGTTTTGCTGATTGCCAATTTAATGAGGTTGTTTTCCCAACATTAGGAAAAGGGGAGAAAGAAGTGAAAAGGGATATTTCATGGAATGAACCATCATTATTGCATCTGGATCCTCACACAAAACAATGTGAATTAGAAGTGCAAAAGATTGTGCACTTACAAGCAATTGCAAATCAATTGCCAGATGCATTTACTGATACAAAAAGAGTGACTAAATCATATATACCAGCAGCCAATGCTCCTGCTCGTATTGAAATTCCAGAAATAAAATTTGAGAATAAAGACACTCATGAGTCTAAAACACGCCAGAAGCGTGGAAGACCAATTGGTTCTAAGGATAAAAATCCTCGAAAGAGAAAGGGAGTAGATAATCATATTGATAGCGAGGAAAATATCCCTGAAGAAATAGAAAATAAAGAAAGTCATGAAACATTGTCATATACTGTTGCATGTGAAATCATAAATGACAAAGATGATCCTGAACCAAAATCAGTCATGGAATGTCAAAATAGGCATGATTGGATAAAATGGAAAGATGCTATGCAGGCTGAATTGGACTCACTAAACAAACGAAATGTTTTTGGGCCAATTATTCCTATGCCTAAAAATGTGAAACCTGTAGGATACAAGTGGGTCTTTGTACGAAAGAGAAATGAGAAAAATGAAATAATAAGGTACAAAGCTAGACTTGTAGCTCAAGGTTTTTCACAAAGGCCAGGAATTGATTATGATGAAACGTATTCTCCTGTTATGGATGCAATTACGTTCAGGTATCTGATTAGCCTAGTAGTTTCTAAGAAATTAGAAATGCGTCTTATGGATGTTGTGACTGCTTATTTGTATGGATCACTTGATAGTGACATTTATATGAAAATCCCTGAAGGATTTAAAATGCCTGAAGCATTAAGTACAAAACCCAAAGAAATGTATTCGATCAAGCTCCAGAGATCTTTATATGGGTTAAAACAGTCTGGGCGCATGTGGTATAATCGTTTAAGCGATTATTTGATTAATAAAGGATATGTGAGTAATATTATTTGCCCATGCATTTTTATTAAGAAAACAATATCCGGATTTGTGATTATAGCTGTATATGTTGATGATTTGAATATCATTGGAACAGAAAATGAGATCCATGAAGCAACAGTATACTTAAAGGAAGAATTTGAAATGAAAGATCTTGGAAAAACCAAGTATTGCCTTGGTTTACAAATTGAGCAAATGCACAATGGGATATTTGTGCATCAATCAAATTACACAGAAAAGATCTTGAAACGCTTTAATATGGATAAAGCAAATCCTTTAAGTACTCCAATGGTCGTTAGATCACTCAATATTGAAACTGATCCATTTCGACCCTGTGAAGAAAATGAAGAAATTCTTGGTCCTGAATTTCCATATCTCAGTGCCATTGGAGCTCTAATGTATCTTGCTAATTTTACTAGACCTGACATTTCTTTTGCAGTTAATTTATTAGCGAGGTTCAGTTCAGCTCCAACAAAAAGGCATTGGAAAGGGGTCAAACATATACTTCGATACCTTCGAGGAAATGTTGATTTGGGTTTATTTTATTCTAACAATTCAAAACAAGAATTGATTGGTTATGCAGATGCAGGACATTTATCTGATCCTCATAAAGCGAAATCTCAAACAGGCTATGTGTTCACAAATAATGGAATTGCAATTTCTTGGCGTTCCCAGAAACAAACGCTTGTCACTACTTCCTCAAATCATTCTGAAATTATTGCACTACATGAAGCAAGTAGAGAGTGTGTGTGGCTTAGATCAATGACACATCATATTGAAGAATCTTGTGGTTTTCCAATCAACAAAAGTCCAACAATTTTATATGAAGATAATGCAGCATGCATTGCACAGTTAAGGGAAGGATATATCAAAAGTGATAGAACCAAACATATACCTCCAAGATTCTTTTCATACACTCAAGAGCTAATAAAAGACAATTATACAGATATCAAGTATATTCAGTCTAGCCAGAATTCAGCTGATCTTTTCACAAAGGCACTTCCAACTGCAATCTTTAAAAAGCACGTTCACGATATTGGAATGCGACATCTACATACTATGTGAAGGAAGATTATACATATCAACTTGAGGGGGAGAATATCATGCACTGTACTCTTTTTCCTTAAGCTAAAGTTTTTCCCACTGGGTTTTATTTAGCAAGGTTTTAACGAGGCAGTTGCAAAATATTGTTATTCAAGGGGGAGTATTATGAATGTGAATGAACAATATATTGCTTGTGAATGAACAATATATTGCTTGTGAGAGAATAGTACTCAAATAGTGAAAATAAAATCTCTATATAAAGGGATTGAAATTCATTAATGAGAAGGTTAAGATTAAGAAGAAGAAAAGATAGATTACTCTCCAAATTCTTTCAATATTATAGTTCTCTAAATTCTCTCCAAACTCTTTCTAAATTCTCTCAAAATCATTCTACTATAAAATATTTTTCTTCTAGTTAAATACTACTAAATTCAAGTTTAGTTCTATAACAAAATAAGTAATTCAATCTTTATTTCACAACAAAAATATAGTTTTTTATTTTGAGGGAACAAAGAAGATTCATTAAGAAGAAATAACAATGACAGCCAGTACACAGCTCGACACCACAGGAGGAACTTCTTCTAAAAGAACATGCTCAGAAACTAAACTAGAAGCCCATTGTGCTACATGATGAGCAACATAGTTACACTTTCTAGACACATGAACAAAGGAAATTGAATCAAAACAACTAAATAACTGTCTAATATCTTCATATAGTTAATAAATAGGAGATAAACCAGTAGAACCTGATTGAATATTAGAAATGGCCACAACATTATCAAATTCCACGACCAATTTGTGAAAACTGTATCTTTTGCAAGATAAATCCCATAACAAATGGCATAAGCTTCTGCCACTTCACTATCAAGGCCCGATGAACCCCGTTTCCTGGCGGAAAGAAGAACATCACCAACTGAATCTCTGATCACCACCCCAAGACCAAGCTTCTATGAATCTAAGGATAATGCAGCATCAGTGTTTAGCTTGAAAAAGCCATCTGGTGGCGAAGAACATTGCACAGATTGAACCACAGACTGCTGCAAACAATTATTCTGCACAGAGTTTGCCTGTCTGAACAAAAGAAGATGATCCTCAGCTCGTCTGCCAATCTCAACAGCTTTCAATAGATCCAAACCATGCACAACTTGATCACTGGCAAACCAGATATACAATAAAATAAACACAAATAGGCAAAATGCACACCGCTCTATCAAATCATACATTTTCCGAACCCAATCAAAAACTGAAAGATTGGCAAAAGCATCCGAGTGCAGCATTAATGGGGAAGAAAACCAAAACGACCGGGTCCAAGGGCACTTCATAAAAATATGATCAAGTGATTCCTCAGCAGAACCACACAAAACGCAAACATTCGACATCTTAACACCTCTAGCTGTCCGAGCTGTACCACATGGAAGTAAATTATTCAGCATACATAAAAACCTTTACTGGTATTGGAAGTGTCCATACATGCTTCCAGATGAGTTCACATCCATGAGACGAAGAGTTCCTCGACCCTCGAACAGGGAATTATAAGCAACATAATATCCTGTTTTAACACTGTAAACCCTGAGTGGGTGAGCCTCTAGACAAGACATCATTCGGCACCCTCAAAGTGAGAGTAATCTGTGAAATTGCAGAGGCTTCAAATGGCAAAAACATGTGTGTTAATAAGTTATTCCGCCATCGGGCTCCATCTGAGTTATTAACTCCGCAACACAAGCATTTTCAGGAAGAATTCTCTGCATTAATGATCGAAGATTATTAACTGCAAGAATCCAATTATCAGCCCATATATTAATAGATTTTCCATTACCAATCCGCCAACAAATCCCATTCAAAAGAACCGGCACTGCTTGTTGGAGACTAATAGCTTGGTGGAGCATGTAAGAAATCAAATCTTGGATAATATTGGGCTTTCATAACACGGGCACAAAGAGACTCTGGTGCAAAGAGTAATCGCTAGCCTTGTTTCACCAAGAGAGCCATATTAAAACAGTGATGATACCTGAATCCCATAACGACATCAAATTTAGATCGAGTCATTTGATTCCATGATTTCCAATGAATCTCTTTTGAACCACCAAGATCTCACCACCAAAACTTGTTAATGCAGCCTTCAAGCTTATCACAAAAAGTTATAGGCAGAGCAACACAACTCATAATATAAGTAGGTATAGCCTGAATAACTGATTTTATGAGAATTTCCTTACCACTTGCAGACAGCAGCTTTTCTTTCCACCCCATCATCTTTTTGAAAATTTTCTGTTTAAAAGATGGAAAAATAGCTTTATTAGACTGTCCAAATAAAGTAGGGAGCCTTAAATATTTTGGAAGGTGACTATTCTCATGAACATCTAGCAACTCAATGACTTGTCTCCAGTGAGTGTTATCAACCCCTTTACAGAAAGACATATCAAATTTATCAATATTGACAATCTGACTAGAGGCAGCTTCTTAGTTTCTCAAAATATTAAGGACATTAAAGCTTTCAATTAGATTTGCTCTAAAGAAGAGAAGACTATCATCTACAAAAACAAAAAATAGTACGAAATTGAAGGGCTCTGTCTACGTACCTTTCCTGGATAAAGTTGGTTAGCATCAACTGCCTGTCTAATTAGAGCTGATAAGCCTTCAGCATATAGAAGAAATAGATAACGAGAGAATGTGTCTCCCTGACGAAGACCTTTTATTGGAATCATATGCCCTGTGGGAACTCCTTTTATCAAAAAGAAAAATGACACCAATGAAATACAAGGCATAATTAATTTAACAAAATGAGATGGAAAGCCCATATGACTTAAAATTCGCTCAAGAAATTTTCGTTCCACTCAATCATGTGCCTTACTCATGTCAAGTTTTAAAACAGTAACACTTCTCTTATCATGAATACGAGTCTTAACAGAATGGAAAACCGCAAAAGCTATCATAGCATTGTCAGTAATCAAACGGCCCGGAATAAAAGCACTCTGCGAATGGTGTATAATGAAGGGAAACATAACTTTCAACCTATTAGTAAGAACTTTAGAAATTAATTTATAAGTGACATTTCGTAAACTAAGAGGTCATAGGTCTTTCATAATTTGTAGAGCTTTAACCTTAGGAATTAACGTCACAAAGGTATTTTTCAGCTCTCGCGGCATCTCCCCATTCTGTAAAAAACCCATAACCAAGGCTATGACATCCGACCCCACAGTATCCTAGTATGTCTGATAAAACAATACAGAAAAACCATATAGACCTGGCGCGTTATTAGGATGCATCTATTTCAAGGCACTGATAGTCTCATCTTCTGCATAAGGGCTCGATAAGAACTGAACCAACTCTGGGGATAACTGAGCATCAACAGCTTGTAACACTTCCTCTATTCTTGCAGGATTGGAGCTAGTGAACAAAGAAGAGTACAAATCAAGCACTACATGGGTGACACCATTATCACCATTCATCCAAGACCCATTTAAATTCAGCATACGAGACACCAAATTTGTTTGTCGTCATTGAGAAGCCTTTTGATGAAAGAACTTCATATTTATATCCCCTTCAGCTAAGCAGCTAATCCTAGATCTTTGCCGCCAATAAGCCTCTTCCTGTTCCAACAACACATCCAACTGTGATTGCAAATCGCACCTTTTATCAAAAGCAGCCCTATCAGACTCATCATCATTAAGAGTAGCCAACAAATCAAATGTCTCCCTGATAGATCTTTTTAAGTTGCCAAATTTAGATGAATGCCATTGCTGGAAAGTCTTTATACAACTCTGAAGCTTACTCTGAAAACCATCATCATTAGAATTGGAGCTCGAAGAGGACCATGCAGAATGCAAAAGCTGACGACACTCCTTCTCCCTACACCAGAAGGACTTAAAATGAAATAGTCCCTTCTTAGGCCTTGAGACAGATGAATCATCACAAAAACAACAACATAGAAACATGGTCTGAACAGAATCTCATTAAATATTAATCCTGAAAATTTGGAAAAAGAAGATCCCATCCATTTGAACAACAAAAGCGATCTCCTCCGACCATCTGTCCACATAAATGGACAGCCATCATATCCCAAGTCTCAGAAATTACAAGAACTCAAAATGTCTTTGAATTGCAGTATAACTTAGAGCTTGGAAACCTATCACCTATTTTCTTCAAAGAATACAAAATTTTGTTGAAGTCACCATAACAAAGGATAGGCCCTGAAACTGAATTGTAAAGATTACGTAATATTTCCTAAGATCTATATTTAAGTGAATGAGTAGGCCACCCATAAAAACAAATCCCAAACCACCTTTCCATATGCGGAGACTCACAGTTATATAGAATATGATGCAAAGAAAAATTATATATATTTAATTGTACTTCTCTCCGCCATATAATAACTAGCCCTCCAGACTAACCACGGGATTCCACCATAAAAGAGAAGTAATTAGGAAATTTGAACTGAAAAATATTTGACATAGAACGTGACAGCTGGGTTTCCATTAGAAAAAAAGTGTCCGGGGAATGTTTCTTTAGAAATAAACCCAAAGCACGAACTGTCCAAGGGTTCCCCAGCCCTTGAACGTTCCAACTAAAGTGCCTCATAATGCCGGGAAAGGCTACCAAGAAGCCTCCGCCTCACAATTCACCTAAGGAATTGCAATATCAGAGAGGATTTTACATTTTTTCTCTATTGTTCCAGTCTCGTCATCATCAACATACATAGCACTGGGTTGTGAAGAAACCAAATGACGCTTCAATGTAGCAAATGTAACAGTGACATTACTTTCTCGACAAACTATTGGTGAATGAGCTTGCCGTGCCAACTTCTTGAAATGTCTTGGTCTTCGCTCTGTGGAACCAATCGAAGATATGTTTGCATCAGTAGACACAACACTAACCTGCACTACAAGAACTGAAACAAGCTGATCAGTTGGCATTTTAGGCAACGATGGAAAGTTGAACATTGTATAATATAAACTTCCGTTAATGATAGACGAAGCCGACAAAGACATTGGAACAAATACAGTTAAAGGACTCAAACAAGAAGCATTCGTAACACTGAACACCAGAGTATCATTGACAGTTAGATAGGGAGTATTGAAATTGAGAGGAGCTCCTTCACATTGCATCACATTAGCAGAAGGTGAAACATCAGGATCAGATTGCATATTAAATTGTAATTGCTGGCGAACTATCATCGGTGAAGGACATGCACTAGAAGTGAAACCAAATTTCGTAGGACAAAATTCTGAAGAAGAAATCCCTTGATAAAGGAATTTATTCCTGATTGGTGATGGGCGAACAGATAGAGCATGAGGTCATATACTAACATCAATTTCATCTAGTTTCAAAGAACATTTCGACTCAACAGGCCCAAAATACCACACCGATAACAAAAGTTAGGCAGCTTCTCATACCTGAAGTACACCCAAACACAAACCCCACTATTATTAAGAATGATAGTGCCTCACGTCAATGGTTTCGTGACATCAACCAACACTTTAATCCTGATGAATTTTCCCCATAAGTCAGTATCATCTTTATGAATCTCTATAACCTCCTCAATCTTCTCCCTAATAAGGTGAATAAAATCTTTATTTCTTTTATTTAAAGGAAGATTACAAACCTGTACCTAGAAAGTACAATGGTTTAGTTGCAACTCAGAAGGTTGCTCAACTCCTTGTAACTCACCAAAGTCTAGCAACTGCCTATCATAATGCCAAGGCCCATCGTTCATAGTCTTAATCTTTTCTGCCTTTGATCCAAACTCACATATGGACAAATTATCCCCCAACTCTTGTAGCTTAAAACCCTTTGACAAACGCCATGCACCTTGAAGGGCACCAGATAAAGCACAAAGATTAAAAGGCTTAATATTGATAATATGAAAATATAGTTTTTTTCTCAAAACCATTTGATATTTTGATAATAAATTGATTCCATGTATCAACTTATCTTTTATTTCTTACATTTCAATTATTTACCAAATTTATAGTATTTGCTAGATAGTTTGAATTTTGAAAAATGCGTAGTTGAAGTAAAACCGTTTATTCATATTTTATAATACTCACATCAACTATAAATTATTAAAAAGAATTTTAATAGATAGATAAAAATGCTAATTATAGTTAAAGTTATTAAAATATTAGAAGATTAGTTTAGTTAATAGTTAAGAATAATCTTATGAGCCATTTTTATAACAAACAAAACCAAAAGATGAAGAAAAAAGATTAAAGAAATTGTACAAACAAGAACATATGCCTAAAAAACCTTTGGAATGGCACTAGAAAAAGAAGAAAAGAGAACCCAAAAATAGGTAAAAATAATGCAAACTTTAATCCATTGTTAGGTTAAATTCCACAAATAAATTCATTTTGATTTTATATAAATTAAAATAAAATTTATTTTTAAATGAATTCTTATCAATATAAATAAATATTTTATAAAAAAAATTCATTTAAATATTGAAATAAATTTTTTAAATTGTATTTAGAAATAGTCAATTTTATGAAATTCAAAAATTATAATTGAAAAAATTTTGGGTTGTTTGGTTTAGGCGATGAAGTAGTGGAGTTCATAATAGACAAATGCACACCCTTAATCTTAACATTCAAACACTCGAACATAAAATATTTCAACTTTTGCTGGGAATAATGAAAAAATTTTGCATTTAACCTTTTACATTAATCTAACATAATTTTTCTAAAATCAAAAGCTTTGATATTTTATTTGTACCATAATTTAATTTTTTTGCAAATTAGTCTAAAAATTTATAAATAGAAGTATCAACTATAATGTAAAATTAATTACGCAGCTGATAAAAAGTAAGAGTCTGAAGCTGCAATTTCTCAAAAAGTTATCTATGAAAATAAAAAAAAAGTGAAGAAATAATAAAGGGGCATTATGTTGGTTTTACATAATATACAAATATGAATTGTTCTTAAATTACAACATAATGTAACAAAAAATCAGTTTCTTTTTTTTAATAACTAAATTCATTCAACTGAGAAATTAGAGGTTACATCCTATGTCTCTTTGAAGGAGCTGAGGAAACTGAGGATGAACATTAAAGCTCTGATCAAGCAAAAGCAAGCTGCCATTGTTTGTTGCTAACCAATCTGCTACACTATTAGCTAATCTAGGAATATATGCAACTCTAATTTCTAGTCTTCGATCCAAAAGCTGCTTGATGTCTTCAATAATAGTTGTTAGCTCCCATGGAGTAGACTCAGCTTGACTGTTTAGGTTTGAACTGCTTTTAAATAGTTGGACTCAACAGTGACTGCCTATGAAGGATGGCTGTTAGCAAATCTTATGCTTCTCTTATTGCCACTATTTCAGCTTGAAGCGTAGAATGATAATGAAATACCTTGGTTGACATGTGAATAATTTGGCCTCTGTAATCTCTACAAATGAAAGCTGATTTGCTACAAAGAGAGTCTTGCAAAAAGATGCATCACAGTTTATTTTCCATTCTCCTTCCTTCGGAGTTTGCCATTGGGCATCTTCAACTAGGAATGGGCTATCAATAGAAGGTCTGAGAGGTATGAAACTTCTCTCCAAGCTTTGAATGCTATTCCACCAAACTTGGATTTTGGAGAAAGTCTGCATATGATCATCCATCTTGTTGTTGAATACTATATTGTTTCATGCCTTCCATATATGCCAACAAATGCTTGCATTAAGATTTTACAATTCTACACTTCCATTGGTTTGTAGCATTTTGCTTGTTGCTTCCCACCAATTAATAAAAGAACTGAATCCCATTGCACTAGGAACATATCCCAAAGGACTCGCATACAAGATGAGCCTTGAATGTTCACAAAAGAAAAGGAGATCCTCCAGCGATTCCGGACTTTGAATACATCTTTGATAAGTGGGATTGTTCTTGCAACCTCTAGCTCACAACCCTTTACTAGTAGGGATTGCATTCCTATTGCATCTCCGGATGAAAC
The DNA here is from genome assembly GCA_947683625.1 of Mallotus nudiflorus. NCBI lineage: Eukaryota > Viridiplantae > Streptophyta > Magnoliopsida > Malpighiales > Euphorbiaceae > Mallotus > Mallotus nudiflorus. The sequence goes on from CANTUR010000460.1 coordinate 5,733,483, forward strand.
TTTTTATTTTTGGGGGGATGGACAAAGACTATATAGATTCCCATAGCTTGGGATGAGAATTATTGTTTGTAGAGGAGGAGGAACCTGCATACTCTTAACCTGTGAGAGTTTTAATAGCTTATATGAAGACTTCACTGTGTATGTGCCTGATTTTTTGTGATGCCATACCATTTTATCTTGCTCGATACTACTTCCAATTGAAATGCACTGAATTGCCCTTTGCTCTTTATTTGTAAATAGCTCTTGTAATAATAGACTTGCATCCTATTGCCCCATTTACTGATTAATGAGGTACCTAACTTAATAAGAGTTAGTTTTGAGAATGACTATAGAAGTCTGATAAAAGAGGGATCCAAGGATCAGACCATATGTTGATATCTACCCCAGGGTGTACATTCCACATGTATCCCTTCATTACAGTATCTCTTCTATGAAGTATGCTGCTCCATATCCAAGATGGCATTGGTCCTTATTTGGCATTGAGGAAGGTGGTAAAAGGATTAAATCCCTTTTAACACCTTAGAACAAAAGGAATTAAGGGATTGAATGCGTCTCCACCCTATTTTGCTAAGAAGGGCTCTGTTAAAAAGTTTTAATTCTCTGAAACCAATAACTCCACTTTTCTTGGATTTTGTCATTTCGACTCATATAACCTAATGTTTTTTTTTTTTTTTTTGTCTGTGAGGTTTTGGGACCATAAAAAATTCCTGATAATTTTTTCCAACTCATTTATCACACATACATAAAGCTTAAAAACAAGCATAATATAAGCTGGGAGGGGTTGAATCACTACTTTTATCATTCTCTCTGCCATTTTGAGAGAGGATTTTACTTATACAAGATTGAATCCTTTGCTTTGCTTTTTCTGTTAAAAAATTGCACATCAGTCTCTTTGACTTTGCCTAGTCTACCGAAACACCCAAATATTTGGTGGAATATTTAGACTCAGCTATTTGGATTAAAGCATAAATTGATCTAGTGACCTCTTTCTCTACATTATTGCAAAATAAAAACTCAGACTTATTTAAGTTTATTTTCTGACCTGATTCCAATATAAAATCATCTAGAATGTTTTTTATAGCTATAGCCTCTTCATTGGTTGCCTCGCCAAATATTATAGAGTCATCAGTAAAAAAGAAATGAGCTATGATAGGTCAACACTTGGAGAATTGAATTCCTTTTATACTTTATTGACTTTGATGGCCAAGCAGAGATCTTGAGAGCACATTTGTTATGATGATAAAGAGGCATCGTGACAGTAGGTCACCTTGGCAGAGTCTGCAGTGAGGAAGGAAAAAGCTTGTGTTATTCCCGTTGATGGATATTGTATACTTGTCAGAGGTCATGCATTATTGCACCTATCCAATCCAATTGTCATAGAAACCCAGTTTATTAAGGACTGCCACCAAGAAATGCCATTGATCTTTGTTAAAGGCTTTTGCAAAATCTAGCTTAATAGTAAATTAGCCCATTTTCCCTTGAATTTATTTTTGAGCACATGCATTACTTTATGGTTTATAACAATATTACCTTGTATATTTTTGCCCTTGACAAAAGTTGACTGATTTGTTGTAAAAATTTTTGGATGCCATGGCTTGAGTCAATTTGCCATAACCTTCGAGATGACTCTATTTATGAAGTTGCAGCAACTTATTTAATGAAATTAGCTGTTTTGATTTGGGAACTAGAGCTATAGAAGTGAGATTGACGTTTGAAGGCATTTTCTCTATAGAGAAGAAATTTTTAACCAACTCAACTACTTCCCTTTCCATAATATCCCAATGATTTTGATAGAAAGCCCTTGGAAATCCATCTGGGCAAGGATTTAAGCTTCCCCAAAGAGAAGACAACTTCCTTAATTTCTTCATTGCAAACATCATTGACTAAAGCTTGGTTCATTGAATAGATTTGTCTAAAGTTTGGAGCTGTTCTCTTCTATACATGTTTTTGAAATGAGCTAGGGTTACCTCTTTGATTTGTTCATCCGTTGTGACCCAATTTCCTTATGGTGTCATTTTTTTTTTAATCTAGTTTGCCTATCATCTTTGATTAGCAATGAGATGGAAAAATTTGGCGTTCTTGTCTCCTTCTCAAAGCATTAGATGTGGACTCTTTGTTGCTAACTGATTTCTTCTTGGGCATAAAGTATCTTCATTTCCTCTCTTAGCCAATTCTCCTCTTTCTTTTTAGCCTCATAAAAATCACCAGTTCAAATATTCTAGCTGCTATTTTGGATCTTAGAGCTTTAAGCTATAGTTTCCCTTTTAGTTTTTGCCCAATTTGTTAACTCAATTCTCAATCTCCATAGCTTTTTTTTTTTATGAAAAGAAAGTTGGCAATTTAAAACGTTTCCATTTCCCATGACTTTTTGATAACATCCTTCCATTATGTATCTAGATCCCATTTTACTTCGTATCAAAATTTCCTATTTATGGGCTTCAATTTTGAATTTAGCATCAGAACTATAAAGCAGTGGTTTCAGCCTAGGAATGGCTCATGAAAAACTTGGGCATAGTTATGTTTATATCTCCACTTCACATTTTTAGTGTTCGATTTAGGCTAGCCCGAATATTTCTATCCCTAGATTGCTTATTATGCTAGTGAAAAAGCCTCCCTTGTAACCCAAATCCACTAGCTATCAGTCTTCCATAAATTCTTTAAAAGGATTAAATTGAGTTTGGGTTAGAAAAATACCTCCTTTCTTTTTATAGTTATGCAAACAAGAGTTGAAATTTCCAATTTAAAGCCACGAGATATTTGCTTTAAGATTGAGCTTTTGAATGTCTTCCCATACTTCTCTTCTTGGTTCACCATAGACACTAATGAAATGCCATAAATCTGCATAATTTCTTAGAGCATTTATATTGTGCCTGAACATACTTTAGATTTGAACTCCCCATTCGTAATTCCATTAGATGTTTAAACCACTAGATTTGCCAATTGAGTTGACATATTCTCCGTGGTTGTAACCAAATCTGGGTCTCAGGTTTTCCATGTAAGGTTTTAGTTGTTTTGTCTCTATAAGCAAGACTATTTGGAGTTTGGTTTTGTTTATCATATTACAAAAGGTTTTGACTATAAGAGAACTTCCTATTCCTCAACAATTCCATAAGAGAATGCTCATATCTTAGCAAAACTAAAATCAAGTTCTACCTGAGAACAGAGAGCACACTTACAGTTTTTATTTAGACTTAACTCACAATAAAATCCTTTGTGACATATACAAAAAAAAAAAAAAAGTTACACAGTTGATGGAAGTGAAAACATATAGTTAAGATTTCATAGATATTGATGAAAGAAAAAATGTAATTTTATAATGCAACTAATGAGAAAATGCAGAAAGTTTATTAAAATGGATGTTAAAATTTAAATGGAATAATGGTGATAAAATTTAAATGGAATAATGGTAATTATCTCTAAAGATCTATAAATTTAAAAAAAAATCAAAAGAAAGTTAGGAGATAATAGTTTAAAAAACAAGTTTTTTTCCTTCAATTTTATTTTTTCACTATTCATGCATACAATTCATATTTTCAATGTATGTTAATTCTATATTTTTCTAAATTAAAAAGTGATGTCAATTTTTTTTATATCATATGAAGTTTTTATTTTCAATTTGTTATCTTAATTTTTTTGGACAACTAGTCATCCAAGCCCTTCAACTTGTATACTTGGGTCATATAGGCTGAATTTAAACTTTTTAGTAATTAAGCCCAAAACTTCTATTTTTAGGATCAAATAAATCTAAATTTGGATTACACTATACGCATGTAACCCAAACTCTATCAAAATAGAATGAAATGTATAATGAATATTTTATTAATATTTTTAAACTAAATTAAATTTAAAATATTCAAAAAATTTACATAGACCAAAACCCTTCGTCCTCTTCACTTCCTCCTCAGAGCAAAACCCATCACCTCCACCACCATCACTGCCACCGCATCCGATGGTTACTACTACAATCAAAGAAATGTAAAAGCAAAGCTAGAAAAGAAAACTACGAGGAACAAAATCAAGAAGTAAGAAAATTTTGGCAAAATGGAGTCACTAAAGCTTCAAAGTTGCTCTCCAGTTTTAGTAAAGTCCCTACCAAAGGTGAGAAACAAAAAAAAAACTAGAGGTTTTAACAAAAGAGTGCATCAGAATACGATTGGTAATTCGTAACCTTGAATCAACAAGGCATCATTTTCCTACTTGTTTATGATGCTTGCTTCAGTATTATATCCAGTTGTTACAAGACCAACTCCATCAAGAACACCAAAAGAAAAATACCTTTGAATTTCCAAAAAATATTAAATCGATAGATTTCAATTCTATAATGTAAATATATAATCATGTCTCCACTACTTTGCATTGGCAACATATTTACTTATTTTTCTTAGCCAGAGTTGAAAAGGATGATAAAAAACATTAGTCCACAAATCCAAAAATCATTTACCCAACAGAAGTAGAATATGCTCTAGCTCTGCAACTATAAGGAAGCTTTCCTTTTAGCCAAATTAGTTTCACCTTGTATGTCTTCGACATTGCAGATACCCTGAAGGAGTAAGACTTCAAGTTAAATGCTTTAGAGACATTCTTCATATGACTAAAAGAATAAGAGCTCTTGACCAATGCACAAGGCTTGCTTATGCTTGCAACTTTGCTAAGGAGCGGTGCACTTCTGACCAAGCATATTGTTGGAAGTCTCATAGATGACATTTTTCTACCTTAAAAATTACCATAAAAGAAAAAATGAAAAATTTACAATCATGCATACAATAACTTCATCATAATAAAAAGAAATTTTAGAAAAACATACTTAAAGCCTAGAAAGTAAGGCTCTAGACACTTTACTCTAAAATGGAAGGTTGTAACATACACCTTTCTTTTTATACCTTCTTTTCATTTTCCTTATTCCACCAATATAGCAAAGTAAACAATTCAAAGGAACTGTGTATGTGCATATATATGGTTGTGTTTTGGTTGTAATAGTCCATTAGACAAAATGCAAATACGTTATCTACATCTTTGGTGGATATACAAATAATACATAAAGATTCATCTTTAAAATCCCAAATCACAAAACAATAGCACAAGTTGAAACCTAAAACTCTATGCTATTTAATTACTCTTTCACCACCTCCTTATTGTCGCCTTTGATTACTGCTTCGACTAGTGCTCGAAAGGAGGGAGAACATAACAGCCAAAGTAGCAATAGATCCTCCTCCAATGATGGAGAGCGTAGTGTCATTAAGCGAGAAGAAGTTAAAGGTAGATGCGGTGGTGAAAGGAGAAATAATTAACATTATTATATTTTATTATCAAAATTTTTTTGGGCAAGTATATAATGGAATAGAGGAAAGTGGCATAAAGAAATGCAGTGGAGAATCAAAGCTATTATCTATATTTGGTTATTGAAGAATTGCGTGATATAGAGGCAATAATGGGATAGTGATGAAGAGGTGGCGGTCAGTGGTGATAAAGAGGGTTCATCAATTAACGTAGGAGAATTAGTTATGCCCATTTTTTATTATATAATTAAAATTAATTTTTTTGGAAGGAAATTTAAAATTCATTTAATTATATATTTTGAGTTAAAGTGCATACCACGCACGAGGTAGGCTAGGAATTTGGATTTAATAGGCTTAATAATAGAAGTTTTGGGTTTAATTGCTATAAAAGTTCAAATTCGGCCTATGTGATATGAGTATACAAGTTGAAGGGTCTAGATGACCATTTGTCCTAATTTTTTTCTCAAATTATTACATATTAAAATCTATATAAATTTTCAAAGAAAAGCATAAACGTTTAAAGCTAATTTCAATCTTTTTTTTTACTTGTTCAATTACTTTAAAAGAGTTTGGTAAAATCAGAGTTATTGTTTATTGATGCTTTAATGAATATTTATACACATAGGTTAATTAAATACAATGAAGGAAGTTAGACAGAATTATCTTATTCTAATATACAAATAAAATCAAATATTTGAATTGAGAATAGAGTAAGAGATGCCTAATCTTCTACAACATGCTCCTATAAGTTAAAGATCCTTATAGTAGAAGAAAATGCTATTTGGAAAGAAATTTAGTAAGCAAATTAGCTAGTTGGTCATAGGTTGAAATGTGAAACACTTGAAGTTGATTCCACCAACAATATTGCAATACAAAGAGACATCTTTAAATGGATAACCATGATAATTAAATAATAAGTCATAGGACCACAAGGAGTAAAAATAGCATTGTCTAAAGACCTATTGGGTTTGGATAAAAGATCTTTTATTTACATAACTTGTCTGAGGAGTAATCCTTTAGAATCCCAAATGGCCTCCATACTTAAAAAAAATAAGAAAGACAACCAAGATCCTTTAATAAAAATTATTTACCCAAATCCTGAATGAAGTCTATAAGAAGAGAATTATTACTGCTAGCAATGAGGATATCATTTACATATACCAATGAAAAGAGAATCGAAGAATGGTGATGATATATAAATAGAGAGGAATTAGCTTCGTTATACTGAAATCCAATGGAAAGTGAAGAGGTAGCAAGGCATTAAAACCATTGTCATGGGGCTTACTTTAATCAATAAAGAGATTTCTTTAAATGACAAACATAATTAGGAGGGTTTGCATATTTAAAACTCAGTGGTTGCACCATAAAAATAACTTTGTTGTGGCTGCTATGAAGACAAGCATTAGAGATACCAAGTTGTCAAATAATCCAATGAAATAAAATAGCAATGCTAAGGATTAACTAAATAGTGATGGGTTTTATCAAGCATTTCAACAAAGTAGTCTACTAGAAGAAATTTTCTTCAAGAGAAGAAGGAGCAAAAGAATAAGAAAATACTTACAAGTGATAAAATTCAATCTACTAAAGGCAAAATCTAAGTCTGCAAGTGTGTTGACCATTTGCATGATGAACCCCATAATTTTTACTTTAACAAGCAATTTGGATTACTAAATATTTTATTTAAGTGTGTAAGTTTTTATTAAAAGATCAATTGGTTTATCCAAGTTTAAAGATATGAAATACTCTTTAAAAAGAGTATTTACATATCAATTATTAAAGACTATCAACCTATGCAAGTGCCTAAACTATTTGTATGCATAAGGGACTCAAAAAAGTTCATTTTTTGAAGTTACAAGTGGCTGCTTACAAGCCACCTTCCAGATTTTGAGGGGGCTTAGGAGCAACCCCCATGTCTGCCCTTTTTTTACTTCTCATCGTGAAGTAAGTCTAAGCCACTCACAAGCACTGCTCACGATCGTGAGCAACTCATGAGGGTTGGTTAACAGGCTTCAATGGCTTTATGCAAACTCCAATGACTACATTTTCAATAGTCATAAGTTGGACCTTCCCTTCACAACCGTGAGGGGTGTTTTAACTGCAAAAAGCTATTTTTCATTTAATGAATAATAAAAGAGGTTGGAGATGTAATTAATGGCTTCAACAGCCATATTTTGTATGCTCAACATTTATAAACATGCTTTTGAGTCTCATTGAGAAGCTACACAGTTTGAACATTGAAATTTCTCTCCTAAGCATTGATTGAGCATTTACTCCTTCATCTACTTTCTTTATAATTGTTTAAACTCTTTGAGTGCTGGTTGTGTGAATAGAATAGGAACTCTTCTTTTTTTTATTTTTTGGGGTTCAAGAAAAAGGAAGTGAGGTTCTATTATTTGTGAAAGGTTAAAGTGTTTGCCTATTGAAAACACTTGGGATTTGGGTTGAAAAGTGATCCTAAAATCTTATTTTATAAGGTTAGAGTTGATTCTAAAACTCAAAGTTATAAAAATCAATTTAAGTGAATAGATTATAGTGATTGAAATCCTAACTTTGAAGAGTTCAGTGGAGAAATATGTTTATTGATAAACCAAACTCCTTAAATTAAGTGTGTTCTTTCTTACACCATTTTAATTCTTGTTTAAGTTCTCTTAATCCTAGCTTAAAATCTTAAAATCCCTATTCACCTCCTTTTAAAGAAATTACAATTAGTATTAGAGTGTAGGTTCTAGGTACTTAATTGCTAGAATTCAATATTATAAGGAGTGAATCTCTTAATTTCTTATCACTTAGACTATTATTTTATAATAATGACTACCCTCATTGGAAGTTCAAAATAGAGTTGTATTTAGGTAGTGATCCTATTAGACTTTTAGATGTTTTTCTAATGGGTTAGGAACATCCTAAAATCATAATTGATGGTGTCAAGACTAAACTTGTAAAAAGTCAATGGAGTAATGAGCAAAAAGAAGAAAACTACAAGAACAAAAGAGCAATTATCACTCTACTTTCTTCTATGTCAAGAGAAGAAGGTGGTAAAGTTCAACATTGCTAATCTGCAAAAAAAGTATAGGAAACACTTGAGAACCTTATAAAGGAAATGTGCAAGTGAGAAGCAAGAATCCTACCTAAAAAGGATTAGGAATCTAAAGTCACTTCAATTGAAAATGCATAAGACCTCTCAACTCTCTTAACTAATATACTTAATGGAAAGCTCCTTACACATGAACTCAATATTAAGTAAATAGGAAATGACAAAGATGAGAAAGAAAAAACAAAAAAGAGCATTATATTGAAGGCCACTCAAGAAGCTTGTGAAGATGAAAGCTTAGTGGAATCTAGTAAAGAGGATGATGAAATAGCTATAATCACAAGAGGCTTCAAGAATTTCTTGAGAAGAAGAAGCTTCTCTAGGCTAAGAGATAACAAGAATTTTAATGGCAAGAAGAGCAAAGAAGTTACTTACTATGAATGTAAGAAATCGAATCATATTAAAAGTGATTGCCCTAAGCTCAAGTTCAAGAATAAGGGAGTAAAGGACAAGAATAAGGCATTTAAAGCTTTGTAGATGACTCATCCGAATTAGAAAAGAAAGAGGAGTAACAAGAAGTGGTCAACCTTTGCTTCATGACTCTTGAAAATAAAAATAAGGTACCGTCTACTTCTTATTCTTCTTATAATGATTATGATGATGATGCTAATTAGAGCTCTATTATGAGCAAACTCATGCTTAAATGCAAAAGCTTTTTCTCTAAGAAAAAATGTTATAAGCATGAGTTATTTAGTTTATTAAAGGAATTTAAAAACTTAAAAAATGATTTTCTAAACTTATTGAATCTAATGAAAAGCTTGCTAATTATTTGAAATCTGTTAATTCCTTAGAAGATCAACTCAAGAAATCCAATGATGAAAATCTTAAGCTTTCTAAAGAGATGTTAGAGTTAAAGAATTCCATTTCAAAATTAAAGAGAGGAAAAGAGACTTTAGATAGTCTACTTAACTCTTAAAAACGTCATGGAGATACTTATGGAATTGGATATGCAAATGGAATGCCTTCTTCCTCTTCATAATCTCATATTAACTTTGTTAAAGCTTCATGTAATTCTACCCCTTATACTTCAAACCTCTTGAGACTCAAGCTTTCAAAGCTAAAAAGTGTTATGTGTCAAATGAAAAGGGAAAGTTTCACAAGACTCAACCTTACTTAACACAAAGGGCTAAGGTTTAGCCTAAAAAACCTTAACCTATAGCTCAAAAGAACTTTAGGAAATAATGTCATTTTTGTCATTGTAAATGCATGTTTCACAATCCTTCCATAGCATAAATGAACTTTAGAAAACCCACACAACCATAACATAAAAGATATGTCTCATACACCAAGAAAACATATTCTCCAATAAGGAATGGATTTACAAATGTTGAATATTTTTATTGCATCACCAAAAGTCACACTAGTAGTGTGTGCTTCTATAGAAGATTACACTTGTAATTGCTTCCTCTAGATTACTTTGAGACTAATCAACCTAGACCAACAAAGGTTTGGATTTAAAAGAATGTTTAAATTATGTTATATGGGTGTGCTTAAAGTCCATAAAAGTTAGAAGCAAGTAGTACCTTGATAGTAGATGTTCAAGGCGCATAATGGGAGACAAAGAACTATTCAATAAACTTTATGTTAAAGATGGAGGTCATGTCACATTTGGGGACAATGCCAAATAAAAGATCATGGGCATTGGAGAAATTGGTAATCCTTAATCCTTATCTATTCATCATGTATTGCCTATTAACGGTCTTAAGCATAATTTACTTAGTATTAATCAATTATGTGATATGAGAAATAAATCTACTTTTTATCTTAGAAATTACTTTATTAGTAGCTTAGATGATGACAAAGTTGTTTTTAATGGTGAAAGAGTTGATTATGTCTATGTCATTGACTTAAACAAAGTTGATAACAAAAACATTAAATGCCTAATGTTATTTCCTATGACACGTTGACTTGGCATAGAAGATTAGGTCATATAGACTTTAAGCTTTTGGATAATATTCATTGACATGAACTTGATGTTGGTTTTCCTACACTCAAGTTTACTAAGGACAAGCCTTGTGATGCTTGTCAAAAGGGAAAGGAATCTAAATCCTCCTTTAAGCTCAATAATATAGTGTCCACTTCTAGGCCACTTAAACTTATCCATATGAATTTATTTGGTCCTAATAAAGTTGTTAGTTTTAATGGTATGCACTATGCTTATATCTTAGTTGATGATTAATCTAAATACACTTGGGTGTGTTTCCTTGCTCAGAAGAATGACGCTTTTAAAGCCTTTGAAATTTTTTTAAAAAGAGTTCAAAAAGAAAAAGGTTTTTGCATTTCATCCATTAAAAGTGATCATGGAACTAAATTTGAAAATGAATTTTTCAAAATCTTTTGTAATGAACATGTTATTTCACATACTTTTTCTTCTCCTATAACATCTTAACAAAATGGGGTTGTTGAAAGGAAAAATAGAACTCTAGTATAAATGACTAGAATAATGTTTCATGAGTATAACTTGTTTTTATACTTTTGGATGAAAGCTATTAACACTTCTTACTATATAGAAAATAAAGTATTTAAAAGATCAATATTAAATAAAACCTCTTATGAGCTTTGGAACAATAGAAAACCTAAGATCTCATATCATAGAGTTTTTAAATGTAAGTTCTTTATATTAAACACCAAGGACAACCTTAGGAAATTTTATGGCTATGCCACATCTAGCAAAGTATATATAGTATTTAACAAAAGAACTCTAGTAGATGAGGAATATATGCATGTTGTATTTAATGAATCTAACCCACTTGATCTTAGAAAGGATGTTTGTAATGTTGATAATGTTGTAGATGAGTTTATGGATATGAACATTTAAGAAATGAATGTTAGCAAGCCTTTAGAACTTGAAAGTGAAGAGATGCCTCAACCTACCTTGAAGGATAATCTTCCAAAGGATTGGTAATTCAAGAAAGCACATCCTCAGGACCTCATCATTGATGACATTACAAAGGGGGTAACTACTAGATCTCAACTTAAATCTATTGTCAATTTAGCCTTTATTTCTCAAATTGAGCTAAAACAATATTGATGATGCTTTAAGTGATGAATGTTAGGTCCTTACTATGCAAGAAGAATTAAATTAGTTTAAGAGAAACAAGGTTTGGGCCTTAGTTCTTATACATAAACATCATCTTATTATAGGCACCAAATGGGTATTTAGAAATAAAATGGATGAACAAGGTGTTATAACTAGAAACAAAGCAAGACTGGTAGCTAAAGGATATAATCAAAAGGAAGGAATTGATTATAATGAATCTTTTTCCCACATTGCAAGGTTAAAAGCTATTACAATGTTACTTGCATTCTCATCTTTCATGAATTTCAAACTTTTTCAAATGGATGTTTATAGACACCCAATTTCGGGATGATATGTTATGGATGCAGGAAAGGACTCCAGTAATGAAAATTTCTTCGATACTTAATCTTTAAAAAATTCTAAGGGCTTTTAAAGGAAGGATTTAATGTTTTCAGGGACTAAATTATAAAGTTCTTTTTAGGACCTAATTGCAAAATTTAAATTTTTTCGGGGGCCTTTTTATAATTAAATGTTAAAAAAAATAGAGTGTGTCGAAATTCCATAATTCCGATTGAAATTTCAATAATTTCAATTGGGATTGTATAATTCCGATCGGAATTACACAATCCTGGTCAGAATTGAATTCTTCCATTTTTTCCTATTTCTAATTATTTCCAATTCAGTGTTTTAATTGGTTTAAACTTCCTAATTAATTCAATCCTACCTGGTTTAAAATTCCTAAATAAACTTTAGGAATTAGAATCACATTAGGATTAGAGTTAGACTTCTTGATTCTACTATAAAAAAAAAAAGGAAGGGAAGCAGTAGGAGAGGAAAAAGAGAAGAAAAGAGGGCGTAAAAAAGAAAAGAGAAAGAAGGAGAAGAGACAGGAGAAGAAGAAAAAATGTGATTTTCTCTTTAATATTTTACAAAAATTCCTTTTGATTCAACAATTAATTCAAAACTCGTGAAGAATTTTTAAAGAAAAAAATTCGAAGATTTGTCAAGAACGGTGAACTCCCAATCTGAGGAGCACCCTAAATCATCCATAAGCATATCATCTTCTTCTATTATTTATTTATTTGATTATTTTACATTATTATTTTTATTATTATTCTTTCAAGTTATTGTCATAAGTTATTTATTAATCATAATTTTATCTTATTTTTGTGGTGATTATAGAGGAAAATGCATGATGATTATGTGGGAGGGATAAATTTCATGAGAAATCTGTAGAAGACTATGGATAAAGCCTCGTAGAGACTTAGTTTTTAGGGTTTTATTTTATTTTTATTATCTTTATTTTTATTTATTACTATATTTTTATTTTATTAATTGTTTTATGAATTAATGTAATAGCCCCAATAGTGGGAGTAATAAAATTATGTGCATGTTTATTTTGATTAAATTGGTTAGTAAAGTTAGGTTTCAATTAGGTAATTATTTAAAATCAATGGAGGAAGTAGATTAATTTAGGTTGCATGTTAATAAAAATTAGGGTTTTAGTAAGGAATAATTTAATTATTTGTTTAATCTTTTTTAATTGTTTCTTTTATGTTTTTATTTGTTTTTGGGTTTTATTTATTATTTTTGTGTGTTTTGGACCTTAAGCCCATTTTAGGTCTTGATTTATTTATTTAAGTTTACGTAATTCTTTTAGCTCATCTCACTTAATAATTAATTAGGTTCAATTAATTAAAATATATTTTTTAGGTCCATAATTAATTGGATTTTAGGTTAGAAATATTCTTTGGCCCATTTAGTTAATTAGACATAGGCCCACTTAATTTAATTTAATTAATTTAGACTTAGCCCACTTAATTTAAGTCTCCTTTCATAATTTGTGGATTTAAGATCACTATTTAATTAAAACATGTAGAATTAAGCCCACTAATTTAAATACCTTCATAACATGTAGAACTAGGCCCATTTTTAGAATTAAAATACATAGACGTAGGTTTATTTAATTAAAATCAAAATGAATTAGGTCTTTAGGTTCACTTATAAATTAAAATATGTAGATTTAACTCATTTATTTAAAATCCATGTAGATTAGATTAACTTAGGGATTATGTGATTTATTGAATGCATTATTTACTTGTATATTTTATGACTAGTCTATCTTGGAGTTGATTGTTTTGGGTTTATATGAAATTACATGTAAATGGAGAATAAGATAATAATTTATAAAGTAATTCTAAATGAACACAAGACTGAAAGAAGTTGGTATTCCGTATCCAGAATCTCCTAGTTGTGGTGCTAGCTTTCTTTTAGGGAATTAAGTACCACCTTTTCGATTTGTCCTAGTTATTACCCTGGGTGGTGACTCCTTATCTCTATGCCATGTCTTTATGACAGTGGTTAGTGTGTTCTCTAAAGCCCTAAGCTCAAACAGTGTCGTGGTTGCTAAAATCTTGGACGCGCGCTAAACCCCACCATCTACAATGTTAAAAGTGCATTTTTAAATGGTTTTATTGAAAATGAGGTGTATGTTGAAAAACCTTTGGGCTTTGAAAGTTTTTATTTTCCTAATCATGTGTTTCAACTTTCAAAAGCATTATATGGATTGAAATAAGCTCTAAGATTTTGGTATGAAAGGTTGAGTAACTTTTTGGTAGAGAAAGGGTTCTCTAAAGAAAAAATTAACATAACTCTTTTAATAAAGAAATCCAAACATGATTTACTTATTGTGTAAATATATCTTGATAACATTATATTTGGTGCTACTAACCATTGCTTGTGTGAGGAATTCTTTAAGTTAATGGAGGGGGAATTTTATATGAGTATAATAGGTGAGCTCAAGTTCTTCCTTGGGCTTCAAATTAAGCAATGTAAGGATGGGATCTTCACTAATCAAACCAAATACATAAGGGACATTCTCAAGAGGTTTAGCATGGATGGAGCTAAGTCAAGCAAGACTTGTATGAGCACCACCACTAAACTTAACAAGGATGAGAATGGCAAACTGGTTAATAAAAAACATTATAGAGGTATGATCGGATCCCTTCTCTATTTAACCACTAGTAGACTGAATATTATATTTGCTACATGCTTGTGTGCTAGGTTTCAATTATGTCCTAGAGAGTCTCATTTGAATGTCATTAAAAGGATCTTCAAATAACTTAGTGAAACATTACATTTAGGACTTTGATATCTTATAAGCTCTTCCTTTAATTTAATTAGTTATTTGAATGTGAATTTTGCTAATAGTTTTCTAAATAGAATTAGCACTGTAAGCACTCAATTTTGAGATGATGAAGTGTGGATATGACAGAAGACTCCAATTATTAAAATATTATAAATAAGTCTTCAATACTTGAATATTGAAACCTCAAAAGTCTAATTGCATTTTCAAAAGAGTTTAATTGATTTTTTTAAGGACTTAATTGTGATATTTTCTTTAAGGACCTAATTAAAACGTGTGAATCCTTTTAGGGGTATTTTTTGTAATTAAAAGTTAAAAAAACAAAAAATTGAAATTCTAAAATTCTGATTAGAATTATATAATTCTAATCAAAATTATGTAATTCCAATCAGAACTATATAATTTTGGTCACAATTAACTATTTTCTATCTATTTTTTATTTTATAGCAAAAAAAATTTTATTTTCTGAATTTTTATTGGTCAAATAATTTGATAAATCCTTTTTCTAGGATTTATCTAAATTTTTCAAAAAATCAAAAGTACTTCTAAAATCAAAAATTTATCACTAAGGAGAGAGAAAAAGTCATAGTATGATATGTCTTTTAGTTAAGGTTTTTCTATAAAAACCTAGCTCAAACTCTCTTAATTTGAGAGGGGGGGGGGGGGGGGGGGGGGGGGGGTGGTTCTCTTTTCCTAAACTTTTTTTTAGGCTTTCATTGTTCTTCTTACGCAGTGTTCAATAAAAAAAAATTCTTGTGAAGTATTTGTTCTTTGAGGAAGAAGTAATGGACTTTTGAAAGGAGAACATTCAAGTATTAAAGATTCATTTAAAAGCAATGATGATTTACACTAGTCTAAGGGGAAAATCAATACTGCATCCATATCATCATCTCCTCTCCTACTTTCTTATATTTTTATTTTCTTATTTTGTTTCTATTAAATTTTAAGTTTAATTAATTTTTATTGTTATTTTGTGTATTCACTAATCATTTTTTTTATGTTCATGTTGGTGATTATGGAGAGAATTACATGATGAGTTCACTTAGAGAACAAAATCTATGAAGATCCATGGAATGCTATAGATTGAATTTTATAGCTAAATATAGTTTCTAGGTTATTTATTTATTTATTTTGTTATATTATTTATTTTTAGGTTGTGTTAATATTTATTTTCTTGTTATTTTCAATAGATCATTGTAATAACCTCAATAGTGGGAATAATGAAATCATATATGTGTGATTATTTTATTTTAATTAATTGGTTAGTAAAATTAGGGTTTTAATTGGGTGATTAATTAAAATTAATGGCTATAGTGATGATTAAGGTTTTTTTTTTTTAAATTGGATTAGTTTTAAGTGGATAGAATTAGGGTTGCTTGTTATGGTCTCTTTAACTAAATTAAGTTTTTTAAAAGAAATAAATTTAATTGATAGAGGCTTGGTAATTTATGGAACATATAAATTATGTAGTAACTTAAAGAAATTAGTGGGAGAGGAGATAAAGGTTGTACTAGAATGAAAAATAGGTAGACTTTTGACATTACCAACATCAAAAGGTTAAAGAAGATAGAGAGAATCTAAGTCTAGTGTTATATGAGAGGTCATGCTAGTATTAGTAATCCAAGGCTACAATGATGGATGAAAGAGTTTATTAGTGGAAGGTGCTAGGTATGCTTTTTGAGAGTATGGTTAAGGAAAGTATAAGGCAGGTGGACTGAGTTATTGATATCAATGGCAGCAAGTTGATATTGTATGGTTAGAGAGGCTACATATTTAGTAGTTGTGAAAGAAACCATGACAATGACCACATTAGCATAGCCATGGGGGAGGACTATTGCTGCGATATAGGGCAAGAGCATAGGATGATGGCAAGGGAGTTAGTAGTAATGGGGCACTGGTAGTTGGAGATGGTTTCTAGGGAACGTGAGTTGATGGTGGGTCATAATGTCTATTAGTAAGAATTCCATGAGCAGCTAGTTAGCTATGGAGCTTATTAAAGGAAAAAGGCTTTAAATGAAGATTAAATACAATGATAACACTTTAGAATTCAAAACGAATGGTACAAAAAATAATCACATTGAACTCAGTAAAAGATAGTGACCAGCTAGTTGCTGAAAGCTCATCAATAAGGAATTTTTTTAAGAGATATTGAGTGATAAAGAGGTTATTTTGTTTGAATTCCTGAAGTTCAATATTAGGTTGGAGTTATCAATTTTGGGAAATAGCACCAAAAGTGTGTGCAAGTGTTTGCCATACTGAAAAGGAAGAGGTAATATTGGTGACATACGGAAAAATTTCTCATAGATGGAGGAAAAAATCCAAAAGAGAAGTATCTAGTCTTTTTTTCTAACCAAGTATGGAACTCATTAAAGGACAAACATTCTAGGCAAAGATTAAGTGTAGTGATAGCACTCTGGAATTTAAAATGAATGGTATAAAAAATAATCGCATTGAACTCAATAGAACACAGTGGGCGGCCAACTACTAAAAGCTCATCGATGAGAGATTTTACTTTCAAAAGATATTAAGTGATAAAGAGGTCATTTTATTTGATTTCCTAAAGTTCAATATTGGGTTGGAGTTGGCAATTTTGGGAAATAGCACCAAAGGCATATGTAAGTGTTTGCCATGCTGAAAAAAAGAGGTAATATTGATGACATATGGAAAAATTTCCTCATAAATGGAGGAGAAAATTCAAGAGAGAAGCATTTGGTCTTGTTTGAACCAAGAATGGTATATAAGAATGGGAATAAGAGTAGTGGAGTTCTTAGTATGAGGAATGGTGTATAGAGGGATTGAAAGAGAACCATTAATGAAACTTATGAGTTCGTAAGAGTTAAAGAAAGGGACGAGCTAGGTTTTCCTGGCTAGATAATTGCATAAGTTGAGTTTGATAGAAAACATTAATTAAGTTGAAGTAAATGTTGGTAAATAATAAGAAATAGTAGGATCAAGTTAAGTATTCGTGGTTAAGGACATTTTGGCTCTACTACCATATGAAAGCTTCATAACAAAATGGTTTCTATTGTATTAATCTTGTAAATATTGTACAAATAATATATAAACTACATGAATTAGAGTTAGAGTTACAATAAAAATAAATAACTAAATAAGAAGATAAGCAGTAATTGTTAGAGGTTACTTTGCTTTAACACTCTCCTCATCTAGCCTTTTTCTCTCACCAAACCCTACCAAATTTTTAACCCAAATAAATCATTAAACACCATTTGATCCCTTCAAAATCTCAATACAAAAATCAAACAAAAATAAACAAATATCAACCTTAAATCAACTCTTAAATAATCAAAGTGCATGTTTGACCCTTTAAGCTTTTAATCTTCATTTCTTCAATCAAATCCTTATTTTTGGTGATTTTAATCTCATAGGCCAAACACTTTATAAAACTCATTTCTTTTCATCTTAGGTTTAATTTCTTAGGATTGGGCTTTTAATTTTCAATTTTTATGCAAAAAAGTTGAGTTTTCACCTTATTATAGAGGTAGATAGCTGAATTTAACTGATGAATAACTAGTCAGCTATCCACCCTCAATATTGACTAAAGGCCATGAAAAATAAATATCCACCCTTCTTAAACCAGCCATTGGCCTAGCAAATCTGGCCATTCAAGCCCTTGTTCTAAAAATTCACTTTTTGATTTTCAAAATGACTCCAATTATGGTTTTAATGAATCTTGAGCTTCAAATGACGATCAAACATCATCCAAAATGAGTCTTTAATGAACTAGGATGATTGAATTTAGTTTTTTTCTTATTTATTTTCATTTTTAAAATCATTGTTAAACTTAAATAGTTCAAGCCTTAAATCCCTCTTATTACTCTTTCCCTTTGATTTTAATTGTGATTTTGGTTGATGATCAACATTGTGTTTTTTATTATGTGTTTTTTTATTATGATTTTATGTTTATAACTTGAATATGTGTTGATTTGGAGTTCTAAATATTTTGCATTTGTGTCTTGGAAATATTCAAAGTGATATTGTGTTAATGTTGTGTGTTATATATTTGTTAATGTTGAATCTTTAGTTCTTGATGTGATTTTATACATATGCTTTTGTTTTGGTCTTTGATGATTAATTTATGATAGTTTTTCAGTCTAATTAGTGAATATTAAGCATCTTAAGGCTATTTTGTGTATATTATACATTTTATGATCCCAGAAGTATCAATTAATCATTACTAGTTAAATTGATGTTTTCAAAGGGATTATTCATCATTTTTATACTTCTTTTTTACTTCTAATTAACTTTCCTTTATTTTATTCCTTAATCATTGTCTCTAATCAATTCATCTTCTCTTATTTATAACTTTTACTATCCAAATTCCCTTATTTCTTTCATTTTTAGCATTTGTACATTCTTATGTGCTTGATGCATATTATTTGGCTTTTACATATCACTACTTATTAATATTTAAATTTTAATGGTCCTCCAAAAGATCCGATGATGAAGGTTCTTATCAACAAGATAGGGGGAGACCTCTATAGAAATCATTTTAAGTTCACTGTAGTAGGATGAAGAACTCGAAAACACATCTGAAGCACCCGAAAAACCACCTAAGAGTGACAAAAAAACTCAAAATAGTGGAAAAACATATATTGGGAGCCCTAGGTCAGCCTGACCTATGAGCTTGGGTTTAATCCAAGTGTGTGGGTCAATGACCCATACTCGTGGGTCATGTAACCAATATGCATAGGTCAAGGGCTCTTGACCCACAAACGTGTGCACATAAGTGGGTTATGAATACAACCCACACTCGTGGGTCAGTCTCTTGGCACTATAAAAACTTGAATTTTCACCATTTTTAGGACTTTGTTTTAAAGACTAAAAAACACACTTTAGAGAGAGAAAATGACACTCTTTTAGGATGAATTTGGCACTATTTTAGGACTATTTTCTCTTCCTTTTCCCTTGCAAACAAGGAGAATAACTAGTGGAGGCCCACATCCAAACACAAAAAAAAAAAAAACTAATTTTCTACTTATTTTAGGATCATTTAGCACTCCTTTTACCAAATCAAGCATCAACTTTGCCAAAGCACGCATTTAGGTTAAATCTGGTCCTTCTGAGGATCTATAATCCTTTTTATATAAAATTTTGCATTTGCATAATTATTCTCTTCTTCTCATACTCTTTTCTTTTATTATTTTTATCATTTTTTTTTTTGCATTTTATTTCAACTATTTATTATATTGTGGTGAAAATTATGATTTTGTGTTGATATTGATGTAGTATATGATATGTTGAAGGAGTGGGTAGTTCGGGGTTGAAAATTCAGGAGTGTTTGTATTATTTTTACATTAATTGTTGATTTTTCATTACTTTTGCATCATTTTCCTTTCTTATATAGAAAGGGGGTATTTTGGTGCTAAAATTTGCATTTTTATCGTTTCTATTATTTTTGTTATTTTTATTTCTTTTCTTGATAAATTTAGTATTTTTATCATAAAGTTCATATTTTTTATCGTAAAAATTACAATTTTATTTTTTTATTATTTTAATCGCATTTTTATTATTTTTGTCATTTTTATTTCTTTTTTGATAATTATGCTATTTTTATCATAAAGTTCACATTTTTATGGTAAAAATTACACTTTATCATTTTTTTATTATTTTTGCCATTTTTATTTCCTTTTTTTAATAAATTTGCCACTTTTGTCATAAATTTCATATTTTTATCATTTTTATTATTTTAATTGCATTTTTATTTTTTTGTTTTTATTTCTTTTTTGATAAATATGCTATTTTTTATCATAAAGTTCACATTTTTATGATAAAATTTACATTTTATCATTTTTTTTATTATTTTAATTGCATTGTTAGTATTTTTTCTATTTTTTATTTCCTTTTTTTTTTAATAAATTTGCTATTTTTGTCATAAAGTTCTTATTATTTTTATTATTTTTATTTTTTAATAAATTTGCTATTTTTATCATAAAGATCACATTTTTATGCTAAAAATTTCATTTTATCATTTTTATTATTTTTATTTCCTTTTTTTTTTTTGAAAAAATTGCTATTTTTATCATAAAGTTCATATTTTTATGATAAAAATTGTATTTTTATCATTTTTATTATTTTTGTCATTCTTTGTTTCTCTTTTCGATAAATTTGTTGTTTTTATCATAAAGTGTATAGTTTTATTGTAAAAATTACATTTTTATCATTTTTATTATTTTATTGGTATTTTTATTATTTTTATTTCCTTTTGTTAATAAATTTGCACTTTTTATGATAAAGTTTATATTTTTATGGTAAAAATTATATTTTATCATTTTTACTATTTTATTTACATTTTTATTGTCTTTATCATTTTTATTTCTTTTTTTTATTATTAATTTTGCACCTTTTTATCATAAAATTCTCATTGTTATAGTAAATATTTCATTGTTATCATCTTTATTATTTTGTTTGCATTATTACGACTTTTATTATTTTATTTCATCATTTTTGTTCTTGTATTATTAACTTTGCATTTCTTCTTTCCTCCCAAAATTTGCACTTCATGGTAAAGATCACTCCTTAGAACCAAAATATTTGAATATTTAAACCTTACATCATGCATCCTCGTTGGCGTCTTTATTTGTTGGTTCATTTTGATGATTTTATAATTTTCCTTTCACTATTATTCTTATTTATCATGCAGATGAATGAAATATATATAATTGTTGAAGTGTGATGTGTGCTTGCATGTGTATGAAGGCTAACTTTTGTTTTGCATGTTTATTAGAATATAAATTTTCTTTATTTTCCATTTTTTAATGTATTTAATAGAATAGGAAAATATCAAAGTGATGTAATCCTTAATCCCAATTTCCCTTTGTTTTCTATTTTTGATGTATCTATTAGAATAGGTTTTATTCTCAAAGGGTTGTAATTCTTAATTCCTTTCCCTATTTACTATTTACGTGTTTATTTTATTTTCTATTTCATACATGCTTGTGTGCTATTTACTATTTGCATATTTGCTGGTATTGATTGATGTTTAATTGATATAATGGGTTAATGTTTGTTTGTTTATTCACTTATCTTGTGATGTATACTTTCCACTTTCTATTTTTAATACAATTTCAAATTGACTAATACTCAAGTATGACAAACACATCATTAAAATCAAAACTAGGATGAATGAATAAGTAATTAAGCAATGTATAATAAGAAATACAATAAGTAGGTGCTACTCCCTAAACCCAGAATCTCTGGTTAGGAAAGTGAGTTCTCATTCATTTTCTATTTTCCAACTTTTGACACAATAAAATTATATGATCTACTTAGGCAAGACCCTCCCCCATCAATAATAACCAGTAGGTAGTCGCCAAAGGTCTGTACATCCCGATATAATACGTCAATCTTGTTCTATCCATACCAGTATAGGCATATTAAATCACATAATAAGTTTTTGGTAACTTCACTAAGGATCAAACCTTTAAAATCTAGTTCAATGGGTAGGATTGAAAAACTATTTCTTATTATACATACTCACTTTACCCACCTTCATAACAATATACCTACATTTCATAACACTTATCACACTCGCACCCTTAGTCCCTGATCCTATGATAATGTCGAATAACATTACCACCATGGTTCAACTAAAGTCATAAGACAACTAGATTGACATTATCACTTTTAGCCTTTACTCAATCAAGAGAGTTGTAGGGTTTAAAGTGATGCGACCCAGCTCCTAAGTCCAAAATGGGGTGCAGTTTTCTCTCGAGTAGGTAAAGAATGCCAAACTTACTAATCAAAGTTTGAAACGCTAATCATAATGGAGCATTCTCACTAAATGAACCCTTAACTATAAGCCCAACTCAACCTATATAAATAAACTAGTAAAAAGACCCCTTAGTCCCTCCAAGCTCTTGCATAATTACCCAGTCTTGATGTTGTCCGTTTAACCTAATATTTAAAAATGCTATGATGCATCTAGTTTTTATTACTAATTGTTATCACAAAATGCTCATGCTTAGATCCGTGTGATTTTTGTTTACCTTATACAAGCCCAATGTACAAGGAATGATAAAAATCATATGCATTAGCTTAGATAACTTGTAAGAACTAATAAATAGTGGTATCTTTTAAGGATAAAACCTATTAAGTGTTGTCTATTTGTACTTATCATATCAAGTGGATAAATCATTAATTTAACTAGATTATGGAAACTTACATTGAAAGAGTTAAATTATAAACATACCAAATGTCATTGAGGTGGCACAAACTTGGATCCCTTTTATTGATTATAGGCCTTATGCTTATGGGCACATATAGACTATAGATGCCACTCATGACTTGGTGACTAGGGCTCATATTGACATTGTATATTTACCTTGAGTGCATTAGAACATTGCTCTTTAACTTACCTTTTGAATCTAATTAATATTAATCGAAATAGCCTAGTCTGAGAACAGAACCATGGTCCCCTGATGATTATGCTTCAAAACCTACCTAGGATAGAAATCTTTACCATAAGGAGTGATAAAGTTAGAAGGTGTGGTTGCTTATTCTTAGTTTATCCATCTTTTAGGTTTTACACTAATCTCGTTTGTTCACCTTATGTTTGTTTTTCTTTTTTCATGCATACACGCATACATATAGATGTTTATCATTATCTAACCCATGATTTATTTATAGCCATTCTGCATCATGACATTAGTAAAATTATATTATCACGCCATACATACATGCTAACCTATCTGTTTCACAAAGCATGACACGACACTCATGCATGCATCACCACCTGTTCTCTATACTTATGTAAAAAAATAGCTCCCTGAAAGTCTTAAGCTTAAGGTTACCAAGCGCATTAGCTCCAGCCCTGGTATCTGCATATTTAAACCAATTCAAGAGATAACTTAATTAAAATGCTAAAGATAAGTTAAAAGATGCCCTCAAAAAGATAATGAGTGATGGGTCATTGTCTAATTTCTTAAAAAATAAGATGAAAGATGTAATGGAACATATGACATATAGCAAGGGTAATCATATAGAAGCTTTTAGGTTTGTGAATGTGAGATTGATAAAGGAAAGGGCATGATGCACACTCATAGGTTATTTGTTAAAGAAAACGAGTATTATCAAGCCATGAGAGGGATACCCCCATCGCCACCTGCCAAATCAATCAATCTGACCAAGTCTAAGTCATCAGAGGAGGTCAAGATACTAGCCAACAAGATGACCCAACTCAAATTTTCACCTAAGGAAAAAAGTGCTATAAAAAGTTGAGATAACACTGACCTCTCATTGTTCAAAGATGAACCACTGCCTAAAATTTTCAAGCTTCCCAATTTCATAAAGTTCAATGGTACTGGGGATCCCCTAATGCACCTAAGATAGTACGCAACCTTCATGGCTTTTACTAAACTAAATAAGTCACAAATAGTGAAGTTTTTATTTACTTCACTAGAAAAGGGACCGAGAGCATGGTTCTTTGATCTAGAAGATGAAATCAAGAGTGTTTAATGTCATACATCAAGTTTTGACTATTCCCAAAAGGCTCGATGATGAAAGCAACTTTTCAAAGATGACAAGAGTTTGTTTGTTCATACCGGCTCTAAAGAGTACAAAAGTCTAAACACCTTAAAATTCCTAAACTAAGCCTCTGAAGTCATGAATCTATCATCAAATCATTAAGTTGTGCATCAATTTCATGAAATATGAACTCTTAGAATGATAAGTTACGCATTTTTTAACAATTGTTGCTCAAAGTGTGCAACTTGTCAGACTGGTGTTCATCTCGTGAGAATGAAGCTCAAATTAATGAAAATAGAAGATGATTTTTTTAAAAGAATAAACATTGGAAATGCGTCTAAAAGGCAAAAAAACCTTAAAAAGCATTGTGAAAACTCAAAAAAGGGCCTCGAAATGCCCCCAAAAACCCTTTGAAATGCGGTGAATGAGTTACATGCAATGAGCATGTATCGAGAACGCATGCACATGCATTATGAGCATGGCCACTTATTCTAGAAGGCATGACCACAAGCAAAATATGTGCTCACGCATTCCTAAATGCTTGTGCATGCGTAGATACGTGTTCCCTAACCTCCCAAACATGCAAAAATTGACATGTTCTCCATCTATCTATCATAAAATAATGAGCTTAATGTAATATTCAAGGGCAAATTAGCCTTTATCAAAAAATTCAGTAGCTAAATTAATTTTAAAGGTACAAAATGATTAATTTTACCTCAAATGAAAAATTTAAAGGGAAACGACTAGGGGTGAGCACAAGGTCAAAGAAATTCAAAGATTTAAAATCTCTAAAACCATATCTGTAGACTCCTGATTCGGTCAGCCCGTGTTAGGGGATGAATTAGGGTTGCTCAATTTGATCGGCCCGTTGTCAAGCCCAATGATGAGAATGTGAAACTTGGACATGAGAATGAAGCCTGAATCTCTAGTGGAAAGTGGACTTAAAAACCCAAAGCCTGAAAAACCCAAAACGGAGCCTAACTATCTAAATTTAGCCCAAGCCCGCCTAGCCCAACGTAGGCCTGGGCCAAAGGGGCATCGCCTTAGTGTAATGAGGTGATCGCCTCATCATAAAGGCGATCTCCTCATTGATGAGGCGCAACCTCTATGGCAGCCCACTTGCAATTGCAATCATGATGGCCAAGTAGTGTGGGCCTCACTCTCTAGACCTGCTTTTTGCATGAGAAAAAGATTTTTGGGGAATCAAAAAAGGCTATGAAAGCTCATGATGGGTTAGAAGGCTTAGGGGTATGGGAAAGCTAAGGAATAAAAGAGAAAAAAATAGAGAGAAAAGGAGAAGGAAGGTTAGTGAGAAAAGAATGAGGAGCTCTAAAGAAGAAAGAAAAACACAAAGAGAAAAAAAAAGGTCCTTGAGAAAGGGGGGAGATTGAAGCAAGGAGGTCCACTATTTTCCAAGAGAAGAATGAAGAAGCTTGTGTCAAAGGTAGAGATCACATCCTAGCAAGGATCTCAATCAAAACATCTCTGAGGGCCTCTCATTTTGGTATAAAACCTGCACTTAAACTTGACATGTTCATCATTTTGTGTGTCTTTGCTTATGTGTAATTAAGCCATTAGTATATTTTAGGTATTTCTAGTTTATCTTGCTCAATATCCCACTCCATTGATATAATCTTTGAACGCTTTTGTATGTAGTTGTATTTTGATGATTATAGAGTGTGTATATGCATGTTTTGTTACTTAAAGTAGAAATTTAAGCGTGTGAGAGTTGGTTTCAGCCTTTTGACCAGGCGACGCCTCTTTACAGAGGCGTTGCCTCTTGTTAATGAGGTGATCGCCCCATTGACAGGCCCTTATGAAGTTTCTTTCCCCTTTTGTTTATGTGTGTTTTATGTTTTTTTGCCTCTAGAATATTAGGAGCCTCTATTGATGAGGCGATCACCTCATCTCAATGAAGCGATCGCCTCATCAATAAGGCGATCGCCACATTGACAGAATTAGTCTGCTTCCTGTTTTATTTTTTTATTAATGTTTGTCATGACGTCTGCTTTGATATATCCTCTCTTGGCCCTAAACATGTTTGTATCATTGCATGATGATGTTTAATCTTGATTGTTTGATACTTTCTTTAGTTCATAATGTGAAAACCCTTTTTTTATAGAGCCTTTTTGTAAGTATTGTTATATGTGGTTTTGGTTTTTTTTTTTTATTGAAAAGAAGGACTAACTATGTGTTATTTGTAGGAATTACTTGATGATTTCTGTCATCGAGTAGTCACTTTTGCTAGTTATCCCTTATACATTGCCGCTTTCATGTTATTTTATTGGTTTATTTTTAGTATATGTTTGGTTTATTTTCTATATATTATTTGTTTATTTAGCTAAAAAGCGTTGTAATCCTTAATCCCTTCCCCCCATTCGTTTATGAATGTATGGTTGTAATTATTATTTATTTTATTTTTGTTGAACGTTGGGACTTAAAAGCATGAAACTGGACTAATGTGCAAATTCAGACTTAATTATAAAACTTGGCAATTATTCGAAGGCAATTTTATTACGTGTGGTAAATGAGGAAATAATTAAATGGTAATAAAATGCAAAACACAAACAGAGGCCAACCGCAAGGTTGGGTGAGCATTCAAATGCTCATACCCAGTTTTTGAATCCGATATCTGATAACGGCTTCTGAGAACCTTCGTGGGATCCAGTTGCTGTACAGTGTGTCCCGACTTTTATCCGGGTGGTGACTCTATCTCTGAATAGGCCCAAGACCTATATCGTATTTTCTAGTGGGCCTCGAGCCCACACAGTGCCGTGGTCACCAAACACTTGAGCGCGCACTAAATCCCGCCGCCTATAATATCATAATTTGATAATTTTAAAAATAAAATCTCAATTACCAATACCTAATTTACAAATTTTCATATCGGTACCATCCAATTTTTCAAGACGTTTTGGTACATAGATTCGATTTTATCAGAACTAATCAATATGGTACGATCGAAAACAGAAAATTCAAGAATTTATACAGAAAATTCGAGAATTTATCTAATTGACAAATTTATATTATTAATTAAAATTATATTTATTATTTATAAATAAATTAAAATTATATTTATCGTCCACAAATCAAAACGACATAGTTTTGGATAAAGATAAGTTGTTTTGGTTTTTTATATGTACACACATGCGCGCAATAATAATAATAATAATAATAATAATAATAATAATAGTTCTAATAATATTATTTACCTCATTAATTTTAAATAATATCGATAAGATTAAATTACTTAACAACAATGTTAATTATTAAATTATTAAATATAATAATAGCAATATATTTTAATTAATAAAAATAACTTATGTTCTCTTATTTTTGTTTATAAGATCATTACTTATTTTAATCAAAATGATGTAGTTTTGGGCAAAATTACGTCGTTTTGGTTATTTGTAATATATGTCTATATATTATTGTGTAGTAAAATAATAATTATAATAATATTATTTAACTCATTAATTTTAAATAATGTCAGTAAGATTATATTACTTAATAAGAATAATAATTAATAAGTCATTAAATATAACAATATTATTTAGGTCATTAATTTTAAATAACATCAATAAGATTAGATTACTTACTAAAAGTAATAATTGAC
Organism: Mallotus nudiflorus; assembly: GCA_947683625.1. Classification (NCBI taxonomy): domain Eukaryota; kingdom Viridiplantae; phylum Streptophyta; class Magnoliopsida; order Malpighiales; family Euphorbiaceae; genus Mallotus; species Mallotus nudiflorus. Next base: position 5,761,110 of record CANTUR010000460.1, read on the forward strand.
AAGTTACCAAATATGATAATAACAACATATTTTAATTAAAAATTATAAAATTTAAAATTATACAATGTTAATTTTTTTATTTGTATATTTTTAGTTTAAATTAAAATATAATAGGCATTACACATTTTTATTTGTTGTTGATAATAATAATAATTTTCTTATTTCTTATATTTTAAGTTTAAGGTGTATTGTAATAGGCATTCCATTTTTTTAATTCTTAATTTTATTATTTGAAAATATACAATGTGAATTTTTATGTTTATATTTTAAGTTCAAATTGTAATATAATAGACATTTTATATTTTTACTTGTTAATTGAATAATAATTATAGTATTACTGGTGGTGGTGGTGATGGTGGCGGCGGCAGCAGTAATAATGATATTAGTACTAATTGTAACAATGATAATTATATTAAAAACAATAAAAATATTTTGTTAACAATATATTTATTATATTCCAATCACAAAATATATTAATTTTATCATATAATAATAATATATATATACAACTTAAAAATATAATTAAAAGTATATAAATAAATTACTACTTACTAATATTTATTAATATTTATATATTACTTATTAAATTAATATTCTATATTATATTTAGTTTTTTATTCGGTTTAATTTTATTATGTTATGATTTTTGGTTCATTTTTTATAAATATTTATTACCATATCAATTCAATTATAAAATTTGATTCGATTAAGTTTAAAATTAAAATTATGTTGTGAGTCTGAAGTTCTCACATCGCTCACACACGGGATTATATGCGTACTTATAAGTAGGACCTGAAATCTTTACTTGTGGACACATTTTAAAACTGTGAGATCCTGAAATATCAAAATGAATAATATTCACAAACTGTTTATAACAAATTATACAATTTCATAAAATTTTAATATTTTTTTATTCAAAATTGGATGCTCACACCAATAAATACCGTCATACCTAAACTTTATGCACGGACAAAGGAAATGAAAGGAAAGGAAATTTACCATCTTTCGTCGTGTTATTTGGGTGGGTTCCAGATGTCACTTTGTCTAGTTGTATACGTCCTGGTCCACATGTCATCATCACCTTGCTTACCATTTACATGTTTTAGGGTTATTTTAGTAATTTGATTTCATGTTATCAGCAAGTCATTGACTTTTTAATGTACGTATTGGACACATGTCAATTAAATAGGTCCATGCCCCTGTCACTTCGATTATCACCACATTTACATCATCGCCAGTCGCCAGATGAATGAATCATCATCCGCTCCGCTCTGCCTTTTTTATTTTCTTTTAGGGACACGCTGCATTATTTTTTTATTATTGAGACTATGAAAATTATTTTAAAAAGCCAATTTTTTTTTTGAAAAATATATTTTAATCTTATTTTTTAATATCAAGTTATGAGCCGGCTAATTGTAAAAAGTTTTTTTCTTTTATTTTTCTGCTAAAAAATTGAAAAAAAAAATATTTTTTTGTCATTACTTATTACTACTTTTGGATAATTAATATTTTAAAAAATTAAATTAAACTTGTTTGATCTATTAGGAACTAGCGGCAAAAGTTACAATTTAAAATTAGCACAATTAAATAATTATTTTTAGTTTATCGTTATCATTATATTAATTTATTTATTTCGATATTTAAAAAATATTTATTTTTTATTTAAATAATTAAATAAATCTAAAGTATAATAATAAAAAATTTTAAATAAAATTTAAAAACATTAAAAATAATTTTAAAACTTTCGTATAAAAAATTCTTCTTAAAGCTTCATAAAGGAGTTAAATTACATGCATATTAGCTTTGCATAATTTATTGATTATAAAGCAAAAACCTGAATATTATACCCAAAATATAATATGTTTATGACACAAATTTACTCTCGTATAATAATTAGAGCAAAATAAATATGTTGTTAATGATATTTAATTCAAAATAATCATAAATCTTTCTATGATAATATAATTTGAATGTTTTGTGAAATATTTTCTTTTTTGCAATTGATCATGATTAAAATTACCACAAGATATGTATTTTTATGCATTTTATTTTCACAAAAATAATTATAATGTTTTTCATATAATAGAATTTTCTTTTTTTTTTAATGTTTTATTCGTATTTGGTATGAACATCTGTATAGAGTACATTTAAAGGAATATTTATTTTGCGATTTGGCGGTTTAGGAATTCATTTTATTGCCATAATGGCATTCTATAACTATAAATTATGTTTTCGAATTCTAATGTGTTATTTAAGAATTCATTTATTTTTATTTTGACCATTTATCTTCCTCTTAAGTTCTTAATACTATTTGTGTTCTTAATTTATTATATATTTATTTATTTATTTTCAGTTATTTTACATTATATTTAAATAATTTTAACCCTTAAATGAACACTATTTAAAATATGTTACTTAACTAAATCGGTCTGTAAATCGAAAACACATTGAGCTTATTTTCAAATTTTCTAGATCTAGAAAAAAATAATTTCATATATTGATTGTGAGTTTATAGTATGCATAATATATTTAATACATATTCAACACATTGTTATTCAATTTTATAAAAAAAAAATACATAAAATATATATTTTCAATAGAAAGGATAAGTACAATTGGTATTTTATAAAAAAAAAAAGTATATCTAGATCCATATTCAATTAAATCTATCTTTTAATTAAAATTTTTATAAAATTATGTTATATTTCAATTTTCTTTATATTATTATTTTTATATAATATTCCAATTTTTTTTTCTGAAAATAAATGAATAATATATATCCATAATATTATAATTGGAGATATTTATTAAAACTCTCTTAAAGTTGAATTAAGAACTTTTTCATTTGAATTTTTTTTTGGTTAGAAAAGGATTAAATTTTGAAGTTTATAGTGAGATATCGTTTTAAATTCATGCGTTTTTAACTTTTTCTTAACTAATTGGTCATTATCTTCATCTATTATTTTGAAGAGAATTTATAACGCTATTATTATTGAAACATTATTTATATTCAAATTAATAATAAAAATTATAAAAAAAATCTAATGAATTTTCACTAATGAAATTTTAGCAATAAAATTTTAAAAAAATAAAAACAAGAAATTATAAAAAAAATATAATTAATGAACGGAGTAGCTAAATTAATTAGCTTTACTATTAATTAGATGGCAGACTAACTAAAGCATTCATTTTTTTTTTTTTTGAAAGAGCTAAAGCATTCATGCTTTCTTATATCAAATTAATTCTTACGTGAGATTGGATTGCTCCGTCTATACATATTAGCTTATTTTAAAAAAATTAAATATTAACTTTATAACAGTATATGATAATATATTAATTTTTAACTTTAGTTAAAAAACTCTTATATCAAAATTACTTTTCAGTATTTAATATTATAAAATAATATTTGATAGAAAAAATATTAACTAACTATCAGGTACCAATAACAATTTAATCAAACAGATTTTAAAATTTTAGAAAGATTTAATATTTTAGCAAATAATTATTTAGTTTCATTGTTTATTGATTAGTTAGATTTAAAATGTGCAAATAGTTAAGAAATTTCCTCGAATAAACACATTAGCCCTTTAGAAAAAACAAAGGGGGGACAGTTTCCCTTGTCTCATATAAATTGGGATCACTATCAACACAGCCTAACTTCTTGTCAAGTTTCTTGAGCCAAAACCAAAAATGGCAGTCAACACTCAGCTTCTCTCTTTGCTTCTTCTCCTGGCCTTCTCCACCATCGTTTCCGTAAGTTTCTCCACGACCCAATATATAAATATCTCTTCCCATTATTGATCGATCTTCACTGATTAAGTCTCTCTTTTGATTAATCTGTTTTTGCAGGCCGAAGAAGATTGCGTGTACACATTTTACGTAAGGACCGGATCAATAATAAAAGGAGGAACAGATTCGATCATAAGCGTGAGACTCTACGATGGAAATGGGTGGTACCTAGAGATCCCAAATTTGGAGGCATGGGGAGGTCTTATGGGGCCGTCTCACAACTACTACGAGAGGGGAAATCTAGACATTTTTAGCGGTAGAGCACCGTGCCTGACCAAGCCCGTTTGCGCTTTGAACTTGACCTCAGATGGAACCGGACCAAATCATGGATGGTACTGCAACTACGTTGAGATCACTACTACTGGTCCTCACATACCTTGCTCACAGCAACTTTTTACGGTTGAGCAGTGGCTTGCCACTGATGCGGCTCCGTATGAGTTAACTGCTATAAGGGATTATTGCGCATCTGTCGTTGAGAATAAAGGAATTGATCAGGCGGCTGCTGTTGCTGCCATGTGAGATTGTGAGGTTTGTTTTTGATGTATTTTTGGTGTGTGAACTGAATGCTGTTATTTCTTTATGAATAATAATTAATAATTATAATAATGAATGTTTATCTGTCGTTTATGGCCTTCATTTTAATTGGGGAAAAAGTAAAAAAGTTTGTATAGTTTTTAGATTATCTTTTGCAATTAACAAAAAGTTCATTTGCTCTCCGCAATAGCAGATTTTCTTTTGCTTTTCATATTATATTTAATTTTATTGACATATAAGTATAAAAAAATTATTAAAATATAATATAAATTAATTTTTTTCATATGATGCTCTGGTGGAGGTAGCAACAAAAGCTCCAAATATTATAATATAAATGAATATGCTAACAATATTTAATATTTAGGTGTCATTAATATATAAACAGTAATATATATATATATATATATATTTATTTTTTTTTCATCTAATGAATCTGTGTGTAATAATCATAAAATTTTAGACTATTTTAGAGTTAAGTGGAGTGAATTCACGAAGAGAGTAAAGCTCTTCAAGAGCTGAGTGAATCTAAAAGGAAGTGAAACTTTTTAATCTTTTTAAATTTAAAATTTTATTTAAAAAAATTAAAATTTCTTACCACTTTGGTAAAATAAAATTTTTTATTACTCAATTTAATGTATTTTTTAAGAGTAATGATAACAGATTTTTTGAAAAAAAAATCATTTTATTGCAGTTTATAGAGAGATAATCAAATGGAGAAATTGTTTTTAAATTATAACTTTTTTTTTAAAAATCTTTTTGCTGTTGTTTTGTCGGTGGGATCTAATTATTTTGTCTTTATTGTAATCAATGGAGGAAGGAAGTGTATAAATTAATATGGTAAATGTTCACGTGATTTTTAAATATATTTTAATATAAATAAAATACTTATTTAAACTGAAATAACATTTTCAAAAATATATATATTTAAGATTTTTTCAAGTTTTTACTTTTTAATTTATAACTTCACTTTTAGCAATTTAAAATTTACTTTTAATAATATATGCATTTAAAAATATTTAAAACTAAATAATTTATTTATTGTATTATTCTATGACTAAAATAAATTAAAAATATAATTTAAGGATAAAGTTATTTTTAAAATAATTTTTTTTACCAAAATAATAAACATTAAAAATATTAAAATTAATCATAAAAAATTTAAGTGCGAAATTATGCCTTCTGCCTTTAATATCACATGGATGAAAGCATCTTCTGTGAGATCTTTTCAATACATAGCCAATGAGATTTTCACTTAATTATTAGACGAAATTTTACCCCATGGACCCTTCAACCAGTTTTATTTAGTTAATGACTTGGGACTTTAGTTTATTTCACTTTTATTTTTGTCACAAAAGTGGTCCATTTTTAAAAGTTTACGCACACTTTCAGTTATTTCCGTGATTTTTCATTTTTTCATTTTTTTTATAGCTTTTTATCTATTTATTATTTTTAAGATATATTTAATTTAAATTTATTGTATGTATTTATTTAATTTATATATTTTTAATAATTTAATTTCATATTTTAAATAATAATTTTTTAATTTGAAATTTATTATTATTTAAAATATAAAAATTAAAGCAATTACATAAAAAATTACCTATAATTTTCGATAATTATTTTTTTCATAATTGTTAAGAATTCCGAAATTAAACTAATTAAAGTAAAAATTATTAATAGTATTCAATAATTATTTTTTAATAAAAATAATAAAAAAATTATGAAATATATTAAATAAATTATTATTTTTATTATTTATACTAATAAAAGTAAAAATTATATTTATGATCTTAATTTTATTATTTATGATGAAAAAATTAAAAAAATATAAATCAATAATAATCAACAACAATCAACAATTGTAAAATTTTGTTGCTTTTGTTGGTTTTAATTGATTTTTGTTGTTTTAGTTGTAGGTTTCAATTCTTTTTGTTATTTCTCTTTATTTATATTTGTTGATTTTTTTAAAAAATAAAAAAAAATAAAAATAAAAATTATTAGATATATAAAAATTATTATTTTTATTATTAATACTAATAAAAGTAAAAATTTTATTTATGACCTTAATCTTGTCATTAATAATGAAAAATAATTTTAAAAAATAATAAAAAATAAAGAAAAAGCAACATAAAATTTTGTTGATTTTTATTATTTTGTTATTTCAGTTGTTGTCTTGGTTTGTTTTTTTTTTTTTTTTTTTTTTTCAACTTTTTTTAGTTGATGTTACAAATACATCATAAGAATTGTAAACTTATTACATATTGATAATCATAAGTATCAAATAATTTTTTTTCAAAAAAAAGTTAGACATTTTAATAAACAAATTAAAGTAAAAATAAAATAAAATTCTTATTTTTTAAGAATATAGAAGGAGAAATTTTTTTTTATTTATTATTGTTACAACAGTTGAAGATATTTATTACTTGGTTTAACAATAATTGAAGATGTTTAGTTTATAATTATTCATTTGAAAAAAAGTCTTAAAAAAATAATATTAAGCAAAAAAAATATTAAAAATAAAATGAAGACAATACCTTAAAAATAAAAAATAAAAAATATTGAGCAAAAAAGGTTGAGAAAAAAATGAAGACATTAGAAAAAATGTTAAGAAAAAAAAAGACAAATACAGTACTATAAAAATAGAAAAAAATATTTAGTAAAAAAAGGTTGAGAATAAAATGAATAAAAATAGAAAAAAATATAGAGAAAAAATATATAAAGACAATAAAAAAATATTAAGAAAAAAATAAATAAAAACAGTATAAAATTAAAACAAATAAAATGTTGAAAAAATATATAAAGTAAAAAAAAATAGTTAAAAAAAATTAGTAAAAATAAAAAAAAATGTTAAAAAAATAACCCTAAAAATAAGGGTGGTAAAAATAATGAGCTATAATTTAAAAAAATTAAAAAATATAGTTTTAAAATTTTTTTAAGGTAAACTTTTTTTAAATTTTTTTTATTTCTTATATATTTATGTAAAAATCTCTAATTATTTTTTTTAACAACCATAATTAATAATTCATTAGATAAAATAAAATAGTACATTTAAGGCCCAATTACAACCTATATTCAAACAATCCATCAATAGACAGGCCCATTCTACACTCATCTTTATCCTAAGAGAAACCCTAGTGCTTTATCAGGCATGGTTTGTAGGAATTGGGAGAAAGTTCAACAATGAGTTTTCGAAAACTCATCAATCCAATGACTAATTTGTGAAACCCATTAAAGTTGGAGAACAAAAAAACAAATTCTACAAAGCACTGAAAAGAATATGTGCTTTGAGTAACTACGCTAGGGGTAGCCAGGATCCCAGAACAGAGAGATGTAGGAGCTGGAAAGTAGCATATCACAGATGGAGAGCAGCTGTTGGTAAGGGCCACCAAAATCATAGTTCCTCTAGAGCAACTGTAAATAAACATCATGCACAAAGTATAATACAGACATAATGGAACAAAATAAACCCAAATCAAAAGCAAAGAAACATGAAAAGTAAATATATGAACTAAAAGATCCTGGTATTTGAATGGCTTTTTTTGGCCAAAATGGCCAATCAAAACCAGTAGAGAAAATATATGAAGACGGATGAACAGTCGTAAGGAACAGAGAAAACCAACGCTATCTTGTTATATTTGTCGCTATCTACTCTGACAATTTTTAAGTTGAATTTCAATACATAGCCAACAAGATCTTCACCTTAATTATTACAGTTGAGGCATTATATCGTTATATTTATCTAATGAAAATTGATGCAACGATGATTCATTAAAAATTAAAATAAATATTGATTAAAAAATAATATAAATAATAGTATAATTAAGATATATATATAAAAATTCTTATTTAAATCGTAAAATTTATTATCATTATTTTTCAATAACGTTAACAAGATTGTTTTAATGTGAAATTCAGTAATTTGTATACTTCAATTAATGGTTTTAATTAACTATAAATTAATTTTATTTATCTTTAAATGAGCTCGATTAGTTAAAAAGCAATAAAAATTTTCCAATTAAGAGATAATCAAACTCCATAAAAAAAAGTACTAAAATTCTATGAAGGATAATAACTTCATAAAGAGGATTAAAAAATCTAAGGAAAAATAAGATATCTATTTTTATTATATGAAAAAAAAAATTAAATAGAATGAAATAAATAAGAAATTACTTTTACATTATCTATTATTATAAATCAATTTTATAGTCATATACATTTTATACTTTTATTTCTAGTTAGTAAACTTTGTAGAAACTAGAAATTTAGTGTTATGCGTGTTATCATGAATTTTCATTTATAACATAGATTTGTATTCAATTTAATTGGACAGAAGAAAATAAATTAAAAATTTTTCAATTTATTTACGTTCTTAGCAAGTCACTGAAATGAAAGAATACATAGTTAAGATAACTTTAGTTTTTAGAAAGTATAAATAGACACACACCGTGCTAAGAGTTCAAATCAAGTTTTAAAATTACTGTTACCTCTTTAATATTTGGTAGATAAACAAATAATTTTTCAAAAAATTTTATAAAACCATTCCAAATGTCGTATTTAGTTAATAGTAAAAGAATTGAATAGTTTTAAAAAACTTAGAAAACTCTCTCTTCTCACCTTGTCTCTGTGACAAGTTTGTTTGTTTGTCTTGTTCGGGTTATTTGCGCTCATAATTTTGATTTATTATCTTTTTTTCACTACTGTCCTAAAAAATCAATTAAACACACAAAATTATTGACTTTTAATTTCAGTAACAATGATCCCACATTCATTGATTTTTGATGAAATTAACACCGAAATGCTGATGTGGACAACTACGAGGATGATGATGTGACAAAATTATTTTTAATAATGAACTGGAGGTCATGCCACGTGTGATTTTTTTATTTACACAGCAAAGTTTGACAAAGGCCCACATGACTTCTGGTTCATTATTGAAAATAATTTTGCAACATCATAATCCCCTTATTTGCCCATGTTAGCATTTCGATGTTAATATCATCAGAAAATCGACGAATTGGGGATTACCGTTACTGAATTAAAAAGTTAAGAGTTTTTGTGTGTCCAATTGATTATTTGAGACAATGATGGAAAATGAGTAATAAGTTAGGAACTATGAGTGTAAATAACCTATCTTGTTCATATAACAAGTTTGTTTTGTTTTATGCTTTTATTCCTTTGTTATTTTATTTGCTCCACTTTTCGGCCTACTTTCATTCATGGCTAATTCAATTAAGGACATCGACAAGAGTATTGTTGATGATTATTGCAACTTGCACATTGGTGAATCAGATAGTGCAGGGTTAGTTATTAATGATAAGATTGTGCATCAGGTTGAAAAGTGTTTTAATATTGCTTTATGGGTAAGCTACTGACTTAAAAAGCCATAAATTTTAACACGTTTAAGAATACTTTGGCCGCTATTTAGTGTCCTTTCAAGGGAGTATGTATTAAGAAAATGGCTTCTCATACATATTTGTTTCAGTTCTTCCATGAAAGTGATTATAATAGAGTACTTAAGTATGGGCCATGGCCATCTGAACAACATCTTTTGGTTTTGGTTTGGTTTACTAGTCGTACACTTTTTGATCAAATGGAGTTCAATCTAGTTCACTTTTAGATTCAAATTTACAATTTACTAGTGGGGTTTCGCTATAAAAGAGTGCTGCAGCAAATTGAGGATTATGGTGGCAGTTTTGTGCTATGTGATTCAAATAACTTCAGTTCTCTATGGTAGAATTATATATGTGTTAAGGTTTGTATTGATATGAACAACTATTAAAGGGGGGCATGAAATTTAAACAAACATTTGGTGACTGGTTATGTATTGACTTCAAATATGAACGATTCCTTACTTTTGTTTCACCTGCGGACTGATTGGGCACTTAGAATGATTTTGCAAATTACTTTCACTAATTATCAATGTCAATAAGATAAATAGTATGGTATTTGGTTATAGGCTCCAATGCAATGGTTTTAATAATAAATTAGTGAAATTGGCTATGCTATGATATTTTAGAATCTATGGATCTTGGTGTTTGCCAATATACTAATTTCGATAGGCAAAGTGGAATAGTTATGCAGTAGTTCAGTATTAGCAACCTATCTGGTAACATTATCGAAGATTCCGGCTTACTTTAAATCAAAATAAGTGGTATAAAGATGGATATTAACTTCCCTGTCCATATTGATCACAATCTCAATTTTCATAAAGTAGACCTCGGTGGTTGCAAAATGATGGTTTATTGTTTTAATAAAAGTTATTAGCTTGTAAGGATGCTCTTCAATAATGAGGTGAACATTTCTCACAAAAATTCCATACTAGATTAGTTTAATGTAATGTTAAGTTGAAGACTACTAGCTCTAAATAAGATGAATTGGGAATCTGTCTATCAATTTAAACCATCTCAACAATAATATAAAACTTTGCTTAAGTAATAAGAGTTTTATTAGAGACGATATGCTAAGCAGACAAAGTTAAAGGAAGGGAATTAGAATACTTGCTTCTTCCATTCTTATGCCTCTGCAAGGAAGAAGTTTAATCAAATTACTTAAGGCTAAGAATGGGTGTTGACCATTTGCATTATCAAACTCCTAATTTTGGACTTTAACAAACAATTTTTATACTAATAATTTTAATTAAGTGTGTAGGGAATTATATAGCAAAAATATACTAAGCATATACACTTTTGAGTGAATAGTGACTTTTCGGGCTAATTGAAACTCTGAGATTGAAGAAGGCTTTTGACATATTTAGGGCTCTTATATGTGAAAATAAGCTTCTTCACTTTTGAATTATAAATCTTAAGCTTTCCAAATTGTGCTTGCTCATCAAAATCCAAGTTCATTTGGGTATGCAAATCTTCAGTCGAAGTCAGCATATGCAGCTTGCATTTCAATTTGCACAGCTCTTGGTAATTCAGCAATATCTTTAGCTAAAGATGTATAAATGAGGTGATTCAAAATTTTATAGAAATATGAGACAATTATCTACAACTTTCATGAAGAACATTTTAGCTGAATCGATCGTCTTCAGTCTCGTTCACGAGCATTTTTTGAAGTAGTTATGAGTAGTCCGTCAATGGAGCATTTAGAGCACATTTTTGCCAAAAGATGGTAGTGCTCCTCACGAGCTGGTGGCTCATGACCTGCTTGTGAGCATACCCCTGACAACATTCCAATGGAAATTTTTGAAGGCAACAGCTATAATTTCACCCCTCACGAGCACTGTTCACTCGTGAGGCGCTCGTGAGTAGCCCTTGAGCTGCCATAAGTTCAATAATTGATTCAAAATCAATTCTAAATGTTGGAGACATGATTGATACATCCAAAAACTACATTTTTGAGTGTTTGTCTATATAAACACAAATTAGAATTCAATTGAAAGGTTAAGAAAACTTGTGCATCATTCATCATTTTCTTAAACATTCAATTAAGCTCTAAAACTTTCTTTTGAAAAATTCTTTATATATAACTCTTATGAGAGTTGGTGAGTGATTAGAATAGACATTCTTATTCTTTTATTTTCTAGGTTTAGAAAATGGGAAGTGAGATTCTATTCTAAAGGAATTGGTTTAAGTGTTTAACCATTAAAACACTTGGGAATTTGGTTTTTGAGTGAGCCTTGAAAACTCAAGATTGTAAGGTTGTAAGAGTAAGCCATAAAACTCTTGTGTATTCTCAATCTTGTTAATAAGATTGTGGGTGATTAAAAAATCCTAACTTGGGGATAAGTTAGGTGGAGATGTAGGATTATTTATGAATCCGAACTCCTTAAATATTTGTGTTCATCATTCTTCCTTCTCTACTTTTACTCACTTCTTGTAAATAATTCATTTAATTTCCCTTTTTTTTTATAGTGCTATTCACTCCCCCTCTAGGACTCATTCAATTGGTATCAGAACTTGAATTCTAGGTACTTCATTGCTAGAATACAAGATCATGGGGAGTGAATTACAAAACATCTCTTCTCTTAGACCATTCTTTGATGGTAGTGACTGTCCACATTGGAAATTCAAAATGGAATTATATCTTGATTGTGATTCCATCAAACTTTGGGATATTGTCCTAAGAGGTTGGGAGCCACCTACAACCATCATTGATGGTGTGATAACCACACTTGCAAGAAGCCAATGGAGTGTTGATCAAAAGAAAGAAAATCACAAAAATAAAAAAGCTATGATTACTCTAGTCTCCTCTATAACAAGAGAAGAAGGAAGCAAGCTTCAACATTGCATTTCAGCTAAACAAATGTGGGAGACCTTGGAGAATCACTATGAAGGCAATATTCAAGTAAGAAATAAGAAGGTTCAACTTCATATGTATGAATATGAACTCTTCAAAATGAAGCCTCAAGAATCAATCATAGAGATGACAAACCATCTTAATGCTCTCCTCACAACCCTCAAGAAACTTGGAAAATATTTCTCCAAGGAAGAGGTAAACAACAAGATTCTAAGAATCCTACCTAAAAAGGATTGGGAATCTCATGTTACCTCAATTGAGGAAGCTCAAGACCTCTCCACTCTATCAACCGATGTGCTCATTGGTAAGCTCTTGACATATGAGCTCACCATCAAGCAAAGAGGTGAAGAACAAGAAGAGAAAAAAAAAGAAAAAAGGCATTGCTCTAAAAGCTCTTCAAGAAGATAATGTAGAGGAAAGCATCAAAGATTCTAGTGATGAAGATAATGACATTGCCATGCTCACTAAGAACTTCAAGAAGTTCTTAAGAAAGAAAAATTTCTCAAGAACAAGGGACTTCAACAAAAAGTTCGAAGGAGATGGGAGGAAGAAAATAAAAGAGGTTACTTGCTATGAATGTAAGAAACTGGAACACATTAAAAGTGAATGTCCCAAACTCAAATTCAAGAGCAAGGGAGTAAAAGATAAAAAGAAGGCATTCAAAGCTACTTGGGATGATTCCTCCGAATCCGAAAAGGAAGAGGAACAAAAATAAGTTTCCAATCTTTGCTTCATGGCTATTGAAAAAGAAAATGAGGTACCATTCACTTCTTACTCTTTTTTTGATGATTGTGATGAATATTGATATGATGATGATGATGAGAGCTCTATCGTGAGCAAATTTCTTGCTAAATGCAAATGTTTATTATCTAAGAAGAAAAAATATAAACATGAGTTAGCTAGCTTAAATAAGGATTTTGAATGTTTGAAAATTAATTTTACTAAACTTGTTGCATTAAATGAAAAACTTATAAATGATGCTAAATCTTTAATTCTTTGGAGGACCAACTTAAGAAAGAAAATGATGAAAATCATAAGCTTTCTAAGGAAGTCTTAGAATTAAAAAATTCCATTGCTAAATGTAAAAGAGGAAAAGAAACTTTAGATAGTCTTCTTGACTCTTAAAAATTTCATGGAGATACCTATGGAATTGGATGTAAAAATGGAATGTCTTCATCATCCTCATCACATATTACATTTGTTAAAGCTTCACATGATTCTACTCCTTCAACCTCAAATGAGATTCAAGCTAAAAAATCTTATGTGTTAAATAGCAAGGCAAAATCTCATAAGATTAACCCTTCATTAACACAAAGGAGTAAGGCTCAAACTAGAGCACCTCAACCTAAGCATGCTTATATGTACACTAGACATAATTATAATAAGTATGTTGCACAATATAATGCACATAAGCCTATTGCACAAACTTATCAAAATATTCATCACCATTGCCAATGTATGTCTCACTCAATGTCATAAAATAATGAGAGATACACAACACCAAAGGCATGTTGCAAACACTAGGAAAGCATTTTATTCTAGGAGAAATAAATTTAAAAATGTTGTATGTTCATATTGCATGATCAAAGGACATACTAATAACGTATGCTTCTATAGAAAATTGCACATGAATTTGCTTCCTTTGGATTATCTTGTAACTAACCAACCTAGACCAAGAAAAGTTTGGGTTCAAAAGAACATTTAAAATATTTTATGTAGGTGTGCTTGAAATTTTCAAGAACAAAAAGCAAGTGGTATCTTGATAGTGGATGGTCAAGGCACATGACGGGAGACAAGGAGCAATTCAACAAACTTGATGCTAAGGATGGAGGACACATTACCTTTGGTGATAATGTAAAAGGAAAAATTATTGGCATTAGAGAAATAGGTAATCCTCAATCCTTATCTATACATCATGTGTTGTTTGTTGATGGTCTTAATCATAATTTTCTAAGTATAAGTCAATTATGTGATATGGGAAACATAATTTTCTAAAAATTGCTTTGTTAGTAGTCTTGATGAAGACAAAGTAATTTTTAATGGTGAAAGAGTAGATAACGTTTATGTTATTGATTTGAATAAAATTGATAACAAAGACATAAAATGCTTAATGTTAATTTCCCATGACACATGGACATGGCATAGAAGGTTAGGACATGCAAAATTTGAGCTTTTGAATGATCTTTGTAAACATGAACTTGTGATTGGTTTACCTAAGCTTGAATTCACTGAGGATAAAGCTTGTGATGCTTGTCAAAAGGGAAAACAATCTAAGTCTTCATTTAAGCTAAAAAATGTAGTGTCCACTTCTAGACCACTTGAACTTATACATATGGATTTGATTGGACCAATTAGAGTTGCAAGTCTTGGTGGAATGCACTATGCTTATGTATTGGTTGATGATTACTCTAGATACACTTGGGTATGTTTTCTTACTCATAAGAATGATGCATCTAAAGCTTTTGAAATTTTTTCAAAAAGAGTTAAAAAAGAAAAAGGATTTTGTATTTCATCCATTAGAAGTGATCATGGAACTGAATTTGAAAATGAATTTTTCAAAAACTATTGTAATGAAAATAGTATTTCTCATACATTTTCATCTCCTAGAACTCCTCAACAAAATGGGGTAGTTGAAAGGAAAAATAGAACTTTTGTGGAAATGGCTAGAACAATGCTTCATAAGTATAATTTGCCTCTATACTTTTGGGCGGAATCCGTTAACACATCTTGTTACATTTCAAACCGAGTTTTCAAAAGACCAATTTTAAATAAAACATCTTATGAGCTATGGAACAATAGAAAATCTAAAATCTCATATCTAAGAGTATTTGGATGCAAGTGCTTTATATTGAACACTAAGGATAATCTTGCGAAATATGATTCCAAAGCTGATGAAGGAATTTTCCTAGGCTATTCCATCTCTAGCAAAGCATATAGAGTCTTTAATAAGAGAACTCTAGTAGTTGAAGAGTCAAAGCATGTGGTATTTGATGAATCCAACTCACTTGATCCTAGAAAGGATGTTTGTAGTGTTGATGATCTTGTAGGTGATAATGAAATTGTGGAAACACAAGAAGAAAGTGCTAGTAAGCCTTTGGAACTTGAACATCTAAGCAAGAAGGAAAATGAGGAGATACCTCAACCTATCTTGAAGGATGAACTTCCAAAAGATTGGCAATTTAAGAAAGCTCACCCTCAAGACCTCATTATAGGTGACACTACAAAAGGGGTAACTACTAGAGCTAAACTTAAGTCTATTGTTAATTTAGCTTTCATTTCTCAAATTGAACCTAAAAATGTTGATAATGCTTTGAGTGATGAATTTTGGGTCCTTGCTATGCAAGAAGAGTTAAATCAATTTGAGAGAAACAAGATTTTGACTTTGGTTTATAGACCTAAACATCATCCTATTATTAGCACCAAATGGGTGTTTAGAAATAAGATAAATGAACAAGGTGTCATAAGTAGGAACAAAGCTAGACTAGTAGCTAAAGGTTATAATCAAGAGGAAGGAATTAATTATGATGAAACCTTTGCCCTCATTTCAAGGTTAGAAGCTATTAGGATGTTACTTGCATTTGCATCATACATGGATTTTAAACTTTATCAAATGGATGTTAAAAGTGGATTTTTAAATGGATTTATTAAAGAGGAGGTATATGTTGAACAACCTCTGGGTTTTGAAAATTTTGACTCTCCAAATCATGTTTTTAAATTATCAAAAACATTATATGCATTGAAACAAGCTCCAAGAGCTTGTTATGAAAGATTGAGTAACTTTTTACTAGAGAAAGGTTTCTCTAAAGGAAAGATTAACATAACTCTTTTCATAAAGAAATCCAAGCATGATTTATTAATTGTTCAAATTTATGTTGATGATATTATTTTCGGTGCTACTAACCATTGCTTATGTGAGGAATTTTTCTAAACTAATGCAAGGAGAATTTGAGATGAGTATGATGGGTGAACTCAAGTTCTTTCTTAGACTTCAAATCAAGCAATGTAAAGATGGGATTTTCATTAATCAAACTAAATATGCAAGGGACATTCTTAAGAAGTTTGGAATGGATGGAGCTACATCAAGCAAAACTCCAATGAGTACTACAACCAAACTCAACAAGGATGAGCATGGCAAACCGGTTGATGAAAAGCGATTTAGAGGTATGATCGAATCCCTTCTTTATTTAACCGCTAGTAGACCCGATATTATGTTTGCTACTTGCTTGTGTGCTAGATTTCAATCAAGTCCTAGAGAGTCTCATTTAAATGCTATCAAAAGAATTTTTAAATATCTTTGTGGTACATTGCATTTAGGACTTTGGTATCCTAGGAGTTCTTCCTTTGACTTAATTAGTTATTCTGATGCGGATTTTACCGGCAGCCTACTAGATAGAAAAAGCACTTACGAAACTTGTCAAATTTTAGGAAATTGTTTAGTTTCTTGGTTTAGTAAGAAACAAGTTTTTGTTGCCTTATCCATTACTGAAGCCTAATATGTGGCGGCTAGTTGTTGTTGCACCCAAGTTCTATGGTAAAAACAATAACTTTTGGACTATGGCATTGATATTAATCACATTCCAATTAAGTGTGATAATACAAGTGCTATAAACCTTAGTAAGAATCCCATTCAGCATTCTAGAACTAAGCATATTGATATTAGACATCATTTCTTACGTGATCATGTGCAAAATGATGATATTTTTTTTGATTTTGTTGATACTAATCATCAATTAGCAGACATCTTTACCAAGCCTCTTTATGAGGAAAGATTGAATTTTATTAAGCATGAACTTGGTATGATTGATAGGTCAAGCTTGTCTTGATCACTTGCTAAATTGATGAATTGATGTTTGAATTTTTTTTATCACGTTCTTTAGAAAAAAATTTTTTTAATAGCCTTCCTTTTTTTTTTTTTTTTGCAAGTTAATAATTAATTATTGAGCTAAATTCAATTAATTAATTATTTTACTTTTTGCATAAATATTTCTCCTCAACAAAATATTTTTTTATGTGTTTTTATGACAATTTATGTTCGGTTTATTTTCTGGATTTTCTTTGGATATAAACCTTGAGCTATAAATTCATGCTTTGTATATTTTTTCATTTATTTATTTTTGTCATTTTTAAAAATAAAATAATAAAATTTATTTATATTTTATTCAATAAAAATAATAATTTTTTATTTATTTATT
Source organism: Mallotus nudiflorus (assembly GCA_947683625.1). Classification (NCBI taxonomy): domain Eukaryota; kingdom Viridiplantae; phylum Streptophyta; class Magnoliopsida; order Malpighiales; family Euphorbiaceae; genus Mallotus; species Mallotus nudiflorus. The sequence continues at coordinate 5,778,866 of CANTUR010000460.1, forward strand.
CATTTATTTAAAAAATTATTTGTTTTAAGAATCATTTATTTTGATTATATAATTAATTTTATGGTTAAGGACCTAATTGTCATATTTTTTGGACTCAATTGCAACAAATTTGAAAGTTAAAGGACCAATTGGTAATTTTTATCACGAGCCATTGAGCTCGTGACCGTTGCATCCAGGTGTGACAAGCTGGGTCACGAGCAAACCGCTCGTGAGCAGTGGTTCTGAAAGAACCAGTATTGCTCACGAGCAGACCGCTCGTGAGGAGCGGTCTGGTTCCTTTTTTTCTTTTTCTTTTTTTTGATTTTTTGATTTTGTTTGATTTTTTCTTTCCTTTTCAAACGGTCACCTACATTTTTCTTTAACTTTTTTGAATTCTTTACATTATTTTTGTGTATAAATAGCCCCCTTACTCATATACACTTATATCTTCAAACAAATTCTTTTTAATTCTCAAATTCTTTTAAATTCTTCTTCCACATTCTTTCAATTTTCATATCTCTTTCATTTGTTTTTACCTTGCCCTCATCATGGCCTTAAAATTTGCTCAAGGTGCTTCTTCCTCCTCTAGAAGAGCTACTAAAGATCAACCTTAGAAACAACCTCCTCTCACATACACTCAATCTCAATTTAGGGAAAGACTTGCTCATTTCAAGGAAAGGAAAAATCATTCCATCTAAATATATGTCTCAAGCTACTTTGGAAAAGATGGGTTGTTTCGATAAGGTTAGACATTTACTTGAGAATATAGGTTTATATGATTTTGCTTTCAATGATTTTCCTACCTATCCTACCTTAGTTCATAAATTCCTTGCTTCCTATTGTTTAAGAACTCATTCTTTTAGTGAGCAAAATCCTTTGAATAGCATGAGATTTAAATTGGGTGGGAGAGAGAGATTTCTTACCTCTCAAGCCTTTGATGACATTTTCAACTTTAAACAAGGAGGTTTAGCTTCTCCTACTTAAACTTGGTCCCCTAATCTCTTTTGGTCTCAACATTCTAAACCTCATTCAAGTATCTTTGAAGCCAGACATACTAAAGCATCTAGTTTGGCTTCAAAATCTCTTTGGTATATACATAGGTTTATTACCTACTCTTTTCATGCTAGAGGCTTGAGTAATGAAACTATCTCCTTTGATGATCTTTTTCTTCTTAGGTGTCTTGTTGAGGGTATAGATGTTGAGCTTGGAAGATGGCTTCAATGGAGGTTTTGGTTAGCTAGTGATAGTATGAGTGGTGCCTTATGTATAGGAGGCTTTATCACTAAGATTGCTATTTTCTTTAGGATTAATTTGAAAAATATTCCTTCATTACCCTCATTTTTTCTTGATGATAAACTCTTGAGAAATTCTAGACAATTCAAACTTATTCAAAATTGTTGGTTTTTGAAAGACGAAGTAGAAGATGAAGATGTTAATGTAGAGAAAGAACAAAATGTTGAGCTTTTGGGCACTCTTTCTATTAGAGAAGAATTACCTCAAGAGCAAACTCCTTCTCAAAGAAAAAGGGCAAAAAGACTTTCCACTTCTCAAAGTGTGATGAGCCTACTTGGGTTGGTGGTTTCTTTGATCGCCTATCTATAGTGGAGTTAAACTTTAACATAAGGTTTGATCAAGTAAATACTAGACTTGATCATTTTGAGCAAAGAATGGATCACATGGAATATGATATTCATCAATTGTATAACTATCATAATATTCAATGCTTGTGGCCTCCTCCTCCTCCTCCTCCTCCTCCTCCTCCTTCACAAGACTAATTTTGTTTTTACTTTTATTTTTCTTTTTCATCTATTTTCCATATTTAAGACTAAAGAATTGTTTGTGTACCTCTTTATCATCATTATTTTTCTTTTATGACTATTAATTGAGCTTATTCATGCAACATTTATGCACATATTAGTTTTGAAATTAGTTGTTATCTTTTAAAATGACATGTATTTCATAAAGATTTTGAATATCTTTGTTTGCATTATTTTGGTTCTTGATCTTTTATTCCCTTTAGTATTTTTGGCTCCTTTAGGTCTATTTCCCCTTATATCTCTCTCTTTTCTTTTTGTCTTTGACAAAGGGGGAGAAGAAACCAAAGAAGCTATGTGCATAGGGGGTAAATAATTAAGACTAAGATATGCTAAGTACTACATGAATATGTATGATCATGTGATGGTTAAATATAGCATACAAACTATTTTGTGATGCATTATGTTTGAAACTATTTCCTTCATTTTGTCTAACATTTTTTAGTCATGTTATCATCATTTGTTATGTTAGGCCATGTTGTTTTATAACTTGTTATGTTGTCTTTATTTTTTGACAAGTAGGATAATAAAATTTATTTATATTTTTTATCATGCCCAATAAGGAGGAGAAATAAAGAAATATATTTTTGTTAAAGGAATATATTTGTTAAACCCTTATACATGCTATGATAATTCATTTATTTATATGCTCTAATACATGATAAATATTGAATTTATGCACATGCTAAGGGGAAGCAAAATATTTTCTTACTTTTCATTTATTTAATTTGAAAGGGGGAGCTATTTTTATTTAATATGCTTATACATGTTATTTTTTTTACACACACACACACATATTATTTATCATCTTTTTAAATTGGTTGTTAAAGCCAAAAAGGGGGAGATTGTTGACCATTTGCATGATTAAACTCCTAATTTTGGAATTTGATAAAAAAAAATTTATACTAATAATTTCAATTAAGTGTGTAGGGAATTATATATCAAAAATATACCAAGTATATACACTTTTGGGTGAATAATGACTTTTCAGGCTGATTGAAACTCTGAGATTGAAGAAGGCTTTTGACATATTTAGAGCTCTTAAATGTGAAAATAAGCTTCTTTACTTTTGAAGTAGACATCTTAAGCTTTCCAAATTGTGCTTTCTCATCAAAATCCAAGTTCATTTGGGTATGCAAATCTTCAGTCGAAGTCAGCATATGTAGCTTGCATTTCAGTTTGCACAGCTCTTGGTAATTCAGCAATATCTTGAGCCATATATGTTAAAATGAGGTGATTCAAAGTTTTATAAAAAGATAAGACAATTATCTACAACTTTCATGAAGAACATTTTAGCTGAATTGATCGTCTTCAGTCTCGTTCACGAGCATCTTTTGAAGTGGTCATAAGCAGTCTGTCAATGGAGAATTTGGAGCACATTTTTGCCAAAAGATGGCAATGATCCTCATGAGCTGGTGGCCCATGACTTGCTTATGAGTGTACCCCTGACAGCATTCCAACAGGAATTTTTAAAGGCAACGACTATAATTTCACCCCTCACAAGCACTGTTCACACGTGAGGCGCTCGTGAGCAGCCCTTGAGCTGCCATAAGTTCAATAATTGATTCAAAATCAATTATAAATGTTGGAGACATGATTGATATATCCAAAAAATATATTTTTGAGTGTTTTTCTATATATACACAACTTAGAATTTAATTGAAAGGTTAAGAAAACTTGTGCATCATTCATCATTTTCTTAAACATTCAATTGAGCTCTAAAACTTTCTTTTGAAAAATTCTTTGTGTATAACTCTTATGAGAGTTGGTGAGTGATTAGAATAGACATTCTTATTCTTCTATTTTCTAGGTTTAGAAAATGAGAAGTGAGATTCTATTCTAAAGGAATTGGTTTAAGTGTTTAGCCATTAAAACACTTGGGAATTTGGTTTTTGAGTGAGCCTTGAAAACTCAAGATTGTAAGGTTGTAAGAGTGAGCCATAAAATTCTTGTGTATTCTCAATCTTGTTAATAAGATTGTGGGTGATTAAAAAATCCTAACTTGGGGATAAGTTAGGTGGAGACGTAGGATTATTTGTGAATTCGAACTCCTTAAATATTTGTGTTCATCATTCTTCCTTCTCTACTCTTACTCACTTCTTGCAAATAATTCCTTTAATTTCTCATTTTTGTTCGATAGTCCTATTCACTCCCCCTCTAGGACTCTTTCAATGGGGTTTGGCAATCTAACAGTGTTATTTTAGGACAAATTGTACTATCTTATTTCCAAAATTTGTTTATTGCTCTGAAAGTTCAATATGAGGATTGTGTATTTTCTTTTAATAAACTATCAGATGCTTAAAATTTTGCTTTATTAGTGTTGGTGTATGAAGTAAAGGCTGCCCTCTTTAGCATGCATCTAGACAAAGCATTAGGTTTAATCAGACTTTCTACTAGCATTTTTAGCATGTAGTAGGTTTAGATATGATGAAATTATGTGAAGATTTTTTGCTTTGCTATTTATTGTCAAGTGGTGTTAATGAAATAAATTAATGTTGATTTCAAAAAAAAAAACAACCCTAAATTAATAACTGATCTGAGACTAATTGTATTGTGTAATATTGTTTATAGAATCTTAGCTAAAGTCATGGCAATTTGTCTTTGGTTGGTTTTACACTGTTTTATTTTCAAAACTTAAAGAGCATTTATGGCGAGAAGGACCACTATCAATAATATTTTAATAGCATTTAAGGTGAATCATTATTTGAAAAAAAAAGAGACAAGGCAAAGTGGGTTATGCTGCTATGAAGATTAACATCTCTGAAGCCTATGACATACTACGAGGGATTTCTTGAAGTGAATAATATTGGCAATGGGCTTTCATGAGCAGTAGGTAAGCAGAGTCATGACATGTGTATCTTCAGTTACATATAACATTATGAATAATGGTTATATTATTGGTTTGGTTACTCCCCATCGAGCTTTGCACCATGGAGATCCCTTATCTCCATTTCTTTCATACATTCTTTTGAGTATTTAAGTTCTTTACTTCACTATAAAGAGATTTAAGGACATGGTTATAGAAGTGCTCAGGGTGCTCCATCCTTTAGTCATTTATTTTTTGCCGATGACAATTATCTTTTCTTTCAAGCTACTCCCTCTAAAAGCTCTAGATTAAACAAATGCTTGATAATTATGGACAGTTAGCAGGTCAGTCCATTAATTGCTCTAAATCTATGATTTCTTTTTGCCCAAATGTTCTAGTTGAAATTAAGGATTATATTATGAATGCTTTGCATATTTATGAGAGTGTGAACCATGGACTGTACCTTGGTGTTCCATCTTTAATTGTTAGAAATAATAAGGCCATTTTGTATTTTGTTAAGGAATGGGTTTGGTAAAGGTTATAAAAGTGGCATACTAAACATTTATCATAAACTACCAGAAAAATACTTGTTAAAACAATTGCTGAAGTGGATCCAAACTATGTCATGAATGTGTTTTTACTCCCTTTAGATCTCTGTGTTGAATTAGAATGGATGTTAAATAGTTTTTAGTGGGGAAGTGGTTGAGATTGAAAGAAAGGAATTAAATGGCAGTGTTGGGATGCATTGTGTTACCTAAAGAAGCTTGGAGGTATAGGATTCATATAGCTTCACCATTTTAATTTAGCAATGCTTAGTAAACAGTAACAGGAAATTACTTACTCAGCCGCCCTCTTTGGTTAGTAGACTATTTTAAGCAAAGAATTATAAGAATTCTTCTTTTTTGAATGCCCGATTAGGAGCAAATCCAAGTTTTATCTAGCGAAGGTTATAGGCTCTACTCAAGATCTTTTACGAAAACGTGGCCATCTTAGAGTGAGTAAAGGCAAGAGTATTAGAGTGTGGTTTGATCCATGGCTGTCTCACATCAATTCTGGTAAAATCACTACACCACTTCCTCATTGAATTGAACATATCACAATGTTCAATATGTTTTAAGTTGAGTTTAAAGCTTGGGATGTGGATATGGTGCTTGATCTCTTTAATACTAATGATAGTAATTCCATTTCAAAAATCCTATTATCACAAAGGGCAGTCACTGACTCTTAGTTTTAGAAATTACAATCACTAACTCTTAGTTTTGGAAATTTTCTTCTAATGGGAACTTTTTGGTCCAGAGTGGTTATCATACTCTTATGGGTGGAGTGGAGTCCTATCTTGAGTTGAATTGCATGCTCATTTAGAATCTTAACGTTCAAGCCAAGGTTAGAACCTTTTTATGGCGGGTGTGCTCTGATAGATTACTAGTAACTACTACTTTGAAAAGTAAAAAGGTCTCTATTTATCCCATCTATCAATTATATAGGCGGCATGAGGAAACCAACATTCATTTATTTTTTCTATGCCCTTTTGTAACATAAAAGTGGCTGAAGTAATCTCTTTCGATTTATTGTCATTAATATATGTCAGTGGTGGATTATATATTTTGTTTGCCTTCTAAGTTGTTGAAGGAAGGGAATGTTTTATTTGTAACTATCTATTGGAATATTTGGTATTTCCATAATAGCTTTGCTTGGTGAGGACATATGGGTACCACTCAGTCCTCTCAATTCTGCATGTCATTTTCTCAATCAGTGGCAACTATCATGTTCACTAAATCTATAGAGACAACTGTCTATCTTACCTGATCAAAATCTTAGAGGTGATGTTACATGGACAAGGCCAGCAATAGGTTTTTTAAAGTTGAATATGAGTGCTAATTTTCTCAATGATCCTGCAATTAGATTGGTTTTGTACTTCATGATCATTAAGGTCAGTTTATGGAAGCAGCATCAAAAAAGGTTTAGGGGGCTTACTTTTCTAAGGAGTAAGAGGTGATGTCCATTTTTAAAGCTCGTTCCTTGATAAAACAACATCACCTTAATAATGTCATAACATAATTTGATGCTTTATTAGTGGGTCAAAGTATCCACATGTCACGACCTAAATCAGGGAGTCATAATCAGCGCTAGAGAACGAGAATTTTCACGAATCCAGAACCCGTCGCAAGCCTTAAAAATAAAAACACATACAAACATAATACAAAAATACATTAGAATTAAAACTTTAATTAACATAAAATAAATCCTTATATCATAACATAATGAAAATATTTTCATACAACTTTTAAATATAGAAACACTGTCTACTACAATACAGATACAATAACAAGAAGCACTACTATTGTAGTGATTTCTAAAATACAAGGAAAGTAACTGTTCAATATTTACATAATTTGACTGGGGAGGAAAGAGTCCGACAAATAGGTTTAATGTGGAGGTCTAAAATATAAGATCTTGAAAAATATTGAGGGGGTCATACCTCACTGAGTGAATTATTATAATATATATACACACAACCTAAAAACATATACACTCAAGCATCAATATAATAATATATATATTTATTTATATATACAAGCATTTTCATACATATGCTAAAAATTCACTTTTGTTATAATAATAAATATAGAAGAATTTTGGGTAGAGGATCATAGTAAAATCCATAAATTTCTGAAACGTCAATCACTGTATTTCTTTAGCCAATAGGCTTCCCATAACTCCAAAAATATATTTTATCGAACTTTTATTAATGAACTAGCCCTGAGTACACAAAGGTCAACCAAAAATTCACAGTTCCACCATCGGTGTTAATTGGCCTCGAGTACCCTACAGATCAACCGAGGATCCGCAGTCATGCCCCTTATCATCCACAATTCACAACAATCATACTTTCTATATTCGGATTCAATCAAAATTCAAAACTTAATTCTAGCGTACAGTTGTGCAACAGCCCTAGCGTGATCCGCTAGATGGCATGTTCTACAACTATCCTCCAAAACGTTGTTTCATAATAATATAATGAAAATTCATAATAAAATATAACAACATACATATTTCAAAATAAATATCACCAATTATATATACAAAAACATATATATAAATATTGACAATAACAAATATCATTTAATGAAATGAAGTATAATTAACTCCATATTTATTAAAAATATATGGATGCTCACAATAATTATCTACATGCAATGTATATATATAATAATAACTCATAGTTTAAGTGTGCTCCTCTATCTTGGTATAGCCGGCTCGGTTCGATAGGCCTAGCTCACAGAGCAACTAAGGAAAATAATAAAAATAATAATACATTAGAATCGAAATCTTAATTTTATACTTCCAGAATTTCTAAAGAATGACTCAATCTATGACATGACTTGACAAAATCCAAATCTCAGGACCGATCCGATATCACGTTTTACGAGAATTCTACCAAAAATTTGACAGAATCTCCTCTGTAAAATGGATGTCTCTCTACTAAAAGTAGAGTCAATCCTACACGCAAACACACTTTAAATACTCAAAATGTTCAACTTCTTAGGTTGGACTCCCAAACTACGATTATTTCCCAACTAAGAACCAACATACTCAAAATCATTAATATAATAATAAATACCAATAATTCATGAAAATTCATAAAAATAAATAAATACTTAATTTATTTAAATAATAACAGAATCAAAGATGTTTATTTTCAAAATAATTAATAAATATCAAATATAATTAAACAATATTAATAAAAATTCATTTTTCAAATATTCGAAATCAAATAGCATAAATTACAAATAATTATTTAAATTGCCCAATTATATAATAAAAATTACTAAAAATTCATTTAATCATAAAAATAATAAGTAAAATTATTATTCGAATATATTTCCAGAAATTATTATTAATTAGCTAAAAATAGTAAATAATTCATAAAAATTATTTTAATAATAGTTATTACTTAAAAATTATCCAAAACATAATAATTAACAATAATTTTAATTCAAATATAAAATTTACTACCAAATATCCAATTTCTACATAAACATTAGAAAATTCATAATAAAATTCGGAACATAATTTCAATAAACTTTCTTAACGAAATATGCTTAAAATAATTATAGAATTTATTAAAAATATAAAATTTTTTCCAAGCTCGAAACAGTAAGAATGAATAGTAACTCAAGCCCCAAAAACTCAAAATTTTTAGAAAAATATATAAAAAAAATATTTAGCAACCTCACAACCAATATAACACTTAATCTCAAAGCATCAATGTTTAATAAAATCGAATTAACACTTAATTAAACAAATTTAAATTCTACAACCTAGAGACAAATCACCAAATTCAGCTAAATTAGGTGTTATTCAAGTAAATCGCCTTAGGGGAAATGATGCCCAAGACAAGAGGAGAAAATCGAGCTATGAAACTTGGCTTGAAACTACCGCAATTGACGACGGTGAGGAGAAGAAATTCCGGCAAGAAACAAAACTAGAAGGAGGAGAGAAGAAAAGAGCTTACTGGAGCTGGGGGAGGAGTTGACATCGTTACTACTAGTGGTGGTGGCGCGCATGGTGGCCAGGAAGTCAGGCAGCGACATGGGGTGCTAGTTCATGTTCTGCGTTCTGTGCAGAGAATAAGAAGAAGAAGGCAAATGGAGGGAAAATGGAAGGAAGGAAAAAAGAAGAGGGAAGAAAATTATATATATATATATATATATATATATTTCAAAAAGGAGAAAAGGACAAAAATAAAATAATATTTTTAATTTAAATATTTTATTTTCTAATTAAACTCACCACATAATATTATAATATATTAAATTACACTACATTACATAATTCACAAATAATAATACTATTATTAAATAATATATAACAATAAATTTAAGTTTTAAATTTCAATTTAATATTAATACCATAATATGATAAAATAATTAATAACATTCGAATTTAATTTAATTTCACAAAATAATCATAATATAGCAAATTAATAAAATATTTATTAACACTGCAAATTCTAAAAATTAATTTAATAATTATAAAAATTTTGGATTATAACACCACAGTCCTACAAATATTAATCCCTTCAGTTTAATGGTTGACGATGTATATTCTCTTTTAAAACATTTCAATCATGTTTTCATTTGATTTGTTTGAAGGTCTGCGAATGAGGCAACACACCTTTGTGCTAATGTTTTGATCCAAACTGGGGAGTCATGATAGACACTAGAGAACGAGAATTCTTTTGAATTCAGAACTCGTAGCAAGCTTTAAAATAAAAACACATGCAAACATAATATAAAAATACATCAGAATTAAAAAGTTTAATTAATATAAAATAAATTTTTATATCATAACATAATAAAAATATCTTCATACAAGATTTGAATACAAGATCTCTAACTAGTACAACACACTACTACCACAATAACACTACTAATGTAGTGATTACTTAAATACAAGAAAATGAAAGTTCAATATTTACATAAATCAGCTGGAGAGGAAAGGCTTTGGCAAATTGTACTATAGGGGAGGTCTGAAGTAGAAGATCCTGAAAAAAATATTTAGAAGAGTCAAACCTCACTAAGTGAATTATTATAATATATATATATATGCAACCTAAAGTCATATACAATCAAGCATCAGTATAATAATATTTATTTATATATATGCATTTTATACAAATGTTAATATCCACTTATATAATAATAAATGATATAGGAAAATTAGGATTTAAGCATAACCTTAATATATTCCGCAACCTCGATCACTGAACCTCAGTAGTCAATGGGCTCACTTAATTTCAAAATATTTCTCTTTTTCATTTTTGGACAGTAGACTGGCCCTGAGGTTCTAAGTCAACTGAGCTCCCGCAGTCTCACTGTCAGCGTGATTGGCCTCGAGACACTAGGTCAACCGAGCTCTTACAATCACACCACTCACTCACAACAAACCTCAATAATCATTTAATAAAGTCTCACATCAATAATTTCATAATATCAACCCTAAAATCTAATGCATTGGTACATATATACCCTAGTATAGCCCACTAGGTAGCATGTTTTACTGCTATCCTTCAAAAATATTATCTTTCAAAATATAATCATGAAAATTCAATATAAAAATAATACAACATATAATATCAAAAATGAATATTCTCAATATATCTATGGAAAATCATAAATATGAATATTAACAATAACAAATATAATTGAATGAAAAGAGTATAATTAAATCCATATTTATTAACATATATGAATGCTCATAATATTAATCTACATGTAATGTATATATATGATAATAACTCACAGGTGTGCGCTCCTCTAAAAGACTAGATTGGCTTGATCTAGTAGGTTTTGGTGTCAACGTAGCTATAGAAAAATAAATAAATAATAATAATATTAGAATCAAAATCCTAATTTTATACTTATAGAAATTCTAAAGAATGACTCAATTTAGGACACGACTCGACCAAAAATTAATAACTCAGGATCGACCTGATGTCACGTTTTACGATATTTCTATCAAAAATTTGGCAGAGTCTCCTCTGTAAAATGGATGTCTCTTTATTAAAAGTAGAGCCGATCCTACAAGCAAACACACTTCAATATTCACAAATGCTCAACTTTTTGGGTTGGACCCCCGAACTATACAATTTGCCTAATCGAGAACTAATATACACAAAAAAACATAATCTAATAATTAATATTAAAAATCACTAAAATACCTAAAAATCAATAAAATACCACAATAGAATTTATTTGAATAATAAAAACATTAAAGATAATTTATTTTTTAATTAATTAATAAAATCTCAAATAGAATTAAATAATATTAATAAAAATCCATTTTTCAAATATTTGAAATTAAATAGCATAAAGTACAATTAATTATTTAAATTACTCAATTATCTAATAAAAATAGCTAAAATCCATTTTAATCATAAAAATAATAAATAAACTATTATTTAAGTATAATTTTAGAAATTATTATTAATTAGCTAAAAATAAAAAATAATTCATAAAAATTATTTTAATACTATTTATTACTTCGAAATTATCCAAAACATACTAATTGACAATAATTTCAATTAAAATATAAAATTTACTAATTTACACTATTTTTCCAAAATTCAATTTTTACATAAACTTTCAAAAATTCATAATAAATAATCGGAATATAATTTCAATAAATTTTCTTAACGAAACATGCTTAAAATAACTAGTTGAATTTATTAAAAATAAAAACATTTTCTGAGTCAGGATAATCCTGTGAATAGTACTCGAGCTCAAAATAGTGCTCAAAATTCAACTATCTTCAAAATCGATTTTAAGCACATTTTTGGAAAGCTTACAACTTCAATTTAACTAATCTAAGGTCAATTTCACATAATTCAAACCAATTGAACTCAAAATCAACAAAATGCAATATAAACCCTATAATGAATTTGATAAAATTGAAGTTTAATTTGAAGTTAATAGGATGAATTACCTTGGGAAAATGAAGTTCAAGGAATGAGCTTTTAAATGAGTCTGGTCTCAGCCCCTGACATTGCTGGAATCGGCATCTGCGAGCTTTGGAAGTTGGCGGCATCGAAAGGGAAAAGGAGGAGGAAGAAGGGGAAATCGCAGTGGCGGATAGGAAGAGGAAGGAAGGAAGGAAGGAAGAGTGGTGGCAATAGTGAGCTAGGGAGGCAACGAGCAGCAACACTAAGTGGAGTGCGATTTCTGCAAAAATGCAGAAGGAGAGGAAGAATAAAGGAAAAAGAAAGAAGTGGAGGAGATATATATATATATATATATATATATATATATATATATATATATATATATATATATATATATATATATATATATATATATATATATTTCCCTCTTTATAAGAAATTCTAAAGATGGAAGTTTTGACTTTAAGTAGTCACAAGAGTCAAATAATTTTAACAAAGGGTTTTTTGAGAAAAAGAATCTCCTTTCTCAAATTTAGAAATAGGTTGAGGAGCCTTACCTAAGATGCCTTTGTTGTTGTCATTCTGAACAATGGCTGGAGGCTAAAGAGTATTTTGTATAGCTTTGAGGAGTTCAGGAGATTGGGAGATAAAATCAATCCATAGCAAGATTTGAGATGCTTTATCAGAATCTTCTATATTTTATTCTTGGTTAACTATATCAAACCATGAATTTATAGGTTTTTTAGTAGAAAGGGGAGGAGGAATAAAAAAAGTTTCCACTTTATCTTTATCTTTTTATTTTTTACAAACCATTTTTATCTGTTCTATAAAAATTCTCTAGTCAGAAAGTTTAGTAGAGAGTTCTTATCTCCTAATAAATTCTATATCAAATTAAAAAATACTCAAAATAGCTTGCCATCTTGTAAAAATCTATTTTGATGTAATATTTTGAACATCTTTTTGCAAAATTTCTTTAGCAAATTTGCAATCAATACGAAGCAAAAACTTTTGGTTAAGCAAATCAGATTGAAACTTTAAGATGCACATGACAATGGAAAAGACTTATTTTTTGATAGTGGAGTAGTTTTTTTGTGTATCATTCTAGTGTCCTGAAGTATACTGAACAACTACTTCTTTATCACATGAAACTTATTTCAAAATACCTCCATATCCTATATCACTAGCATCAGTTTTGACATTTTTGGGAAGGATTGGGTTAGCCAGATGAAGACAAGGAATTTTAATGATTTGTTTCTTTATGTATTCGACAACTCTAGTATGCTCATAGTTCAGGGGATAAGGTTTTTCTTTAATCTATCATATAAAGGTTTGGCGTTCCAATTAATATTAGGACAAAAATTTAAAACATAATTTAGACTTCCTAAGAACCTTTGTAACTAGACTTTATCAAGAATCTTATCAGGGAATTTGTTGCCAAATTCTAAAGATCTTTCTATGGGAACTATGGTGCCACAATAGATATAATGTCTTAAAAATCTGACTTTATTCTGGAAAAGAGAAATCTTTTTGGCAGAGACCATAAGAACATTCTATCTAACTATATCGAGAAAAGTCTTTAAATGTTTGAAATGTTATTCAATGGAGTTTGAGAAAATAAGCACGTCATTAATGTAAACAATGCCAAAATCGGAATAAGGGTTGAATATATCATTCATTATTCTTTGAAATTATGCTGGTGCATTTTTCAAACCAAATAGAATGACATTCCATTTATATTATCCAAAAGGGATAGTAAAAGAATTTTTATAATGATGATCTTTATGAATTTTTATTTTCCAAAATCCAGATTTCATGTCAAATTTTGAAAATACAAATGCAGAATGGAGTTTTTGAAGAAGATTTTTTTTGTTTGAAATACGGTATCTAATCCATTTCAAAGCTTTATTTAGAGGTTTATAATTGATAACAAGCCTTGGAGTGCCTCTCTCTATTTCATAAGCTTTTATTGACATAGAAAGCTGCACAACTCCATAAAGATCGAGATTTAGAGATTAATCCCTTGGATTTGAGATCCTGGATTTCTTCCTTACAGTGCTTTTCCAATTCAGCATTCATTTGAATTGGTTTAGCCTTGGTAGGAATATTTTTCTCCTCAAAGCCGAGCTCATAAGGCATATCAACTATATGCTGTTTTCTTTTCCAAAAAGCATTTGGTAAATCAGAACAGACTTCTTTTAACACAATATCATAAAAACTAGAAATATTGGATTTGACCAGTTCAGACTTTAATTGTTGTTCAATTTTTTGAAAATGAACATTTTTCTTTGAATCATATAAGTCTGTTTCCTTTCCTTTGATTAAAGCATTGATTTCATTCTTATAGATAGAATGAGCTTTAATAAGGTTCAAGGATCTGATTCTGGGTTTTGCCAAAAAAGGAAAAGAAATATGAACTTTCTCATCTTTATAAATAATAGAGTTATAGATAGTTAAGTAGGGAGTTATCAAATTAATGAAATGTGTCTTACTACTGGGACCACTTGTGACCAAACGACTCGTTGTAAAAACTACCATGTAGACATCATAGTAACATGCAAAAAATTCCTGTACAAATCACTCAACCCCCCCTAGGCTTTGATACCATGTCTATAAAATACTCTTTAGCCTCCAGCCATTGTTCATAATGACAGCAACAAAGGCATCTTAGGTAAGGCTCCTCAACCTATTTCTACCAAAAGAAAGGAGATTCTTCTTCTCAAAAAACCCTTTCTCAAGACTCTTGTGACTACTCAAAGTAGCTTACATATTGTTTTATCTCAATCAAAACTTCCATCTTTACAATTTCTTATAAAAAAATTCAATTCAAAATATCTTAACCATTGAAGATGGATTTTTCCATAAATATCCTTTTTTTACTATGCAAAATCATTTTCCAACAAACTGGTTTTTTAAACCTTAGGATCTTTCTAAAACCCAGGAATTTTATCAAACAATTTTGGAATATACTGGTTCTGTAGAGTTTAAACATTTTTACTATAAAGGATATACCTAGCCTTCTTATTTTGCCTGTAAAATTCTCCATGTTCTTCACCCTTCTAATTGGAGATAAGATCTTTCTAAAACAAAGGCCTTCCCCATCAAGTTCAATTCAAAATTAGATTTTTTCCACTCATTTTCCTACTGGGATTATGAACAAGCATGGTTTAATACTTTTCTTATCCAAAATTCTTTATATACCTATACATGGCTATTCTTCTTAAGTGATGTTGCAGATATATCTACATTTCCAATATGGTTCACTCGTTGGTGGCATAACTATGGACCTATCCCTGATATCCTCCCTCCAGATATTCACTAAGGATATAATCTTTTCTCCACCCACTATAAACCATCTCCCTCATAAAAGAAATTTTCCTCTCTTTGTCTATATTGTTCCAAATTCTTTATCCCTTGGGTTACTCAGTGGTATCTTGACATTTATGTTCATGAAGATATTACTGTCCTCAAAAGAAAATTTAAAGTAAAATGGTGGACCTTTTATAAAGTTCCCCAAAAAATTTCCAAGCATGTAGTAACTGATTGGCTAAAACAGCATAGATTTCTTGGGTTCTCTCGTGCCCAAACTCAGGCCCAGTCTACCTTCTTGGCTAAAAAAATGACATCCCAATGCACTTATTACTGCTACCAAAATAAAAGAACAATATTTCAAGATTATATAGCAACTTTTCTAGTCTGAAGACCCGTATCCTTCACAATTCCAGGCCTCTAAGGATTCAGAGCCCTTTGTTGATTTGGGTAATGACAATGAAGATGATTGTTTTAGGATTCTTTCTCCTATAATGCCCATAGGCTTATAAAGCTTAAATTGTAAATATTTTTTTTTGGCCAGATAGGTTGAAAATCCTTTCAGGATGGCCTATGCAAAAGTAAGGCCATCTATAATTAAAAAAAAGAGTATTTTAATTATTTCTTTTTTCTAGGTCATCATCTCAATCATTCACAGTAGGATATACTTGGACAACCATCAGGCAAATTTGACTTTTACATTAAATATTCACCTCTACCTACTGCTACAGTCCTACTCTCTTCCATTCTACTATAAGGATGGGGTCCCGCATTCCATTAGTAGGACTTGGTAGGGAGCCCTCTTCATAAGAGACAAGACAAACATAAGTAGAAGCACTTGATTGATGTCAGGATTCCATCTGCTCCACTTCCTGCTATTTGTGAGCCATCTCCCTCTTAATTCCAAGACTTGCACCACCCCTTCATTCCTCTATAAAAGGAGCCTATCGACTTTTAACAAGGATATACAAGTTTCTAGGAGAAAAAATTTTAGAAAAGACATAGCTCTCTCATTTGATATAGTTTTAAAATTTATATCTCCAATAAAAGATATAGTAGTTTTAATATTTTCCTTCCTCTGCTATTTTCTGGAAATAGAACATAACAGACCTTGTAACTTTCCTTTGCTTTTTTGGATATAGAACTTGAACTTTGTAACCTTCCTTTAATTGAAATATAAAGAGAAAACTTCTTTTACATAAGTTTTATAAAGATCTTTAAAGTTTATGTTTATCTAATGTATTTTCTTTAACAACTTTCTATACTTTATACAATTTTCTTTAAGTCTTTTTATCTTCATTTCATATATAGTTTAAGTAACAGAAAGAATGTTTTGTGCTTTCCGAAGAAATTAAGATCTTACACATTAGAAACTCTGTGAAATCTCTGCTGCATCTTGGTCTGGTAACCTCCGTGTATACCCTATAACTGGAGTGTGAGACCGGCGTTGTGATCTTTCATTTTACTTTTATTTGTTTCATCATCTTTGCATTTATATACATGAATAGTACCTTTAGATCTTAGGCACTCCTGGTATTAGAGGGAAAGAAGGGAAATTTATTCAGATAAAATAAGCCCACAGGAATTACAATATTAGATTTAGTCATACCTATTTGCAGAAGAAGAGTTTCTCCTTTTCTACTATGAAAATGACTTTTTATATGGAATGCAGACATCTTAAATTTATAATGAATTTCAAAAATAAGTGCAACTAGTATGTATCCATTATCTATAACATAGTTATGGGTCTGGATCTATAAAACTAAAGACTTTAAAAGATTAGCATCATTAAGAGAAATAGTGAAATTGGGATAGCAGTCAAATGATATAGGACCTAAGCAGAGACTAGATTCTATAGTTCCTAGAAGAGAATCTTGAAAGTTTTTGAATCTCATACCTCTAAGGGCACTTTTGGTATCAGAGAATGGGGGGTTGAGTGATTTGTACAGGAATTATTTGCATGTTACTATGATGTCTATAGGGTAGTTTTTTCAGCGAGTTGTTTGGTCATGAGTGGTCTCTTTGCCATGAATCCAATTTTTGGAAGAACTACTTCTTCTTCTTATTCCTTTACTTCCTTTTTTGCCAAAGCTCTAAAGAACATAGTCAATAATGATGAAATCACCATTAAAGACTTTGATAAATGCATAGATGACTTTAAGCTTATAGACTTTAAGAAAGATCATGTCTATAAAACTCCTAAACTTAATCTCTTCAAATTTGACTATATTATAAAGACCGAAGAAAGAGATATCCAACTTTCTAAATCTTAGGATTACATAAAGTTACTTTCTCCCACTTCCTTAGATAAATATAAAGAAAAAGGTTTCAGATATATCCATATAGGTCTTGTTCAGGTCGACAGAAAGCCTTTAGCTAGAGAAGGCATGAACACTTCCATTCTTATTGCCCTTAGAGATTTGAGAATAAAAAAACTTTCAAGATTCTCTTTTAGGAACTATAGAGTCCAATCTCTGTTTAGGTCCTAAATCGTTTGACTGCTATCCCAATTTCACTATTTCTCTTAATGATGCTAATCTTTTAAAGTCTCGAGTTTTATAGATCTAGACCCATAGCTATGTTATGGATGACATATCTATACTAGTTGCACTTGTTTCTAAATTTCATTATAAAGTTATGATGTTTGCATTCCACACAAAAAGTCATTTTCATAGTTGAAAAGGAGAAACTTTTCTTCTACAAACAAATATGACTAAAGCTAATCTTGTAATTCCCAAACCCATCAAATAGAGCCAAGTTACACTTCCCCAAGAATGGATCTTAGAAGGACCTACTGAGCCTAAAATCCAACAGGAAGAAACACCTGCTCCCAACACTCAAATAAAGCATATCACCCAGTTTTAGGATGGTAAGGTAAAACTTTCATTTGATAGAACCTTTACCAGCTCAAGATTCTCTGATGCATCTTCATCAGAATCTCTTAATCTAGGATGAGTTTCATAAATTCCTCATGTTATAAACCTTCCTTACCATGCTGAACCTCCAAGTACTCACCAAAAGGCTATACACTTACCTCAATAACCAAATCAGGCCAATCTCTATCCAGATCTACCACTAGTCATAAATCTACCATATAACATCCCTACTCGATATTCCACTTCTGACCTACCCTCCTCTTCTATTTGAAATGTGGATTATAATACAAATATAGCCAGACCTATTTATATAGAACCCAGACAAGAAGAAAACCCTTCTCTTCGTACTTCTCCTATTACTTTAGCCATAACAGAAAATATGGCTCATGAATTATCTGTTTTGGATAAAGAATTTACTCCTGATAAAACTCTTTTACATAAATAATATTATGCATCTCATGATAAAGAAAAAAGAAATTGATTTTTCCAATATTTCTTAGAATAATGAAATAATCTTCAAAGCCGATTTTACAATTTCATCCAAACACATAAAGTTAATATATTATTTTTTGAATGGTTTGAAATATATGCATCAGAAAATGATATTTCTTATCCTTTTAAAGTTTTGAACCCTGTCACTATATGAAAAAAGGTAAATTTTTAAGAAGCATCAAATGGTCAATGAATAGAGTCTGAATATCCTCCTCTTAGGAACATTAAGATCTCTATTGGTATTAAGACAATAGAAGCTTGTCCCTATAAGAAACCACATGATAGTGACTCCCAAAACCTAAAAAATATAGTCTCCCAGAATAACTTTACCAATGTCCATCTTCATAGTATAGGTAAATAGTTATTTAGGCTCAAAAACTATACCCATAAAGCTATTGAGTCTTCTGAAATTATAGCCGTGATTGATAAAAAAAACTTAAGAACCCCATGTTCAAACCTTATCAAATCTCTACTAGTGCACAATAGGAAATTAGGAGTAACCACACTAAATTTTTACATGCAGTTAGGGAACAGCTCAATAGGCTTGACCCTTCAAGTTCTAGAGACCCAATTGTCCCTGATACTCCTCCTTCTATCAACCAAATTGTTAGTGTTCTTGATAAAGATATAGATTTCTCTTCTTCTGAAACTAATACTTTTCAAGAACAATCCCCTACAATAGCTAAAGTTCATTGGCCTTCTCCTTACCTTGAATATACACAAACTAGACTTCCTAAACTTGAGTTAGATGGTCAACCCAATACTCTTGTCCAACCTAAGTTTAGTGCCAATTCTATCTATGAATGGAATATAGATGGTATGTCTGAGTATTAAATTCTTAATTCTCTTATGCAAATGACCATGGCCTCCAATGCTTATAAAGTCCAAATAGGAACCTCTGATAGATATGTTGCTGAGCTTATTATAGCTGGTTTTTCTGGCCAGCTAAAAGCTTAGTGGGATTACCATCTTACCAAAGAACAATAATAAGAAATTCTTCATGCTATCCAAACAGATGATGAAGGAATACCTATTCTTGACTAAATAGGAAACCCCATTTAGGATGTTGTTTCTACTCTCATTTGAACTATAACACTTTATTTTATAGGACACTCTTCTCACCTTAAAGATAAAAATGATGATCTTTTGTCCAACCTTAGGTGCAAAAAGCTTAGTGACTTCCAATGGTATAGGTTAACCTTTCTTACCAGAGTTATGGTTAGGGAAGATTCCAATTAACCCTTCTAGAAAGAAAAGTTTCTTGCTAGTCTACCTACCCTGTCGTGTTAGAATTACCATTAGATAGTCTTTTGGAACCCATATCATTCCTTACAACTAGCTTACCTATGGTGAACTGGTTAGTACAACTCAAGGAGAAGGTCTTAAAATCTGTCAAGATAAAAAATTTCAAAAGCATCTTAAGAAAGAAATAAAAAAGACTAGACAAGAGCTAGGATCTTTCTGTAAACAGTTCGACTATAGTATCACCCAAAATCCTTCATATAAGGGAGATTTCAGTAAGAAATCCTTAAAACCTTCATCTAGGAAATTTTTCTTTAAATATAGGAAATCCACTAAGAGAAAAGATAAAGAAGCTTACTATAGAAAACCCTATAGAAAGACTTCTAGGAAACCCAAACCAAAAAGAGCCAAGAAAATTAATCTTAAAGATGTCACTTACTTTAAGTATGGTAAAACATGCCACATCTCTAAGTATTGTAAAGTCTCTAAAAAACTCCATGAGTTAGGATTAGAAGAAGCTACCCTTAATAGGCTTACATCTCTTCTTATAAATATGTCAGAGTCTGATTCTGAAAGTTTCCTAACTCCTCAGATTGATGAACTTGTTACTTCTTCTTCTCCTTCTTCTAATTCTAGTATAGATTCTGATATAGGAATAAAGCAACGCA
Source organism: Mallotus nudiflorus (assembly GCA_947683625.1). NCBI lineage: Eukaryota > Viridiplantae > Streptophyta > Magnoliopsida > Malpighiales > Euphorbiaceae > Mallotus > Mallotus nudiflorus. Next base: position 5,799,493 of record CANTUR010000460.1, read on the forward strand.
AGGTCCTTACTAAAGAAAAGAATCTCATCCTTGATATCATACAACATATAAATGACCCTGAGGTTCAGAAAAAATATCTCGAAGAGCTTAGGCAATCTCTAGAAATAGATTGAGGAGCTTTACCTAAGATGCCTTTATTGTTATCATTATGAAAAATGGCTGGAGGCTGAAGAGTTTTTTCTATAGCTTTGAGGATCATTATGTACTAGTGAAAGGTAACTTAATATCCTTAGGTTTAGGCTCTTTTTTTAGAGATTGCATAAGTTGTTCGAGATATTTTTTCTGAACCTCAGGGTTGATATATGTTGTATGACATCAAGGATGGGATTCTGTTCTTTAGTAAAGACATTGAGTTGCTTTATTCCTATATCAAAATCTATACTATAATTAGAAGAAGGAGAAAAAGAAGTAGCAAGTTCATCAATTTGAGGAGTTAGGAAACTTTCAGATTCAGACTCTGACGTATCCATAAGAAGAGTTGTAAGCCTATTAAGGGTAGCTTCTTCTAATCCTAACTCATGGAGTTTTTTAGAGTCTTTACAATACTTAGAGATATGACCTGTTTTACCACACTTAAAGCAAGTGACATCTTTAAGATTGGTTTTCTTGGCTTTATCTGGTTTGGGTTTCCTAGAAGTCTTTTTGTAAGGTTTTTTGTAGTAAGCTTTTTCCCTATCTTTTCTCTTTGTGGATTTCCTATATTTAGAGGAAAATTTCCTAGATGAAGGTTTTAAGGATTTCTTACTGCAATCTCCCTTACATGAAGGATTTTGGGTGATACTATAGTTGAATTGTTTATAGAAAGATCCTAGCTCTTATTTAGTCTTTTTCATTTCTTTTTTAAAATGCTTTTGAAGTTTTAAGTCTTAATAGATTTTAAGACCTTCTCATTGAGTAGTACTAATTAGTTCATCATACGTAAGCTAGTTATAAGGAATGATATGGGTTCCAAAAGATTGTCTAATGGTATTTCTAACATGTTCTCCTAATAGGGTAGGTAGACCAGCAAGAAACTTTTCTTTCCAAAATGGTTAATTAGAATCTTCCCTAAGCATAATTCTAGTAAGAAAGGTTGACCTATACCATGAGAAGTCACTAAGCTTTTTGCACCCAAGGTTGGATAAAAGATCAACATTTTTATCTTTAATATGAGAAGACTCTCCTATGAAATGAAGTGTTATAGTTAAGATGAGAGTAGAAACAACATCCTAAATGGGGTTTCCTATTTGGTCAAGAATAGGTATTCCTTCATCATCTATTTGGATAGCATGAAGAATTTCTTATTGTTATTCTTTGGTAAGATGGTAATCCTACCAACCTTTTAGTTGGCCAGAAAAACTAGCTATAATAAGCTCAGCAACATATCTATCAGAGGTTCCCATTTGGGCTTTATAAGCATTAGAGGCCATGGTCATTTGCTGAAGAGAATTAAGAATTAAATATTCAGGTGTACCATCTATATTCCTTTTATAGATAGAATTAGCACTAAACTTAGGCTAGATAAGAGTATTGGGTTGACCATCTAACTCAAGTTCAAAAAGTCTAGTATGTATATATCCAGGGTAAGGATAAGTCTAATGAAGTTTAGATATTTTAGGGATTGTTCTTGAAAAGTAAAAGTTTCAAAAGAAGAGCAATCTATATCTTTATCAAGAAAACTAACAATTTGGTTGACAAAAGGAGGAGTATTGAAGACAATTGGGTCTCTAGAACTTGAAGGGTCAAGCCTACTAAGTTGTTCCCTAACTGCATGTAAGAATTTAGTGTGGTTACTCTTAATTTCTTGTTGGGCACTAGTAGAGATCTGATAAGGTTTGAACATGGGTTTTTTAAGTTTTTTATCAGTCATGGCTACACTGTCGAAAGACTCAATAGCTTTATGAGTATAGTTTTCAAGCCTAGATAATTGTTTACCTATGCTATGAAGATGGACATTGGTAAAGTTATTCTGGGAGACTATATTTTTCAAGTTTTAGGAGTCACTATCCTGTGGTTTTTTATAGGGACAAGCTTTTATGGTCTCTAGTGACAGGTTTCAAAACTTTAAAAGGATAAGAAATATCATTTTATGATGCATATATTTCAAACCGTTCAAAAAATAATATATTAACTTTATGTGTTCGGACAAAATTGTAAAATTGGCTTTGAAGATTATTTTTTTGTTCTAATAAATGTTGGAAAAACCAATTGCTTTTTTCTTTATTATGAGATGCATAAAAATCTTTATGTGAAAGAGTTTTATTAGGAGTAAATTCTTTATCCAAAACAGATAATTCATGAGCCATATTTTTTGTTATGGCTAAAGCAGTAAGAGAAGTAGGAGGAGAAGGGTTTTCTTCTTGTCTAGGTTCTATATAAATAGGTCTGACTATTTTTGTACTATAATCCACATTTCAGATAGAAGAGGAGGGTAGGTCAAAAGTGGAATATGCAGGGATGTTATATGATAGATTTATGACTAGTGGTAGATCTAGATAGAGATTGGCCTGATATGGTTCTTGAGGTAAGTGTATAGCCTTTTGGTGAGTACCTAGAGATTTAGCATGGTAAGGAAGGTTTATAACATAAGGAATTTGTAAAACTCATCCTAAATCAAGAGATTTTGATGAAAATGCATTAGAGAATCTTGAGCTGGAAAAGGTTCAGAAAAAACTATTTGAAAACTCCCAAAATAATGGCTCTGAATACCATCTCTTGGTACATATTTATTTATTTATAGAAAAAAGGCAAAACAATATTAAAAATAATATTTTTAAATTAAATATTCACTTTTCTAATTAAATTTACCACAAATATTAAAATATAATAAATACACTAAGTTAACACTATTCATAATTAATAACAATAATAATATTATTAAATAAATAATATACTAAGTTAACACTATTCACAATTAATAACAATAATAATATTATTAAATAAATAATATATAACAATAAATTAAACTTTTAAATCTCTATTTAATATTAATACCATAATAAAATAAAATAGATACCAACATTAGAATTTAATTAAATTACACAAAATAATCATAATATATAAAAATTTAAAATATTTATTAACACTACATATCTCAAAATTAATTTAATAATTTATAAAAATCTAGGTTTATAACAATTTTCCCCCCTACAAAAATTCATCCTCAAATTTCATATAAAAGAACAAAAAATAAGAATTCATCGAGGAAAAAGGTAAGGGTAGGCCACTTGCATCTCAGCCTCGGTATTCCACGTGTGTTCCTCCATATTGTTGCTCTTCCACAACACCTTAACCATTGGAATCTACTTCGAACGCAACTGATGAACTTGATAATCCACAATTGCAACTAGTTCTTCCTCGTACGTTAGATCTTCATTCACTTCTACACTCTGAGGCTGCAATACATGCGAAGGATCCAAATGTACTTCCTTAGCATCGAGATATGGAACACTGGATGCACTTGAGATAGATTCGGAGGCAAAGCCAACCAATATGCAACCATGCCCACTCTCTCTAGAATCTCGAATGATCTAATATATCTTGGTGCCAATTTCCCATTCTTTCCAAATCTTATCACACCTTTTATCGGAGACACCTTTAAAAATACATAGTCTCTAACTTAAAACTCCACATCCTTACACTTTGGATCCGCATAGCTCTTCTGCCTACTAGTTGCAGTTTTTAATCTTCTTCTGATCATAGCAACCTTCTTCGCTGCATCCTGGATAATCTCAAGTCCAATTAATGCTCTCTCTAATCTCATCCCAACACATAGGAGATCTACACTTCCTTCTATACAGAGCTTCATATGGTGCCATTTTAATACTACTATGGTAGCTGTTATTATAAATAAACTCTACCAGTGGCAAATGATCATCCCAACTACCTTCAAGATCCAATACATACATCCTCAATATATCCTCAAATATCTGAATCGTCCTCTCAAATTGACCATCTATCTGAGGGTGAAAAACAGTACTGAAATCAAGCTTGGTGCCGATTACTTCCTATAACTTCTACTAAAATTGAGAGGTAAACATTGAACCTCTATTAAATATAATGGAAACAAGCACTCTATGAAGGCACAAAATATGGTTAATATACAACTTAGCCAACTTGGCTACATAATAAGTAGCTTTAACTGGTAAGAAGTGAGCTGAATTGGTTAACCTTTTCATAATCACCCAAATGGAACCGTATCCATCCTTCGAATGAGGTAATCCAGTCACAAAATCCATAACAATTCTCTCCTATTTCCATTTAGGAAAAGGAAGAGGCTGAAGCTTCCGAGAAGGCTTCTGATGCTCAGCTTTCACCTGTTGACACGTTAAGCACTTAGAAACATAATCAGTTACATCCTTCTTTAATCTATCCCACCAGTACAAATCCTTAATACTGTGGTACATCTTAGTAACACCTGGATGTACACTATAAGCTGTATAATGCGCTTCTTCTAGGATCTCTTTTCTTAAATTATCCACATCAGGAATGCATAATCTACCATTGATCCATAAAACACCTTCATCATCAAGTGTAAAATCAGAAAACTTCCCTTCACGAACATTCTCCTTAAGCTCTGCCAGAATAGGATCTCAGCTCTGAGCTACCTTAATCCTATCTCTCAATACTAATCTGAATCTAAATTGAGCTAGCAGTCTTTCTGATATACTAATATTAATCATCAAACATTGATCCACTAACTCGTGCAACTCTTAGATCAAAGGTCTCCTCTCCACACTAATGTGAGCAAGACTAAATGAGGACTTCCTACTCAAAGCATCTGCTACCATATTAGCCTTGCCTAGATGGTATATAATATCACAATCATAATCCTTCAACAATTCCAACCATCTCCTTTGCCTTAAGTTCATATCTCTCTGATGGAAAATGTAATTCAAACTCTTATAATCTGTGAAAATCTCACAAGTCACTCTGTACAAATAATGTATTCAAATCTTAAGAGCAAAGATCACTGTAGCCATCTCTAGGTCATGAGTAGGATAATTTTGTTCATGATTCTACAATTGAATTGAAGCATAAGCTATCACCCTACCATTCTGCATCAACAAATAACCTAGGTTGACTTTGGAGGCATCATAATACACAGTAAACTTGTCTTCTCCATTAAGTAAGGTCAAAACTAGAGTTGTGGTCAACTTCTTTTTCAATAATTGGAAATTATTCTCATAAATATCTGACCACACGAACTTCATATTCTTCTAAATTAGGAGAGTCATAGGTGTTGTAATTCTTGAGAAATCCTGCACAAATCTTTTATAATACCTAACCAAACCTAAGAAACTTTGAATCTCTATGACTGATATTAGTCTGGGCCATTCAGACACTATTTTAATCTTCTATGGATCAAACTGAATACTATCTTTAGACACCATATGTCCAAGGAATGCAACACTCTCCATCCAAAAATCAAACTTTGAGAATTTAGCATAAAGCTGATGTTCTCTCAGTGTTTGTAGTATTGTCCTTAAGTGATATACGTGATCCTCCATACTCTTCAGATACACTAGTATATCATTAATAAAGACTACCATAAACTGATCCATAAATGATCTAAATACCTTGTTCATTATGTCCATGAAAGCAGCTGGTGCATTAGTTAACCCGAAGGACATTACTAAAAACTCATAATGGCCATATTGAGTGTAGAATGTCATTTTAGGAACATTGGCTTTGCTGATCTGCAACTGATGATAACCCGACCTCAAGTCAACCTTGGAAAAGAACTGTGCACCCTAAAGTTGATCAAATAAATAATATATCCTCAGAAGAGGATACTTGTTCTTCACTGTCACCTTATTTAGGTTTTTATAATCTATGCATAGTCTTAATGTACCATCCTTCTTCTTTACAAACAGTACTGGTACACCCCAAGGAGAAACTCTGGGTCCAATAAAATCCTTGTCTATAAAATCTTGCAATTGCTCCTTTAATTCCTTTAACTTTGTAAGAGCCATTCTATAAGGTAGCATCAAAATAGGAGCTGTGCCTAGGACCACATCTATATAACATTTGATCTCTCTATGAAGTGGTAAACCTGGCAACTCTGTAGGAAAAACATCAGGAAACTCACAAGCTACTAGAACATTTATGAGAGATAGCTTCTCCATTGAAGAATCCCTTATTAGTGCCAAGTATTCTTGACAGCCTTTCCTCAATATCTTCTTAGCTGTGATAGCAGAAATAAGATTATGAGGTGCAAAACTGTTATCACCCATAAACTTAAACTTATTTTTATTTAGAATTCTAAAAATCACCTCTTTACTCTAACAATCAACAATGACATAATGTTAAGATAACTAATCCATATTAAGGATCACATCAAACTCCATCACATTTAACAACACCAATTCCATTGATAATTCTTTGCCTCCTACCAACATCGGACATCTAGAAAGAACAATGTCGGTGTCTAATGAATCATTTAGAGGAGTGGTAATAAATAAAGGAAATGCCATCCTCAAAGCTTGCCAACATGACTTTAAAATAAAAACAGGGGACATGAAAGAATGTGTGGCATCCGGATCAATCAAAACTTTAGCATCCAAGTAACAGACTGGAAGTATACTTGCAATAATGGCGTTGGATGCCTAAGCATCTTGCTGGGTGAGGGTGAAAACCCTGGCCTAACCTCAGCCTCATTGTTGGCTGGTGGAAGCCTAACAAAAGCCCTTGGCACTACCTCTGTCGTGCCCTTACTGGGCAATAAGCTGCAATGCATTCGAATACTGAGATGGAGGCAACTAATAAGGAGCTAAAGTTGAACTAACAATAGACTGTTATAAAAACTGTTATTGATAGCCAGAATATAGACACACTCTGGCAAAAAGACTTGTCTATCCACATTTGAAAAACACTTTAGGAGTCATATAGCACGATCCTTGATGGAATCTCCCACACATTTGATAAGCATTGGCTGTTGATCCCGTGCTACCACAACCTAAACTCTAACCATTGCTACTACTAATAGCACTAGAACAGAATCTAATAGGTCTGCATGGTCCACCATGGCCATGTCTGCTACTCTTATGGACTCTCTACTGAGGTCTTTGGCTCTGTTGATAATATCCTTTTTGCCAACCGCTAAAGCCGATTTGAAATGTGGTGTAATGAGTGCCTTACGATCCTCCTACTTGGACACCTCCTAACTGATAGTAATTAGGCATAACTCCTTGCTTAACCAATCTGAGCTCTATCTCTTTGACCAACTATATCATCGACTCAAGAGTAAGGCCTGTAATAGGCATCCCAACGAATGCAGAACCTAGTCCGGTGAAGTACGTAGTGACTGCAAAGTACCGATCTCTCATCAGGTCCTCTGCATATTATCCTAATCTAAGGAACTCTCTAGTGTACTCCTATATCAACCTGTCACCTTTGGTAATACCCATCAACCAGAGTCTGTAGCTCATCCACATTAACTCTAGATAGAAACACCTCATGAATGTCTCTCGAAACTGAGCCTAGGTGAGTTTTGTCATGTGTGGCTAGATGACCTGAATGAACCAATCCAGGGCTAGCCCCTTAATAGATAGCTCAACTATCATGATCCTATAATACTCGATGTAAGTAGTTTGAGTCCTCGTCTCAATAGCATGCAAAAATCTAAAGGATCTGTAGTCTCGTCAAATTATATCCTACTGACTCTGGTGTAAAACAACGATGCCTCAAGGGTCAGACTTGCCTTACTAATAACCAAGCTGCACCTATGGTGTGGCTGGAGGTGTAATATCTTCCTCAAACTCCTACTCTACAGGTTCCTCATCCTGTAACTCTCTCTACCTACAGCGACCTACCGCTCCTCGAGATCTACCTCTACCTTTGCCTCCGCACCTGACTGATGGCTCTTGCGGTATAACCTCATCCTGAAAGGACTCATTATCCTCAGCCTCAACAACTGGTGGAGTGACATGCACTCGTCTCCTCATTGTAAAAATATAAATCCAGAAAAATTCAGAAAAAACAAACAACAAACAAATGACGAACAGACATCCTAATGATTATGCAAAAAACTAAATCAAGGAAGACTTATTAAAGACATATCCGAACCTAATTTACTATAGTAGTTTCAAAGAAAACACAACTCTAATAACCTAAGTCCACAACACTTAAAACCTAGGCTCTGATACCAACTTTGTCACGACCCAAACTGGGGAGTCATGATCTATACTAGGGAACATGAATTCTTTTGAATTCAAAACCCGTAGCAAGCCTTAAAATAAAAACACATGCAAACATAATATAAAAATACATCATAATTAAAAACTTTAATTAATATAAAATAAATCTTTATATCATAACATAATAAAAATATCTTCATACAAGATTCAAATACAAGATCTCTAACTAGTACAACACACTAATACTGCAGTGATTACTAAAATACAAGAAAATAACAGTTCAGTATTTACATAAATCAGCCAGAGAGGAAAGGGTCCGATGAATTGTACTATTGGGGAGGTATGAAGTAGAAGATTCTAAAAAAAATATTAAGGGGAGTTAAACCTTATTGAATGAATTATTATAATATATATACATGCAACCTAAAGTCATATACAATCAAACATCAATATAATAATATTTATTTATTTATATACATGCATTTCATACAAATGCTAAAATGCACTATATATAATAATAGATGTAGAAAACTTTTGGGTGAAGGATTGGAGCGAAACCCTAAAATATTCTACAACCTCGATCATTGAACCTCACTTGCCAACAAGCTCCCTTAATTCCAAAATATTTCTCTTTTCCATTTTTAGACAATAGACTGACCCCGAGACACTAAGTAAACCGAGCTCCCGCAGTCTCACTGTTGGCGTGATTGGCCTCGAGACACTAGGTTAACCAAGCTCCCACAATCACACCACTCACTTACAACAAACCTCAATAATCAATTGATAAAGTCTCACATCAATAATTTCATAATATTAATCTTAAAATCTAACGCACTGGTACGTACACAATTTTAGTGTAGTCCACTAGGTAGCACATTCTACTGCTATCCTTCAAAAATATTATTTTTCAAAATCAAATAATGAAAATTCAATATAAAAATAATACAACATATAATATCAAAAATGAATATTCTCAATATATCTATAGAAAATCATAAATATGAATATTAACAATAATAAATATAATTTAATGAAAAAAGCATAATTAAATCCATATTTATTAACATATATGAATGCTTATAATATTAATCTACATGCAATGTATATATATGATAATAACTCACAATTGTATGCTCCTTTAAAAAGACTAGACTAGTTTAGTCCGGTAGGGCTCAGTCTCGACGCAGTTATAGAAAAATAAATAAATAATAATAATATTAGAATTGAAATCCTAATTTTATACTTTTAGAAATTCTAAATAATGATTCAATATAGGACACGACTCGACCAAAAATTAATAACTCAGGATCGACCAGATGTCATGTTTTACGAGAATTCTATCGAAAATTCGGCAAAGTCTCCTCTGTAAAACGGACGTCTCTCTACTAAAAGTAGAATTGATCCTGCAAGCAAACACACTTCAATATTCACAAATGCTCAACTTCTCGAGTTGGGCCCTTGAACTACATAATTTACCCAAACGAGAACCAATATACACAAAAAAACCATAATCTAATAATTAATATTAAAAATCACTAAAGTCCCTAAAAATCAATAAAATACCACAATACAATTTATTTAAATAATAAAAATATTAAAAATAATTTATTTTCAAATTAATTAATAAAATCTCAAATAGAATTAAATAATATTAATAAAAATCCATTTTTCAAATATTCAAAATTAAATAGCATAAAGTACAATTAATTATTTAAATTACTTAATTATATAATAAAAATGGCTAAAAATCCATTTTAATCATAAAAATAATAAATAAGCTATTGTTTAAGTATAATTTCAGAAATTATTATTAATTAGCTAAAAATAGTAAATAATTCATAAAAATTATTTTAATACTATTTATTACTCCAAAATTATCAAAAAAAAAAACTAATTAACAATAATTTCAATTAAAATACAAATTTTACTAATTTATACTAATTTTTTCAAAAATTCAAGTTTTATATAAGCTTTCAAAAATTTATAATAAATAATTGGAACACAATTTCAATAAATTTTCATAACTAAACATGCTTAAAATAACTAGTAAAATTTATTAAAAATAAAAAATATTTTTCGAGCCGGAACAGTTCCGTGAACAGTACCCCCGAGCCCATAATAATGCTTAAAATTCAACTATCTCCAAAATCAATTTTAAGCACATTTTTGGAAAACTTACAACTTCAATTTAACTAATCTAAAGTTAATTTCATATAATTCAAATCAATTGAATTCAAAATCAACAAAATGCAATATGAAACCTAGAATGAATTTGATAAAATTGAAATTCAATTTGAAGTTAATAGGATGAATTACTTTGGGGGAAATAAAGCCCAAGGAACAAGCTTTCAAATGAGTCCAATCTCATCCCTTGACATTGTCGAAATCGGCGCTGGCGAGCTCCGGAAGGTGGTGGCATTGAAAGGGAAAAGGAGGAGGAAGGAGGGGAAATGGTGGCGGCGGAAAGAAAGAGGAAGGGAGAAAGGAAGAGTGGCGGCGATGGTGAGCTAAGGAGGTAGTGAGCAACGAAACTGGGTGGCGTGTGGTGGTGGCGCGCGGTTTTTGCAGAAACGCAGAAGGAGAAGAAAAAGAAGGGAAAAGGAAAGAAGATGGGGAGAGGAAGCAAAGAAAGAGGGAAAGAAGGGAAATATATATATATATTTATTTATTTATATTTATAGGAAAAAGATAAAATAATATTAAAAATAATATTTTTAAATTAAATATTCACTTTTCTAATTAAATTTACCACAAATATTAAAATATAATAAATACACTAAATTAACACTCTTAACAATTAATAACAATAATAATACAATTAAATAAATAAATAATATATAACAATAAATTAAACTTTTAAATCTCAATTTAATATTAATATCATAATAAAATAAAATAAAATAAATACCAACACTAGAATTTAATTAAATTATACAAAATAAGCATAATATATAAAAATTTAAAATATTTATTAACACTATATATTTCAAAATTAATTTAATAATTTATAAAAATATTGGGTTATAACAACTAAGCATGCTCTTTCAATCTCTGATCTTCATGTATAGGATACTATCCTAGATTTCTTTTGTAATGTGATTGCTTGCTTGTAAGAGCTATTAATATATATTTCCATTTTATTTAAAAAATAAATTGAATTAAAAATTAAAAATTATTTTTTTATTTTTTTGAAATATTAAAAGTTATAAACTGAAACATAACTAGAGAACATAAATTCAATTCCTCAATGAAATTTTACATTCAAAACTGTATCAACCCTCTCACCCATCAATTCAAATGATGCTAGGTACATAAACATGAAACAAATTACACCACAAATGGAAACATGAAAACCAATGACAGATATATTTAATACTAGGCAAAATCTATTTTTAAACCCTTACACTTTTAAACTTTATTGTATTAACTCCTTGAACTTCAATTGTATTGTATTAAGTCCTTATACTTTTATTTTTGCACACATTAAGGACTTACTTTAAATCATTAATCTCTAAACTTATTACAAAAGATCAAATAACAAAAATTTAAATATATTAAAAATATAATTTAAACATACTAAAAATTTAATGAAAATATTAACCTTTAAATATGAATATTCAAAAATATATTCTTACATTTTACTATATTTGACATGCTTAATAAAGTTAATAAAGTATAAGCAAATTTTAATTAATATAAAGTGTCTAATATAATGCCAGAATTTTACTCTATGAAGTAAAAATCTTGAGTTTGATACCTTTTTCTCGATTTTTAAGTGTTAAATATGAACTTTTTTTTTATCTTTATTAGTGGAAATTCGTAAGAAATAAATATGATTGCCAACAATATTAAATGAAACATTTCAACACTAATAATTATAAATTACAACAAGAAATACAAACAAGTATAAAAAAAATTGAAAAATCAAATTTGGCTCACCATTAACTAATTTTTTAAGCATACCATATATCAAAAATATAAAACATATTTTTAATATCATTTTTATAATTTTTAATTTTGATGTTATAAATATTTAAAAAAAAAACTTTTCACTATTTTCAATTACTATAGAAAATACTTTAAATAAAAAATGAATTAAATTAATAAAAAAAAATGGAACTAAAACTATATGCTTTTACTTTAAATGCATTAAAAAAATAAAACTTTAATTTTTAATTGATTGAACTATTTTTAATAAAACTTATATAATACCTTTTGAATGGGTATTTAATTGGACAAAATTGATTAAAAAACTCAAAATATAGCAATTTGACTTATGAACACAAGTTTAGGGATGAAAAATTTTAAAAGGTTCTTAATATGTACAAAGATAAAAATATAAGGGGTCAATGCAACACAATTAAATTTTAAGAACTCGATACAATAATGCATGAAAGTTTAAGTGCTTAAAAATGAGTTTTGCCATAATACTATATTTAATTCAAAAGAATGAATCATATCATGATTAGCATATTAGATTATATTTTACAATTCTAAAGCTATCTCCAACCATAAATATCAAAATACAATAAATTTTACTCTAAAATGTATATGCTACAGTAAATTTACTCTAACAAATTATTTCATTTTTAACTCTAAAAAAAATATTCTCCACATATTTCTATCCAATGTTAATATTATATTATTTAAACATTTTACATATTACACTCATAATTTATTCAATACTTACAATATACACCCATAAATATATTTATAATAAAATTTATTATTTAAATATATTTTTAAAAATAAATAATATATAAATAAAATAATAATATATATTAATAATAAATAATATAAATACATTCACATATTCTTAAATTTAAATAATGTAATATTTGAAGAGAATTAAAAGATAATAAAATAAATTTACTAAAAAAATAAAATTACATCTTAAAATTAAAGTAGTCTATTAAGTGCTAATTAACTTGAAAAATTCAAATCACATTATTAATAATTTAATCATTTGAATTTGAATATTTATTTAGTAATTTTATATGAAATTATTTAAATAAAATATGTATATTATTTAAGTAAAAAATTAATATTATTTTAATTGCTAATATTAAAATTATTTAAATAAACATAATTAAATTAAATTTATATGCATTTAAAAATAATATGATTTAAAAATAATATGATAAATATAATTCAAATGCAGCATAAACAAAGTTGGTTGCATAAATTGATAAAATTTATTTGAATTATATTAAAACAAATTATCATAATTGATTATTATGGATATTAAAAAAAAAAAGTACAAATGCAGCCTAAACAAAGTTGTATACAGCCAACTTTGTATAATATGTAAAATGCAGCATGAAATAAAGTAAGGTTGGAGACAAAACACTGAGACAAATTGAAGAAATGGAGTAAGGTTGGAGATGCCCTAAAACAGTAAATTAGGATGAAGAAAGTTACTTCAAATTTAAGAGAATGCAAAAAATAAATTATGAGGCGCTGCAGAAAAACCACTTTTGTACTTCAGTTTTGAATTTTTATTTTTATTTTAAAACAATAGAAAAAAAGAACACAATCAAACACACGTACAAAATCACGATAACATGAATCCAAAATAAAATTTAAAAAAAGAAAGGCAAATAAAATAAACTTACCAAAAGAATTAGTTTCACCCTCAGATTATGACAATCGGCTGGGATGGGAGAACTAATGAACTTCAAGAGTACACCCGCAAAAGTAGACTTTGCACATCAAAATTCCAGTAAATATTGCCTAGCTATTGATTTGTTCAGTAATTTTCTTTTTATAAAGACCTAAATCTACTTCTTTTAAAATCTGTAAACCTAAAAAATCTTCACAACAAAATCAACAACCTCTACCCGATATTATTTTTACCTTCACCTGAAGTTACAAAGTGCACCTGAAGTTACAAAGCCCCCACTTTGTAACTTCATCCCCACTTATTCATAGATTATATCTTCACCAACTAACTATCTGCAAATAACTTTTATTTTATTTATTTATTTATTTATTTATTTTTTAAATTTAGATATGAACTTATCCCAACAAAATAATATCTACTGCAGAAAACCTTTCTTTTTAAAAAAAAAAAAAACTAAAGATTTTTCCCAAAAATAACTTTATAAGCTAAAGACTAATTTATTATTGGGATTTTTAAAAATGACCAAAATATGGATATTTTTTTTAAAACTGCGGTTGATTTTTTTCTTTCAAAACTATAGTGTTGACAAAAAATTTTCAAAAATACATTGGTTGGTCTTATGTACAAATAACAACTTAAAGGTCGTTGATGGTCAATGCAAATGTGTATTTGAAATTGTAGTGATCTCCAAAAACAGGATGATAAAAAACTAAAAAAAAAACAAAATCTTCTTAACAACAACCATAAAACAATGCAATACAAAACATTTTTTTTTAATCTTTTGTTGTTCCCTGGTTGTTGTTGTTATTTAGTTTTTTAGTTGTTTTCTTGTTGTTGTTTGGTTGTTATCACTTTTTTATTTTTTTGGTTGAATTTATTTATTTAGTAAAAATCATCATAAAAAAAACAACCATATTTATTGAATTTATATAGTAAAAAAAATATTTCATTTTTTCAAATTTTAACTCATTTACTCAAAAATTTATAATATTTTAAAAATAAAACAAATAAAATAGAGTTAAAAAGCAACTTAAAGCACGTAAAAGAATGAACAATAACCTAATAACAACTAAAAAAATAGCAACAATAATCTAATAACAACCAATTTGAATAACTCTATTTGTCTCCATTTTACAAAGCAGCAACAACAACCAAAACAAGAAGAATAATAAAACCCAACAATCACCCAATTACTAGAAAACAAAAAGAAGAAAATTTAATACATACCTCTTACAATTTTTTATTATTTGTGACATTTTAGATTTTCAGTAGACAAAAAAAAGATAGAGAAGTAAAATTTTATAAGATTTAAGATGAAAATATAATTGTAACATCTATGGATCACCTCTCTTTCAATAAAAACATGTAAAAGATTCTTTTTGAACATGTTATGGTTAGTATGAGAATAAACAAGAAAAACAAGTAGAAGAGATGAATAGAAAGAAGATATGAAGAAGAAGAGGAAATGAAAAGACAAGAACATAACGTAAAAATGAAAAAAAAAAATTTTAAAAATCTGTTTCATGAAATCACAAAATACAAATGTTGAAAAAAAAAACACCATATTTTTAAAAGTTGCGGTAAAAAAAAAAAAAAACCGTTAATTGGACTTTGAGTCATGGACTTGTGAGCTCAAGTTAGGTGACTTGGATTTGGATTGGAATTTTGATTTTGGGCCAACTTATGATATAGCTTTTCCTGAACATCAATTCTTTTGTAAGGATTTTTTGTATACTTTTAGCCAGCCCAAAATTCAGGTTGATGACAATTATATTAATATTTTATAAATATTATAATATTCTCTATATATTATACCAACATTTTTTGTTTAATTTTGGCTTAATAATTATTTGTGTAAAAATTATTAAACGAGCAAGGGTCTTATGCAAGAGGATCCTCTTTCCCCATACTTGTTTCTTCTCTGCACAGAGGGTCTGAGTGCCTTAATTCGGTGCAAGGAAGTACAGGATTGATTCATTGTTTTAAAACTACTAGAGTTGCCTTGACTGTGAGTGACCTTTTCTTTGCAGATGATTGTTTCTTGTTCTTTAGGGCAACTATTGAGGAAAGTCGAGAAATAGCTCAACTCTTGACAGTGTATGAGCAAGCCATGGGTCAATGTGTAAATTTTAATAAATGCTCTTTATCTTTTTCAGCAAAAATACAAGACCTGAAAATAGACAAAGGATTATTGACTTGCTTGGTGTAAAGGAGATGGATGTTAATGATAGATGCTTGGGTTGTCTTTCTTAATAGGGAGGCAGAAGGGAGAGGTGTTTAATTATATTCAAGATAGAGTTTGGGAAAGAGTACAAGGTTGGAACCGAAGAAATTTATCTCAGGCAGGGAGAGAGGTACTACTCAAAGCAGTAGCCCAATCTATTCCTAACTTCACTATGCAGGTCTTCTTACTCTCCAAAGATCTATGTGAGGAGTTAGAATGGATAATGGATTCATATTGGTGGGGCAATAATAGATCCAACTCTCATAATACAAACTAGTGAAGATGGGAAAAGATGTGTGGTCCTAAAGCTTTAGGTGGTTTGGGATTCAAGAAGCCGAGACTTTAATATATCCATGTTGTGTAAGCTAGCATGGAAATTTTTGAAGGATCCAAATTCCCTAGTGTGTCAGATTTACAAAGCTGAATATTTCCCGAACTCTTCTTTTTTGGAAGTAACTTTGGGTTGTAATCCTAGTAATAGTTTGTCGGAGTGTATTGGATACTCAGAACATTATCAACGCAGGTTGAGAAATGAGAATCGGGAATGGTAAGGACACTACCATCTGGAAGGTTCCATGGCTGCCAGTTGCAGAAAATGGTTATGTAACTTCAGTGGTTGTCACGGGTATGGAGGGTGGAGTGGCGAGTGACTTACTAAACCTGGAGGACGGTCTTGGAATATTCAGAGGTTGAATGTTATTTTTATTGATAGAGACAGTTTTGATCCTGACAATTCCCCCAAGTCGTAGGAGTGTTACTGATGATTGGTATTGGTTCTATGAGAATCGGGGCACTTTCTCTGTTAAAAGCTGTTACTGATCTTTACAAAGTTTTGATACTATCGACAAGAGCAAGGGTTTATGGAAGAGATTGTGGAAGTTATCGATGCTAGAAAAGGTTAAAATTTTGATATGGAGAGCAAAAAGAGATTGTCTACCAGTCCAAGATCTGCTGAGATGAAAAAATATTATTGTGACCAACTTGTGTCCCTTGTGCAATGAAGATACTGAATCAATTAATTACTCATGCTCGTTATCTTTCCCATGGTTCAACTCTCCAAGTACTAATCACTCCTTTGGAGAAACATTAGATAATCTCTTCATAAACTATAGTAATGAGGAATGTGAGATAATATGTATGCTTTGCTGGAGCTTACGAAACAGAAGGAACGTGTTCATTTGGGAACGACAACTTTTATCAACTAATCAAGTCCTCAGTATCGCGACAGGTATGTTATTACAATGGAAATAGCAAGGGAAGAAATAAGATGTATCTCTTATCCAGTTTCTGATTTTGGTAATGGTGCGGTTAAGTGGTTAAAACCAAATCGAGGCTGGCTCAATATGAACATTGGTGCTGCATTGTTTCAAGACCTTGGTAAATGTGGTTACGGCTGTTCTATATGAGGTGAAATTGGTACTTTTATAACGGCTCATACATCTGCTTCGTTAGGTCTTCTCTCCCCATACGGAGCAAACGTTCTGAGTTTGCGAGAGGCTCTGAGCTAAGTGAAAAGGAAGCAGTTGGATAGTATCGTTGTCAAGATGGATGCACTTGGAGTTATAAAGGATATATGGAGTCAGATGATATTATGGTTTGATACTTGAAGATTGTAAGGTGTTAGCAAATGACTTTAAGGAAACTATTTTCTATTTTGTTCGTTGATCTGCGAATAGAGTTACCCATCAGCTTGCAAGGGCTGCTCGTTCTATGACATATCCTCAAGAGTGGACGAATGCTCCTTCCTTTTTGTAAGATGCTTTTGTTGCTGAAATTAATTATCATTCTACCTTTCAAAACAAACTTAAACTAATACATTTTTATCCGAATTCAAAATTAAAATAAATTAAAAACACTTCATTTTTTAAGTTAATAAACAAAATAAAAAATTTACTATTACAATCTTCTCAAGCCATTGAACAACAAAATTTTAAGCTAGAATACAAATATGAAAACTAATCTACTCAAGCCATTGAACAACAAAACTTAAATCCAGAATACGAACATAAAAACTAGTCCAATCAAAATAATCTCTCATGTTTATTCTTAACTAGATAAAGCTTTACCAAGGCCCACGTTGTACCATTAATCCCCACAAAAATGACTTTTGTAATATTTTTAAAAATTCTCTATTTTTAAATATTATCAATAAAAATATCCTAAATTTTTATTTTTTACAAATCTACCCTATCATAATTAAAAAAAAATATCTTTTATATTTTCAAAAATACACCCATATTTTTCTTTTTGATTTCTCTAACTTTTCTCTTTTTTTATTAATTTCTTAACCTTTTTATTTTTTATTTTTCTCTTATTTTTTTACTTTATTTTATAATTTTTTTTATCCTTTCTTCTTTTATATATATATATTCTCCTACTCTTCTTTTTTCTTTTCTTCTTTTTTTTTATTTTTTTCTTTTCTTATTTTTTATAAATTTTTATTTATTTTTAATTTTTAATTTTTGTACTTCCCTTTTTTCTTGTTATTTTTTTTCCCTTTTTGGAAAAATTATTTTCCATAATTTTCCTTTATTTATTAGTAAAGTATTAGCTAATATATTTTTTGAGAATTTTATTTTATAAATTCCTCAAGTGGTTTATAAGAATACACAGAATCTGATGGTAAAAATACAAACAACTCACATGCATCAAATTTCTTATACATAATTGATTATTCAAGTTCTTAATGTGTAAAAGATGTATCATTCATTATAATTGAACCAACTTGACTATTTCTAAAATGTGACAATAGAACTTTAGATAAGAAAAATAAAGTCAAAATTTAAATATCTAATGATTCTAAAATAGAACTAATTTTATCAATATATTTCAAGCATGAAAAATATAATTTTAACATTTTTAAGATTTCAAGTAGTTTAATGTGTTTTAAAATACAAAATAATGTCTTATAACTTTAAATTAAATAACCAATCCCAAAATATATCATAATATAATTTAATAATAAGTTAGTAAGTGAAAGATGAAGATAGATGTAGCTCAGATGGTAGAATACTTGCTTAGCATGCAAGAGGTGTAAAAATCGATACCTCACATATCTATTCTTTTATTAGGTAGCATGTATTTAATTTGTTGCTTTTTTGTTTACTTTTAGTTTCTGATTTTATTTTAAAAGTGAAGGAAAAGTTGGATGTGCTTTTGGTGCCTTTTGTTTTGATTTAGGAGATGTTGCTGGTTGTGAAAATAGTTCTTATGATTTAGAGTTTATTGAAACTGTTGATGGTGGTGATGAGTTAAAAGATTTTGTTGGGGTATGTTTTGTTTTATTATTTTTGCATCGTATTGGTTTCTATTTGGTTTATGATATTTTGTTTTGTATTTTAGTTTTAAAGGTGATAAGAAATTGTCTGAGGATGTTTGTTTTAATCCCATTATTAAAGATAGTTCTATAAAAAATGGTGTTGATGGTGATGAAGTGTTGAAAGATTCTAATTTGGTGTGTTCCTTTTTTTATTATATTAATTTATGTTTGTTGTATTTTCTATTTCTCGCTTCTGATTCATTTTTTGTATCCTTTTGGTTTATTTTTGGTTTTTGATTCTTTTTTAGTATCTTTTTTGTTAACTTTTGGTTTTCGATTCATTTTTTCTAATTTTTTTTGGCTTTGAAGAATGTATATGAAATTTTTGGTTCTATATAATATATAATATATAATATATAAGAGATGATTTGGTTAAATCCACACATGAATTGATTAAGTTAAATTAAATAAAAATCAATCACAAATTAGTTATGGGTGGATGTTTAGCCCAATGAATCAATCAATTACAATTATTTGAAGAAACCCCTTTTCGATGTGAGTACTTGAAATTGCAAACCTCAATGAATCAATCAATTACAAATCATAGAGGAAAACGAATTCAAAGAAAAGCAACCAAATAATTATATTTATATTTGAATTTTGATGATTTGGATGTTTTGGAAAGTAAAGTTGTTGATCCAATCACCATTGTAGTGAATGAAAATAAGCAGTTGACGCATTTCCTGCAAGTAAAATATGTATCAGCAACTAAAAGTAAACCAAATATATTCTAAAATGAACTTGAAATAGATGTCATTGAATTATTTTAGAAACCAAATGTAAACTAAAAGGATTTTAAAATGAAGCCAAAATATATATTATTTCATGATTTTTCAAAGAACTTTAAATATATGTCATTGAATTGTTTTAGAAAATAAACGTAAACTAAAAGAATTCTAAAATGAAGCAGGCACATATATTATTTCTTGATTTTTCAAAGAATTTTAAACAAATGTCATTGAATTATTTCACAAATCAAACATAAATTGAAAAGATTCTAAAATGAAGCAGACATATACCTTATTTCTCAATTTTGCAAAGAACTTTAAATAGATGTCATTGAATTGTTTCATAAACCAAACATAAACTGAAAGGATTCTAAAATGTCATTATACTGTATAAGCTTATTAATCATCAAGCTATATTGATAGCAAACAAAAAGTGTTAAACCTCTTTTATATATAAGGAGTAAGGATTTCATAGACCATGCTTAGAGTGAATATCAAAGAAAAAAAGGAAAACCTAGACAATAACTAGATTAAAGCATAATCAAGGCTAAAATGAACATGGAAAAAATTGCAATGAATTGCAAAATAACAAGGGATGGAAAATCCCTAAATGCACGTAAAAGTTATAAAGATCAATGGAACTTTGTTAAGTAATATAATCTACTTTGATTTTCTATAAAAATTGAAAAAATCCAAAACAAGGTCTTAAATTTCATAGTTAAAAGAACTATCTATTTGACCATGGAATGATTAGAGCATTCCTCATATAATTTTCTTATTCATGTAGTGCCATCAGGAAAATGAATGAAAATAAATACGGGGCAAAAGCTTAGACACCATAGGTCTAGCTTGAAGCCCACTTATATTATAATTGAGGTGCCTATATAATAAACTCCAAAGGAGTTTCTTTTTCTCCTATGTATTTTATTAGTGATACAGGTATTTCAAGCACTTACTAATCTATATAAAGTAGTGTATATGAATGCCTCAGGGTATAGCTATGCCAACTCTAAGTTCAAGGTACAAAGATGCCCATGTTATAAAAAATGATGGCATCAATTAGCATTTGATTCTAAATTAAGCAGTTTGCCATCCAGAAAAAAGAATAAAAAAGAATCTAATCATATTTTACTATTTTGTTTTGTAATGTTTCAAAAAAAATAATCAAAGGATATTCACTTCTTTAAACGTTGGAGCATGGCTGCATCTAACTCCCAAGGGAGATTTATGAAATACATGACAATAAATCTTAGGATTAACAATCCACTAACTCATAGAAATAAAATGTTTGACACTAAGCAAACACATGAGCATGTAAGTGTGTTTTCTTTGAAGGGAAAAAATAACAAATGTGAAAAAATAGCTCTATCATATTAACTCAGCAAATTAAAATATGTCACCCAATACATACACTAATAGTCCACTTCGCAAATCAACCAAAGGATGATACAACCATTAAGATCCATACCACAGACAACAAGTTGAAGAATTAACAACTTAAAATGACCCATTTATATTACTCACACATTGCATGTACCTGAGAGAAAAAAATGAATTCCCAATTCACCTCTAACTCCATAAAGCTAACTTTCACACTTACATAAATACCCAAATCTAAATCACTAAGCTTTATCCAAATCACAACAAACAACACTTTATAACTATTAACACATAAACTTAAACAAATATATCTAATCGAGCCACGATCCATTTCAGATACAAAACCCAAAAACAAACACCAATATATAATTAAAATAACAAAAATTAACTGGATCCAAATGAAGAAAAAAACCTAAATGTAATGAAGAAAAAATATTACCTTCCTAAACTTCTTCTTTGGCCATAGCCTTTTTTTTAATCGAAAGCTCTTTTTTGGCTTGACCAAACAAAAAAAAAAGGGAGAAGAAGCAAAGAGCTAAAGAAGAAAAAGAAGAACTGAAGAAGAAGCCTTTTTTTATAACGTTAATAAAAAAAAGGGAATTTGCGTAATTAAAATTGACCAAAGGCGTATTCATGTAAATTTAAAAAGTTAAGATATTTTTGTTGTTTTACTTCTGTTTTGTAGCATTTATGAAAAAACCCCACGACTTTTTGCGACACATTTAAGCAGATTGAAAACATAGAAATCGAACACAAAGCAAAATTAATAGGAATCTTTTTACAAAGAACTAAACAACAATTTTTTAAAAAAAATACAATTGATTTTTTTTTCAAAAATAAAGTTTTTGATAATAATATTTTCAAAAATATTGTGGTGGTTTTAAAGAACCAAAATAAATAAAACAACCAAATAAAATAGCCATGAAAAAAACTAAAATAATCAAAACAACCAAATAAAAATAACTGAAATAACGAAAATAAAAATAACCATGAAAACAATCGAAACCACCAAAATAACCAAAAATAACATAAAAATAATCACAACACACACTCATCAAATTAACAAGAACACATGAATTCTCAAAAATCTATCAATACCCATAGCAATAAAAACACAAATCCAAAAATAAATTTATTAATATCCATAGCACTAGAAACAAAAATTCAAAAACAAAATGAGAGAAAAAAATTAAGAAGAGACACAAACCTAAATCCAAGAGTCACTCATCAAACAAAAAAGAATCCATGAATTGAAAAAAAAAATCTATCAACACTCATAGCACCAAAAACACAAATCCAAAAAAAATAAAATTAGAAAACAAAGAAAAAGAAGAAGAAGAAGAAGAAAAAAAAACATCAATGAGAATGGAATATGGTTGAATGGAGAGTGATTGTCTTTTTTCCCTTGTGATGAAAATATAGTATGAGTTAATACAAATTCAAAAACAAATCAAAGAAGAAGAAGAAACAAAAAACTTTTAAAAGATCTTGTTATTTAAACATGGGAATTTACAACTAAAAAAACCTATATATTTAAGAACAATTAAGTTAAAGTTGTTGTTGAATGTAATTTTTCTAAATTAATAATCAAGGATGATATACATATTGTAAAGGAATTTCCATTAAAGATTGTCAACAAAAGCCCCAAATATCATGAACAATATATAATGATTTGGAAAAAGTTATTATCTTATGATAGTATATTCTTTCAATGGCATCATAAGAAACAAACTAAAAAAATAGTTAGTACAAACTGGGTGAAATCATGTTGAAATTGAATAGTTTGATAGTATAACTTCCTTCAATATCTTGATAAATCAATAATTCAATCTTTATCTTTCTTTAATGAAATCAAATTTAAGAACAAAATACAAGAGTTAAATTTGACTAACAATTAATGTGAAAAAAGATCAAATAGGGCTTTAAATGAGCTATTATATATTAAAAGTTTGTAACATGAAAGAACTAGTTAATAATAAAACGTGCTTCATGCTTGATAATACAGTAATATTGAAATATATTATTATAAATCATGATACAATAGATGTTATAAATCATTCTTGACAATATAGTAATATCAAAATATATTATTATAAATCATGATACAACAAATGATTGTTAGATAGTTTTTATGGATGGTGTATTCTCTAATTTTAGGTAAAATTGCATTAATGGTGTTTGTACTTTTTAATTTTTGAAAATTTGATATCCAAACTTTTTTTTATTCAATTGAGTTTCTGAACCAAGAAAAAATAGGTTAGACAAGTGCTTTTGACCTATATGGCTACAACTGGCACAATGACTCAACATGTGTGGAATTAAAGTATAATGATTCATTCTCCATATCAACAATTTTAATGAAAAAAAGAACTTCCAAATAAAAAATATTAGATGACTGAATTATCCTTATTAAAAAATGTTAATCTCATTGAAATAACCTAAGTTTAACCTAGGTGATGGTGGTGGTGCTGGTGCAAGCTCTTGTTCAACTAGGTACTCTACCATTAAAACAATAATAACTTCAATGATATTAATATTTTCAAAAAAAAGATTTAAGAAAGATGCAGAAATAAAAGTACATGTTGGTATGGGTGAGTTATTGGTCATTTTGGGTTAGGTCACTAGAAATGGTAAAAATAGCTTAAAAACTTGAATAGCTTCAAGAAGTATAGGTAAGATGGACATTTTGAGTTTGAATATGATATTATTTTGTAAAATTCTTATAATTTGTTTACTTGATTAAAAGATATGCTTTATGAAGATACCTAATTCCTAATTTTAATTCAATTATTGCAGATTTTTCTCAATGCACTTCTTCTCTTAATGATTCATCCTTTTGATTCTAGTCATGTACCTCTTCTTTAGTGTTCCACTATAACTATTATTGATTTTGAGAACCAAACTCAATAACAAAGATAAGTAACATAAAAACAAAAAAGAAGTAACTTTATAATAGAGTAACAACAGTAGCATATGAAAAATATTCTTTTGGTTATGATCTGGTAAGACAATACTTGCCTAAAGTTATATAGATATTTTTTCTGCTCCATCATCATCTTCTTGAGATCTTAAATGCTTAAAAACCCACACCTATTAATACATCCATAACTACCACCAACAATAGGGTCTTTTATCATCTACATTTAGTTCTTTTGAGTGTGTCAATTGAGTCCATAACTCATCTAATTTTTATAATTAATTCATAAGAGAATGAAGTCCAAATCATTCATCTCTTAATAGAGTGTGTAGAAGTTTTTCAAGAAAAGAAATGCTTTTCAACAAAAGTACTTATAAAGCAAATCATTTCTTACTTGTCTCTCTAGTTCAGGCTCCGCACAGTGGCTAACTACTTCACCAAAGTCTTAGGATAAAGAATCTATATACTACCTATAATATCCAATCCATCAATCTCTTAGATATTTTTCAGATTTTGAATTAGAATTCTAAATTCCAAATGTTAATTTTATTTATTTTATTTATCTATATGTTAGCATAACGTCATGGCTATTTTAGTAAAACTAATATTCTTATGTATTTGCCAAATTATATGGCATTTGAGTCATTTTTCTAGGTTCCATAATACTATATTGATAGTGCCATATATGTCCAAATCAGTTAGATGCACTTGCATGACATATTTTTTCTTGATTTCGACACTCGATTGAACAAAAATAGCAGTTCAGACATCATATTATCAAAAATTAAAATGTTCAGACACTATTAGTGCAATTTTTCCTTAATTTTATAAAGAATTCAAAGTATGTTAACACTTTAAATCAAATAATGGCACAAATATTTATAGTTCATTGTGATCGAACATTGATAATATTAAAAATTTATTTATGAGATAAAATTACTTGTTAATATAAATTTATTATTTTGTAAATAATACTGAGCCAAATAATTATAATTATGCGAAAAAATAATAAAATCCAAAATATAAGGATGACTAGTGAAATAAGCCTAAACTTATGGGTACTAATTGTTGGTTTCCTTTTATACCTTCTTCTACTATTTATAAAACCTTTAGAATGGCCTTTATTTATTTTAAAAATTGCATTGGTTGGTTAAAAAAATTATAGTTTTACATGTTCTCACTTACATTTTTCATTCTAATTCTCATGATGTTGAGTATAAGAAACAAAATGTTATGTTGACCCTTTTTTAAGAAAATTACACAAATGTATAACTTTGGGCTTCAATTTTCATTAAAAAAAAGCCCATGTTTTATTGAAAATTACATGCATTTCCTTTTTATTTTCACACATGCCCTATTTTTTTCAATGTTGCCTCTTCTCGCTTTTCTTCTTCTTCTTCTCCGTTTCTTATTCTTTTTTTTGTTTCTACTCATTTTTTGCAAATTTTGATCCTTAGATGTTCATCTTTCTTTCTTTCAAAATCTCATTTTAAAGTTACAGTATTGAAATTTAAACTTCCCATTATTTTATTGACTTTTTTTAAATCTAAAATTTATTCTTTAAAATATAAATTACCCATTATTTCAATTAATGATGGTTTTAAAATGGCAAATACACATTCTTCAAAATCTCCTGATTTTAATATTAAAAAATTGAAGAAGTTAGTAACGTTTGAGAGTGAAGTTTTAAAGGGAAAAGGTTTTGAAGTTACAATGGTGAAGAAAAGTGTTACTAGTGGTTTGAAAAAAGGAAGAAAAAGTGATTTTGATTTTAAGTCTAAAATGAAATCCACTTCTAAAGGTAAAAGAAGTTTGGATGAGGATAGTGGTGATGATGAGAGTTTGAAGAAGAAAATGAAAATAATAATTGAGGAGCCAGTTCAATATGAATAAGTTACTATGAAGGTATATTGTTACTTTTTTCAAAATTTTTGAATATTATACTAATATTCTTTAAATTTTATTGTTGCTATTTATTGTTTTTGGGTTTTAATATATATAGGATTGGCATTCTTTCATTCTTCCTACTAATTATTTTATTACAAAAGTTGGTTGCTCTTTGAGTTACAATGTGATTGTTAATATTAAAAAGGTATTGAATGAAGAATAATTGGCCTTGTTTAAGGCAACTTGTTTTGGAGTATTTCTTGACATTGCAAAGTTTGAAGTTCAATGTCAACTAATTCATTCTTTCCTTTTACATAAATTAAAGTAGCCAAATGTCAGAGGAATGTGGTTTAAGGTTTATGGTGTTAAATTGAAATTTGGTTTAGATGAATTTGCCTTTATTTCAAGCTTGAATTGTGTTATTAATTTTAGTGTGTATTTGAAAGAAAATTATCCTGTTGATAAATATTTTGGTGGTCTTAATAAGATCAATAAACAATCTGTTTAGGAGTGCTTTATTCCTAATAGATGGGAAAATAATGAAGACTGCTTAAAAAATTATTGTTTTGTATTTTGTGGAGTTTTTTTTATTTTCATCTTTATAGGATAAGATTATTCCTAGGTAGACTTTAGATCTTATTACAAGTGGTTTTGAGACCTATGCTTAGGGTAAAGATTTTTTTATGTGACATTGGATTCATTGAAAGGAAGATTTGTTAAAAAGGGCAAAAAATCGCATCATGGATTCTTTTATAAGTTAAATTGGTTTCCATATGCATTTCAAGTGTGGTTTTATGAGTGTTGTCCATATATAGTTGGAAAATTATGTAATTTTCGTAGTGGATATGTTTATAGTGGTCTTCTGCCACATATTCTAAAATTTGATCGTGATGTAACTCTGTGTTTTAAGACTTTGCAGCAAAGTATCTTCAGAGAATCATCAAAGAAGGTGATTACTTTTATATTATTTTTGTAGTTTAATTGTATTTTCTTTTCTTTTTTTTTGAAGCTCAGAAACATTACCCCATGTATTGCTGAAAGGGAAAAGTTGAATTTAGTGGTTTTTATAATAAAAGGAAATCTACTACTATTGGTAATATGGAGGAAAGTTTTAAAAAAGACTTTATTATTCTTTCATTTATTTTAAAATTAGACAAAGTTCTTTTGGGGCTGAATTTTAAGAGTCTTCTGTTCTTAGTTCAGGGTTAAGAAAAGTTATTCAAACTCAAGAGCTTTTTGTCAAAAAAGGTGAAGGAGTTGAAGAAAGATATAGTTAAAAAGTTTGATACTATTTTTGGGTATCTTAGGTTAGTTATGGACAAGCTAGGAGTTACTACAACTGATGAGGTGTGGTTCATTTATTTATTTATTTATTTTTTGTATTTTGTAGTTTTCATATATTGAAAATATTTTAATTTGATACTATTTTTTTAAGACTGTTAATATTGGTAGAGTGAATGTTAGTTCTGGTGGAATAGGAGACTAGGGTAATAATGAGGATTACTCTAATGATAATTTTGACCATGTCATAAAGAAAAGTCATGATGATGAGGTATGTTTTAATATTATTTAGTAGTACACTTGTATAATATATTCTAAAGATTCTTATCATATTATGTTTTTGTTGTAGTTGTGTTAATTGTTTTATATTGTTTTGTGTTTTATATGTATAATATACTAGAAATATTCATATATGATTCTTTTTTTTTCCAAACTACAGATGGTGCGAAGAATGTTAGTACTGAAATGAAGACAGCTGAAGAAGGAGATGATAAAGAAAGCTCTAATGAAAGCAATAATGATGAAAAGAATGATGAGGAGGAAGAAGAAGACAATGATGAAGATATTATTGATGTTAATAATATTGAGAAAAAGGATAAAGATGGAAATAGAGAGGGTGATGTTAGTGGTCTTGGTGTTAGAGGTTGTTGTTTTTTATATTGTGTTTTTCTTTTTTTTATGTCATGACCCAAACTAAGAGTCATGACCGGTGCTAGGAAACGAGAATTCTTTCGAATCCAGAACCTGTAGCAAGCCTAAGAAAATAAAATCATACAATAAATAAATAAAAAGTACGATATAATTAAAATTTTTCTGAATCAATATATGAAATAAATACTTCAAATCCTTTCATAAATGTATACATATTCGTACAATGTTCAAATACAAATTCTCAGAGTATTTAACATCAAATAAAATAATACACTTCCGATACAATAACATTACTACTGTAGTTTCTAGAATACAATTCAAAGTTCAGAATATACATTTGCATAAAATAGCCAGGACTGAAAAACACCGGTGAGGAACTCTACAACTAAGGTCTGACGATATAGGATCTCCTGAAAAAATAATTAAGGAGGGTTAGACCTCACTGGCTGAATTATTATAATATATATACATGCAAACTAAACCATAACAATCAGGCATTCTTATATATATATATATATATATATATATATATACACACACACACACACACACACATATTTTACACGAATGCCAAACTCTGCCTTTATAAATATACTAAATGTAGAAAAAGTTTGTTTTAATTCATGAAGAATCCATAGAACCCTAATAATAGCAATCCCTAATCAACCCCATCAACACTCTAGCCATATAGGCTCACTTGATTCCAAATAGAACACTTATTCCAATCTGGATAGCAGATTGGCCCCGAGACACTAAGTCGACCGAGCTCCAGCAGTCTGACTGTCAGTGTGATTGGCCCCGCAATCACACTATCTAACATACCATTAATCTTAGTCAAATCAATTAAATCAATTATAATCACCCAAAACTAACTCTCACTCAACCCTTATCTATCGTACCGGTATATACACGATCTTTGTGTTGTCCACTAGGAAGCACGTTCTATTGATATCCTTCATTTACAAAAATCATTTATTCTGAAAATAATTAATGTGGAATGATATTCCTAATAATAAAATCAACCATATATATATACCAAAAATATACCTAAAATACACCCAGTATATTTTGGGTATATATATATAAATATGTCAAATAAAATATGAAATAAACTAAAGATAAATCATTAATATGGTAAAAAAAACAATTTAAATGAGTAACAATAATATAACATGCATTTTCTTAAAAATATACTTAAATATACAAAATATATACCCTAAGTACACAAATCATTTAATAAAACATTTATATATAAATATTCATTTAAATATGTGTTTAGGTTTAACATATATTCACAAATATACTAAAAATAAACCTAATTATCTAGCATGCATATATCAAAAATAAATCCTAAATATACCACTAATGTGTTAGGTTTAATTTAATAATAAAACATGTATTTATTTGGAAATAAATCAAAATATACCAAAAATAAACTTAAAAACAATTTAAGTGTAGGTTTATAATTTAGTATGCAATTATTTAAGAATAAACCTAAATTATACTATTCATTTAATAAAATAATTATGGTTCGATGCACATTTAAATCATGTATAAATATTAAATTATAATAAATATAAACTTAAATATCTAACATACATATATCAGTGATATATTAAATGTATATAGAAAATATACAAACATTTATATATCAAGATATACTAAAAATAACCGAAAATATACCAAATCATATTATAATTAAATTACTGTTTAAACATATAATGAAAATGGAAAAAAAAATCCTAAGTCATGCATCCTATATGCAATGCATATATATATAGTATAATAACTCACATGTTAGCGCTCCACGAGACAAACTCGGCGGGCCTGATCCGTTAGGCCTCAGTCTCGGCGCAACTAGACAAACAAAAGACAACATGAAATCAGAATAAATTTAACGGAAATTCTAAAGACTCGATCTATAATTTTAGACACAAAATTAGAATAGAGATTTGACCAGACATCACGTTTTACAAGAATTCTATCGAAAATCTGACAGAACCTCTCCTGTAAAACAGACATCTCTCTACTCAAAGAGTAGAGTCAATCTTGCAAAGAAAACAC
Organism: Mallotus nudiflorus; assembly: GCA_947683625.1. Taxonomy (NCBI): domain Eukaryota; kingdom Viridiplantae; phylum Streptophyta; class Magnoliopsida; order Malpighiales; family Euphorbiaceae; genus Mallotus; species Mallotus nudiflorus. The sequence goes on from CANTUR010000460.1 coordinate 5,829,684, forward strand.
ACTTCGAAATAACACCAAATTCACAACCACAATCCCTCGATTGGACTCCAAACTATAATTCACCGACCGAGGTTCACAATTCACAAAATAATTATAAAATATCAAAAATGAGCTTATATAATAAAAATACATTTTATAAATCCAAATTACGTAATTAACCCTAAAACACGTTAAAAATCGATAAAAACTCATTTATTTAGAAAAATCGTATATTATATATATAATTTGAAAATAATTTATGAAAAATAGTTTTAATTAGTTAAAAATATTAAATAATTTGTAGAAATCATTTTTATACCCTAAATAACTATTAAAACCAATTTAATTACATTTTTAGCCAATTTAGTTTAAAGATACCAAAATACCCCTATATTACTAAAATAAATCCAAAAATTCACCAAAAATAATATAATTACTCAAAATTAATCTTCTCAACATATATTTCCATAATATCAATAAATATACTCAATTAACCAATTTATTTCAATTAAACACATAATTAACCCTATTTTTCAAAATTACATAAACTTAATAAATTCCAAATAAATATATAAAAATTCACAAAAATTACAAATAAATTTCTATAATTCATTTCAACTCCTATAATCACCATAAAACACAATTTCATAATTTAATTAATTAATTTTTGAAAATTAGAAAATATTAATAAAATAATCAAAAATTCACAAAAATCAAAATAATTCCCAAAAATCACAAAAAAATTTTGGGATGTAGATTAAGCTTGGGGGATCAACTTTTATTAAGATATTTTCCATGAATCCACCAAAAATTCCTGAAAAAAAATAAAAATCCAAAAATGACCGAAATGAAGAAATCAAAAAACAGCAAAAATGGAGGAGTTAGAGCTCAAACCGAAGCTTGGATTAAGTTCATCGAAGCTTGAGGAGCTCAAGGACATCGGAATCACGAAGAATGGTGGCCGAAATCGCTTGGAACTACGATGAGCTCGAGTTTCGTTTTCTAGTTGCCACAGCCGCTTGTTGACGCTGGAGAAGAAGGTAGAAGACGGCGGAAGGCGACTGGAGCTACTGGAAGGCCAGACGGCACATTGACGGTAGGGGATCGATGGTGACAGGCAATGGTGGATGGTGGTTTGGATGGGTTTTGTGGGAAGATGAGTTTGTGTGTGTATGTTTTATGTTTAATGTACATATATATACATATAATACTTTATATTATAATAATACAATATATATATATATATCTCCACACACATATATATTAACATATATACACACACATATATATATTCACACATATAAATAAAATAATACAACCCTAATATATGTGTGTACATATATATGTAGCACATATATTAATCACGCAGATAATGTAGTTTAATAAAATAAACAATATTAAAATAAAATACACTAAGTTAAATACTATTAAATTAATATCATTCAAAGTAATAAATATGAATAACATAAATAAATTATCTAAAATTCTGAGTCTCAAAATAAATATTAAATTATTTACATGTTAATTTCCCCAAAAATACAATTCCTGGGAAAATTTTACGTAAAGTACTTAAAATAATATAAAATAATTAAAATTAGCTTTAAACAAATAATAACTCTTAAAATATCATAAATATATACAAAAATTATTAAAGCTGCATATCCCGATGCAGTATAAAAATATTTAAAAACTCGGGATATTACAGTCTTTCCCCCTTATAAGAATTCGTCCCTGAATTCCATAAAGAAAATTACAAGATCAAGAAAGGAAAGAGATACGGGTAAGAAGCTCGCATCTCAGCTTTAGTCTCCCACTTATGTTCTTTCACTTTGTTGCTACTTCATGGAACCTTGATCATCTGAATCTAGTTTGAATATAACTATCGAGCTTGATAATTTACAATCTCAATTGATTCCTTCTCAACTTCAGATCTTCATTCAGTTCTATATTGTTCAATTGTAACATGTGCGAAGTGTCCAAAATACACTCTCTCAAAATCGACACATGGAACACTAGATGTACATGAAATAGATTTGGAGGAAAAGCCAATTAATATGCAATCTTATCGCGTCTCATCATACCACTTTTTGGAGACATCTTCAGAATTATAGTCTTCGATCTGAAACTCCATATCTCTGCGTCTAGGATCCACATCGCTCTTCTGATCACAGCAACTTTCTCCACTGTATTCTAAACCATCTCATATCTAGTTAAGACTTCTTTCCATAAAAGCCTCAAGTGGTGTCATTCCAATGTTGCTATGGTAGCTGTCATTATAAGCGAATTCTACAAGTAGCATATAATCAATCTAGCTACCTTCCAGATCCAAAACACACATCTTCAATATATTATTTAGTGTCTAGATCGTCCTCTCAGACTGTCATCTGTCTGAGGATGAAAAGCAGTATTGACATCCAACCAGGTGTCTATTACTCTCCACAATCTCTGCCAAAATTGAAAGGTAAACACTGTACCTTTACCATATACAATGGACAAAGGTAGTCCATGCAGGCACACAATATGCTTCATATGTAGCTTAGCCCACTTAGCTACTAAATAAGTGGCTTCCACTAGCCAAAAATTAGCTGACTTGGTTAATTTGTCTATAGTCATTCCAATGGAATCATATTCACCCTTCGAACGAGGTAACTAACCACAAAAATCATAGCCATTCTTTCTCATTTCCACCCAAATTCAAAAGAGATCGAAACTTCCTAGAAAACTTCTGATGTTCAGCTTTCACCGGCTGGCAATTTAAACACTTAGAAATATAATCAGTCACATCCTTCTATAATCCAACCCACTAGTACTGATCCTGAATACTGTGATAATTCTTGGTAATTATCTGGATGTACACTGCAAGTTCATTTCCACAGCTTATATAGAATCCCTTTCTCATATTACAACATCAACCCTGTATCATTAACTTGGGCATCTCCTATCAGCAGATCATTCTATGGTGATATGCCATGATGACATGCTATGATGAATGTCATGATGAGATGATATAATGAAATGTTATGATGAAATGCTAGAATGAAATGTCGTGATGAAATGCTATAATTAGATGCTATGATAATATGATGAAATGTTGTAATGATATCAGGTCTTATCCTCTAAAGTTCATGTAACCCTCAGATCAATCAGTTTTCTTTAGCACTTGGAAGCTGTTCTAACAAACTTCTGTTCACACAATCTTCCCATTCTTCTGAGTTATGCGGGTCATAAGAGCTGTAATTCTAGAGAATTCTGTTCAGATTTCCTATGATACCCAATTAAACCCAGAAAATTATAGATCTCAATGGATTCAGTCAGTCTGGGCTGCTCAGATGCTGTTTCGATCTTTTGTGGATCAACTCGAATTCTATCTTTAAACGCCACACTTCTAAGAAAAACAACACTCTCCACCCAATGATCACACTTCCTAAATTTAGCATAAAACTGACATTCTCTTAGTGTCTGTAGTATAGTCCTCAAGTGATATATGTGCCCTTTCATTCACTTCGAATACACTAGTATATCATTAATGAAGACTACTATAAATTGATCCAAAACTAATGATAACCCGACTTCAAATCAATTTTTGAAAAGAACTGTGCACCCTGTAGCTTATCAGACAGGTCATTTATCCTCAAAAGAGCATACTTGTCCTTCACTATTACCCTGTTCATCTTTCTGCAGTCAATACACAGTCTCAAGGTACCATCCTTCTTCCTTATAATAGGACTAGTGCACCCTAAAGAGAAACATAAGGTCTGACAAAACCTTGGTCATACAGCTCTCGCAATTGCTCCTACAGCTCTGCAAGAGTCATTCTGTAGGGCTGCGTTGAAATAGGAGTTATATCAGGAACCACATCGATACAAAATTCAATCTTTGTAAGGTGGTAAACCTGGTAACTCACAGGTAATTAAAACATCTTCAATCTTTGTAAGGTGGTAAACCTGGTAACTCACAGGTAATTAAAACATCTGGGAGAGACAACTTCTCCACTGAAGTATACTCAACTAGAGCCAAATATTCCTGACAAACATTTCACATCTCATCAAGATTAATTACACCTAAAGACTGAATTCACAATAACTCTCTAAATCTCAATTCTCGATTCAGATGCCAATATATCAAACTTAATCCTATAACACACAATTCTACTAGTCTTCTCTTACTCTGAGCAGTAACAGCCACAGTTAATTATCTCTCCTTGAAGGTGGATGGAAGCATCTTAGAAATCCCTCTTTAACTCAAATTATATGTTGCAGTCAAAACTGACAGCTTGCCATAAGGAATACAAGAGTGCTTCGTCTTCATTAGACATTTTCCAATTCCCCCGTCAAAGCATATTCAAACAACTATGAAACTTGACTAAATGCTATCAAGCTCTTATTAATCTCGGCTATCGTAGCCACAATTATTGCAAATTCAAGTTTAAAAGGAATGCTTGTACTGCTTACAATGACTACCTTAACCCTTAAGTTACAGTTGCCTCTAACCTACCCCTATACTAGATAGGTGTAGTAGAGCTAGAACTATAACCACAACTTGAACTTGAAAAGACTGATTATCAATATTGTCTCTACAGAAGAAATAATTCACATTCACTACATTGAAAAGATATGGAAATCAATAGAATTCAGAATATAGAATATACACAGAATTGACATATCTCAAGTTCTCGGCTAAAATAGAAATTACATCTACTATACGATTGAAGGTATCAGGATTGCATCCTGCGAAAATCCTGTTGCAGAAGCAACATCATTGCAATGCTAGGCCACCAGCTCCTCATTCAATTATTCCCGCTGTCAACAACAATCATCAAGCCTTCTAAATCCATCTCTACCCCTACACCTAACAGGCTGCATAGGGGGGTAGAACCTCATGCTTAGAAGATCAACTATCATCGATCTCATTGATTGATAGAGCGACTCATGCTCAAGGCAATCAATAAGGATCAAAAATAAACAAATAGTTCAAACAATCATAAACATCAACAGACACCCTAACGGTTATGCGAAATTCCTAATGCAAGAAAGACTTTTCAAAGACATGACCGAACCTAATTCACTGCAGTAGTTTAACAGAAAACACAACTTTAAAAACCAGGGCCACAACTCAAATAACTAAGCCTTGACACAGAACTCCGCTCTGATACCAACTTTGTCATGACCCAAACTAAGAGTCATGATCGGCGCTAGGGAACGGGAATTCTTTCAAATCCGGAACCTGTAGCAAGCCTAAGAAAATAAAATCATACAATAAATATATAAAAAGTACGATATAATTAAAATTTTTCTGAATCAATATATAAAATAAATACTCCAAATCCTTTCATAAATGTATACATATTCGTACAATATTCAAATACAAATTCTCAGAGTATTTAACATCAAATAAAATAATACACTTCTGATACAATAACACTACTACTACAGTTTCTAAAATACAATTCAAAGTTTAGAATATACATTTGCATAAAATAGCCGAGACTGAAAAACACTAGCAAGGAACTCTACAACTAAGGTCTGACGATATAGGATCTCCTGAAAAAATAATTGAGGGGGGTCAGACCTCACTGAGTGAATTATTATACTATATATACATGCAAACTAAACCATAACAATCATGCATTCTTATATATATATATATATATATATATATACACACACACACACACACATTTCACACGAATGCCAAACTCTGCCTTTATAAATATACTAAATGTAGAAAACGTTTGTTTTAATTCATGAAGGAGATCCATAGAACCCTAATAATAGCAATCCCCAATCAACCTCATCAACACTCTAGCCATATAGGCTCACTTGATTCCAAATAGAACACTTATTCCAATCTGGATAGCAGACTGGCCTCGACACACTAAGTCGACCGAGCTCCAACAGTTTGACTGTCAGTGTGATTGGCCCCGAGACACTTGGTCAACCGAGCTCCAGCAATCACGCTATCTATCACCTCACATCTCAATCAACCCAAAAGATCATTCAATCCACTTATGGACAGTAGACTGGCCCCGAGATACTAAGTCAATCGAGCTCCAGCAGTCTGACTGTGAGTGTGATTGGCCCCACAATCACACTATCTAACATACCATTAATATTAGTCAAATTAATTAAATCAATTATAATTACCCAAAATTAACTCTCACTCAACCCTTATCTATCGTACCGGTATATACACGATCTTAGTGCTGCCCACTAGGAAGCACGTTCTATTGATATCCTTCATTTACAAAAATCATTTATTCTGAAAATAATTAATGTGGAACAATATTCCTAATAATAAAATCAACCATATATATATACCAAAAATATACCTAAAATACACCCAGTATATTTCGAGTATATATATATAAATATGTCAAATAAAATATGAAATAAACTAAAGATAAATCATTAATATGGGAAAAAAAACAATTTAAATGAGTAACAATAATATAACATGCATTTTCTTAAAAATATACTTAAATATACAAAATATATACCCTAAGTACACAAATCATTTAATAAAATATTTATATATAAATATTCATTTAAATATGTATTTAGGTTTAACATATATTCACAAATATACTAAAAATAAACCTAATTATCTAGCATGCATATATCAAAAATAAACCCTAAATATACCACTAATGTGTTAGGTTTAATTTAATAATAAAACATGTATTTATTTCGAAATAAATCAAAATATACCAAAAATAAACTTAAAAACAATTTAAGTGTAGGTTTATAATTTAGCATGCAATTATTTAAGAATAAACCTAAATTATACTAATCATTTAATAAAATAATTATGGTTCGATGCACATTTAAATCATGTATAAATATTAAATTATAATAAACATAAACCTAAATATCTAGCATACATATATCAGTGATATATTAAATGTATATAGAAAATATACAAACATTTATATATCAAGATATACTAAAAATAACCAAAAATATACCAAATCATATTATAATTAAATTACTGTTTAAACATATAATGAAAATGAAAAAAAAATATAAGTCATGCATCTTATATGCAATGCATATATATACAGTATAATAACTCACATGTTAGTGCTCCACGAGACAAACTCAGCGGGTTTGATCCGTTAGGCCTCGGTCTCGGTGCAACTAGACAAACAAAAGACAACATGAAATCAGAATAAATTTAACGGAAATTCTAAAGACTCGATCTAGAATTTTAGACACAAAATTAGAATAGGGATTTGACCGGACATCACGTTTTATGAGAATTCTACCGAAAATCCGACAGAACCTCCCCTGTAAAACGGACATCTCTCTACTCAAAGAGTAGAGCTGGTCCTGCAAAGAAAACACACTTCAGAATAACACTAAATTCACAACCATAATCCCTCGGTTAGACTCCAAACTACAATTCACCAATCAAGGTTCACAATTCACAGAATAATTATAAAATACCAAAAATACCCTTATATAATAAAAATACACTTTATAAATCCAAATTACGTAATTAATCCTAAAACACGTTAAAAACCAATAAAAACTCATTTATTTAGAAAAATCGTATATTATATATATAATTTGAAAATAATTTCTGAAAAATAGTTTGAATTAGTTAAAAATACTAAATAATTTGTAGAAATCATTTTTATACCCTAAATAACTATTAAAACCAATTTAATTACATTTTTAGCCAATTTAGTGTAAAATTACCAAAATACCCCTATATTACTAAAATAAATCCAAAAATTCACCAAAAATAATATAATTACTCAAAATTAATCTTATCAACATATATTTCCATAAATATCAATAAATATACTCAATTAACCAATTTATTTCAATTAAACACATAATTAACCCTATTTTTCAAAATTACATAAACTTAATAAATTCCAAATAAATATATAAAAATTCACAAAAATTACAAATAAATTTCTATAATTCATTTCAACTCCTATAATCACCATAAAACACAATTTCATAATTTAATTAATTAATTTTTGAAAATTAGAAAATATTAATAAAATAATAAAAAATTCACAAAAATCAAAATAATTCCCAAAAATCACAAAAAAATTTTGGGATGTAGATTAAGCTTGGGGGATCAACTTTTGTGAAGGAATTTTCCATGAATCCACCAAAAATTCCTGAAAAAAAATAAAAATCCAAAAATGGCCGAAATGAAGAAATCGAAAAACAACAAAAATGGAGGAGTTAGAGCTCAAACTAAAGTTGGATTGAGTTCACCGAAGCTTGAGGAGCTCAAGGACATCAGAATCGCGAAGAATGGTGGCCGAAATCGCTTGGAACTACGATGAGCTCGAGTTTCGATTTCTAGCTGCCACAGCCGCTTGTCGACGCCAGAGAAGAAGGTAGAAGACGACAGAAGGTGACTAGAGCTGCTGGAAGGCCGAATGGCACACCGACGATAGGGGATCGATGGTGATAGGTGATGGTGGATGGTGGTTTGGATGGGTTTCAGGGAATATGAGTTTGTGTGTGTGTGTTTTATGTTTAATGTACATATATATACATATAATACTTTATATTATAATAATACAATATATATATATATATATATATGTGTGTGTGTGGAGATTAGTGTGTGTGTGTGTGTATATATATATTCACACACACAAATAAAATAATACAACCCTAATATATGTGTGTATATATATATGTAGCACATAAATTAATCACGTAGATAATGCAGTTTAATAAAATAAACAATATTAAAATAAAATACACTAAGTTAAATACTATTAAAATAATATCATTCAAAGTAATAAATATGAATAACGTAAATAAATTATCTAAAATTCTGAGTCTCAAAATAAATATTAAATTATTTACGTGTCAATTTCCTCGAAAATACAGTTCCCGGGAAAATTTTACGTAAAGTACTTAAAATAATATAAAATAATTAAAATTAGCTTTAAACAAATAACAACTCTTAAAATATCATAAATATATACAAAAATTATTAAAACTGCATATCCCGATGCAGTATAAAAATATTTAAAAACTCGGGATATTACATTTTAATAATTTAATATTTATATAAATTGTTTTTTTTTTGTTCAAGGTTTGTTGGTGATGATGCCGGAGGCCGTTCTTCTTCTTGTGGTAGAGTTGTATATGAAGGAAAAAGCGGTGATGATGATGTAAAGAAATATAGTGTTCATGGTGCTTCTAAGGAGTCTAATTTGAAAAAGTTTTCTTTTGTACATTTTATGGTTTAAAGGATTTGGAGTTCTATATCTTATTGGAATCTTTGTGGTATTTGATACCATTTTATGTATTTTTTTAATTTATGTTAGGATGGGAACAATGATGTAGATGATATTGGTGATTTTTTTGATGTTATTAAAACTATTGTGAAAGTTGGTGGTGAAATAGCTGGCGATGTTATATGTGTTTGTTTGTTATTAAACAAAGTTAAGTTTATTTTAGTTTTTAGTTTTCTTTTTGTCTTTTATTTTTTGTTCTTTATTTTATTATTCTTTATAAGGGTGTTGGACAAGAAGATGATGTTCATGATAATGTTGTTATTGGTAATGTTAAAAGGAAAGGTGCTGAGGTATAATTTTTAGTTTGTTATATATTTTTTAATTGTTTTATTTTTTTTTTATTATGTTTTCTATCTTTATTTATGTTAGGGAAAAAGGAAATTATTGATGATAGAGATGATTTTGTTAGTCCTCATGCAAAAAAAAAAAGGGAGATTAAAGCTACTTATTTGATAAAGTCCCTTTTTTTTAAAAAAATAAGTTTGCATCTTCAAAAGATGTTGAGAAACATAAAAAGGTTCCCACTATGGTTAAAGGTTTGTGTGCACTGAGTAAAGATATTGTAGAGCCATTGAATTATAAGAAGCATTATAAGTTTTACATGTGGCTTGGAGTTGGGTTGAAAAAGAGAAACAAGTATGTTATGTAAAGTGTTTGTTACTAATTTTTTTTAAATAAAAAATTCTGAATTTTGGTTTTGTTTTTGTAGGAAGAAGGTGTACTCTAATGATGATAATCTCATTTCTCCTACTTTGAAACTTGGTGTTGATACAATCACGTCAAAGACTTGGTTTCATGTGTTGAGTTACTGTTAATGTTGTTTAACATCTTCTATAAGTTTTTTAATTAAATTTTTAAAATTATATGTTTATTTTTGTTAGTTATATTTGATGTTAGATTTTTTGTTTTTTTTAATGTTCTTTGATTTCGGTATTGTATTGAGATGATATTCAGATAATATTTTTAGATAATATTTTATTTTATAGTATCAAATACTAATTTGAAGTTTTGTATACATATAATATTTGATATAATATCTTGCTTTTTGTGAGTCTGATATATTATTTTACTTTTGGGATACTTTCTTGAGTTTTAGATTCTGTTTTCTATTTGTGATACTTTTTTGAGTTTTAGATATTGTTTTTGAATATCATATACTCTTATATTCGGATAATATGTTGTTTTTTAGTTTCATATTGTAATTTTATTGAGATGTATTATTTTAAGATAGTATACTATGTTTAGATAGTCTAATATGTTTTTGTGTTTCAAGTACTGTTTTTTATTTTCACATACTATTTCTTTTTTCCAGATATAGTTTTTACATTTTTTATATTATTTTGAGTTTCATATACTTATAATATTCGGATAATATTCAATTTTGAGTTTTTGATTTCATATTTTTATTTCAAATACATATTGTAGTCAAATAATATACTAGTTTTGTATTTCTTTTTTCAGATTTTGTGCTTTTAATGTAAGTAATATTTTTTTATTTTATTTTCAGCATATTGATGTTCTGTTTTATTACTTGAGAAAGAAAGGCAAGATTTTTAGTGATTATTGTGTTAAATTGATAGCACTAATAATCATTTCAATCAATATATTCAGAGTCTTTATTCAAAGTTTTTGGCAAAAGATGGTGATGTTTCACTTGTAAGTGTGGATCATTGCATTGCAAAATATATTCTGGGATATTTGATGATATGTAACACTCTATGGTTTGATGTTGATTTCATTTTATTCCTAATTCATATTACAAAAGAAAAGCATTGGGTTTTTGGAGTGTTAAACATCAAAGATAAGTGCATATATGTATACAACTCTCTGAGAAATGATAAGAATGATAGAGTAGTTTTAGATTGTTTGAAGAACTATAGTGTTTTTCTGCCAGTTTTTTTTATGTTGTTGATTTGTTTGATGGACCTTTTAAAGTTGTTATGGTTAATGGACTCCTTACTCAACAGAACAAGTTTATTATATTATTAAATTTTTTTCAATTTTTTTCAAAATTCTTTTATTTTTATGTTTTTATGTAGTGATTGTGGAGCGTTTGTTGTGGCCTTTGTTGAGCATGTGCTACATGGATTGGATATTCAAATTGATTTGAATATTAAAGAGATGGGGTCTTATTATGTAGGGAGCTTGTACAATTATGGAAAGAGGAAGCAAGATGAGTTCATTAACATTGAATATGAACATCCAGGCAGGCTGAATCCAAAGTATAAGGGGAAGAAGAACATTATGTGATCTTTTGGATCAATTTATGTGAACTTGATTTATGAACATTCTAGACACTTTAATTTGATGTTATGTTTAGATAATATTGAATATTTATAGCTTATGGATGTTTATATAGGTTTTTTATATATATTTTACGTTTTCTTTAATTGTTTGACATTGTTTTTTTTAATGAATAAAGTAGTTTTGTTGTTGTTTTATTGTTTTGTTTGTTATTTGGTATTCATATTAGTTGTTTCTTATAATTATAATATATTGTACTGTATTTATAAGTTTAAGATATTATTTTCAATTTTGGATACTATTTTTAGTCTCAGATACTCTTTTTGATTTCAGATACTTATTATATTAAGATGATTTACTATTTTGCTATATCATATATAAATAAGATTCTGAAAATATTCAGATAATATTGAAAAATATATTTGACCGAGTAATGAATATGACATTTGTTTTGCACTTTTAACATATAAGAATAATATTCTGAAAATATATGGATAATATTAAAAATGTTGAACCATGAATACTACACCTGTTATGCACTTTAAACATATACGAATAAGATAAAATATATGGATAATATTAAAAAATGTATATAACTATATAATGAATATGCCACTTATTTTGCATTTTTGATAGATAATATCATATACTACTTTGAATTTTTAATAAACTATATTTGGTAGTAAACAAATATCAACTATTGTATGTATTTTTGGAGAAAAAAAAATCAATAGAGAAAAAACATGAATTGAATAAAAATGTATTGTAAATGTCAAGTTTTTTTTTTGTTTCTACAAGTCTTCTTGTTGTGTCCATAACAGCCACATGTGCTACATTGATTTATATTTTTGTTTCTCCATAAAGTTTGAAATCTTCTTTTCTTTGGTCTTCCCAGTCGAATTTTGCTTTTTGGAGGTAAGATAAGCATGTTTATGAGTTTAATTGGCAAATTTGATATACTTTGTGTTAGCACCAAGAATAAATTCCTTCATATATTGCTAGCATTGATTCTTTAATGTAGAATGTTAAGTAGTAGCTGTATGGTTCTTGGTTTAGCAGTCTTAATATTGCCAATGCATGCTCACATAGTATTTGGTCAAGTTGAAATTTATTACACGTACATGTGTTATCTTTCAGATGCACTATGTCAGTGTTTTATTATTGTAGACATTGTACAAATCATTATTTGCTTTGTTGACCTTGAATAGGTTTTCAAGAATATATAGAAAAAAATTATATTAAATATTTATAGTATAGTAGAGGTATCATATAGGAAGGAGATACTAAAAGTGTTTGAGTTTCTGACCTTGAGTTCTTATGATTTGATGTAGTTCTCATTTAAGATGTCTTTAAGTTTTTTTTGTAAGCTTTGTAAAAGTAACTCTTGCAATCATTCAAGAGTTGTTATTAGGAGCTCTTTTGTAGATTTTATTATGGCATTCATGGATTCAATAATGTTTATGGTCATCGTTCAATACTTATTATTAGTTGAATGTAGCTTTGTCCACTTCTCATAGCCTATGTCTTCAAGGTACTTGTGTGCACATATATCCAGTGTCTTTATTTCTGACATGTTGGTTTAAAACTCTTGCAATGTATAACACTTCATGGCTCCATAGGAGTATTGTTTTATATGTATTGTATTTTCTTGAATTTTTTAGATTGTTGAGTATGTGGAATGTATAATACACATAGGCAGCTTTAAGATAGATGTTTTTATGGCTATTGCAATGCTGTTATACTTGTCTGAAATTATCCACATTTGTTCTCTGGTTCTAAATATTTTTCTTAATTGCTCAAAGAACCACTTCCAAGAATCATCATTTTTAGAATCAACCACACAAAAAGCAAGTGGAAAGATTTTACCTTGTGCATTTTGTGTTACCGCTGTGAGAAGTGTACTTTAGTATTTTGACTTAAAAAATGTTCCATTAATAACAATAATTGGAATGTAGTGCTACCATTTTTCTATGCTTGCTTTTAGTGCCATGAAAGCATATAAAAATGTGATGTCTTCCCTAGTTTTCAAATCCACAATTGAGCCTAAGTTAGTTTCTTGTCTTTTATATAAAAAACTTAGTAGAATAATGTAAGATTCTTTAGGATTTCCCCTCATGCATTCAAGGGTTGCTTTTTTATTTATTTATATGCTTTCATGTAGCTTATTGAAATTCCAAATTCATGTTGCACGTCCCTCATTATGTTAGTTGGGGTGTATATTTATTTTTGTTATTGTATTTGGACTTGATGTGTTCAGTAATGATTTGACTAGTTACTTGATGGTTGTTGTCACGACCCAAAATAGGGGCCATGACTGGCGCTAGGGAACGGGAATTCTTTCAAATCCGAAACCCGTAGCAAGCCTAAAAATAAAATAAAACATGCAATAATAATAACAATATATAATGCAGCGGAAATAAAAATCATAAATATCACAATATTATTTTCACCAACTGGATTTAAATCAAATCCTCATCATTACATATATATAAAATATTTTAATACAAATCCAGTTCAAATATAATACAACATCTCTTTAAATATTTAATGACTACTGTAGTGTCTAGATAAAATAAACACAAGACTCAGGGAAGAAATTTACATAAAGAAGCCGGGGCAGAAGAAATCCGGTGTACAGGCCTGCTACTGAGGTCTGAAGATGTTGACTCTCCTGAAAAATTGTCAACGGAGGGGAGTCAGACCTCACTGAGTGAATTACTATAATATATATACATACACTAAATGACAATGCATACAATCAATAGTATATATCTAATATGTATATATACATGCAATTACACACAGATGCAATAAAATCATTTTATATATTTCATTGAAAATCATCTTTTATGAAGGATCAAATAGAACCCTATGATATCGAAACCTCAATCAGTGTTAGACAACACTCTAGCCATACAGGCTCACTTAATCCAAATATATCCACTTAATCCATTTAGACAGTAGACTGGCCCCGAGACACTAAGTCAACCGAGCTCTAGCAGTCTGACTGCCAGTGTGATTAGCCCCGAGACACTTGGTCAATCGAGCTCTAGCAATCACACCCAATCACATCTCACACATCAAATAATCATAATCAATCAATATCCACAAATGGTTAGAAATATAGCCTAAATGCTATAGGCGTATCAGTACGTACTCGGTCCTAGTGCTGCCCACTAGGTAGCACGTTCTATTGATATCCTTCATTAATAAATATAAGACATCCATTCATAATAAATGATGCATAAAATTAAATAAAATAACAATATAAACCATATATATACCGAAAATATACCAAAAGTAAACCAAGTATATTTCGAGTATATATACGTCAAATAAATCCAGTTAAATTACAAAATAAACTAGAGATATATTTGAAAACATTTTAAATACAGTTCATTAATAAAACATGCATATAATTTAATATATACCAAAAATAAACCAAAAATATACTTAAATACAAATCACATTATTTATGCATATTTAGTCAAAATGAAAAATGTATTTCTAAAATCATGTATCCTAAAGCATATATATATAAAATAGCAACTCACAAATTAGTGCGCTCCTCGAGATGGATCCGATGGGCCTGGTCCACTAGGCCTCTGTCTCAGCGCAACTAAACAAAAAATAATGATAAAAATCAAAATAACCCTAACATAAATCCTAGAATTTGATCTAGAATATTAAACACAGAATCGAGATTAGGGATCGACCAGACATCACGTTTTACGAGAATTCTATCAAAAATTTGGCAGAACCTCCCCTGTAAAATGGACATCTCACTACTCAAAGAGTAGAGCCGACCCTGCAAAGAAATACACTTCGAAAAATAGGCACAACAACAAATCCACAACCCCTCGGTCGGACTCCAAACTATAGTCCACCGACCGGGGTCCACAAACACAGAACAATTTAGAAATACCAAAAATACCCTTATAATATAGAAATACATTTTATACATAGAAATTACATAATTAACCTTTAAACACAGTAAAAATCGATAAAAACTCATTTTATTAGTAAAATCGTATATTATATATATAATTGAAAATAATTCACGAAAAATAGTTTTAATTAGTTAAAAATACCAAATAATTTGTAGAAATCATTTTTATACCTTAAATAACTATTAAAACCAATTAAATTACATTTTTAGCCAATTTTGTGTAAAATTACCAAAATACCCCTATATATATAAATATACTAAAATTCATTCAAAAATTCACCAAAAATAGTATAATTATCCAAAATTAATTTTCTCAACATATTTATCAATAATATCAATAATTAAACTCAATTATCCAATTAATTTCAATTAAAAACATAATTAATCCTAATTTCCCAAAATTACATAAACTTCAATAAATCAAAATAAATACATAGAAATTCATAAAAATTCCAAATAAATTCCTATAATCCATTTCAACACCTAATTTAACCATAAAACACAATTTCATAATTTATTTAATTAATTTCCGAAAATTAGAAAATAATATTAAAATATTCAAAAATATCCAAAAATTCATACATGTAGATTAAGCTACTAGGAACAACATTTTTTAAGGGAGTTTTCATGAATCAATCAATTCGAAGCTCAAAAAAATCAAAAACCCTAATATGGCCGAAATTGAAAATTTGAAATCTAAGCAAATCAAGACCATTTAAGCTCAAACCAAAGCTAGAATCACACTCACCGGAGCTCAAGGAGAATAAAGAGACCGGCGGTGTCGAAAATGGTGGCCGGAATTGTGGTCGACGGCGAGGAGAGGAAGTTTCGGCCAAAATGGGGAAAATGGGGTTAGCCGGCGCCGGGGAAGAAGCTTGGGGAGGCGGAACAGCTGGCTGGGGAAGGCGGAGCTGCTGGCGGCACACCAACGGTAGGGGAACAGCAGTTGCAGCAGTGGTTGGTGATCATGCACGGGAAAGAAGAAGAGAAGGGAAGAAGAAAAGAAAAGAAGAAGAAAAAGAAAGAAAAAGAAAAAGAAAAATAAAAATAAAAAAATAATTTTAATAAAATATTTTAAAAAAATCACACCCACACACTTAATATTTAATATTTTAAAATTTAATATTAATTAAAAATAATTAAATAACAAATAAACAAATAATTAATTAATAAAATATTTGGGTAATATACTAAACCCTAATTAAATAAATAGGTACACATATACACGGTGTTTAGTATTTTAAAAATACGTATGAGTTCATGCAAGTCCGAAAATATATTTAAAATAATTAATAATAAATTATTTATGTGAAAATTTCCCCGAAAATAAAAGTCTCGGAAAAATTTTATGTAAAACACTGTAAATAAGACACAATAATTAAAATAGATTTTAAATAAATATCAACTCGTAAAATATCATAATATATATACAAAAATTATTAACACTGCATATCCCGATACAGTGTAAAAATATTTAAAAACATGGGATATTACAGTTGTTTCTATGTCTGACTTCTATACTACATTTGCGTGTACCTATTAACTTTTTTATGATGAAAATATATGTATTTTGATTTCTAAAAGCTTTTAAAGCCCAGTTGTAATTGTCATCCAAGCATTGTAAATAGTACCTTCCTGCATATGATTTCATTACTTTGTGTTGAAAATTATTTGATATTGCATGTGAGATGATGATTTTCTTCAATGTTTCTTTGCCTTTGAATGTTTGCCTAACTCTGATATCTTTAGAAGTTGCATAAGTTGTTATAAATATTGGAGAAATAAGGCTTTGCATTTCTTTTTCCTTTTTGGTTCTTTCTTCAATGGTGCTTTACCCTAATTATTTTTCATACTCATACATATCTAAACTTGCATATGTTGCTCTTATTTCTATGGATTAATTTTATCATGTTGCTATTATTTCTTATGTTGAAAATTGTTGAAGGCCTTTTCTTTTAGTTGCAATGTGATGCAAAGAGGGTATTTTGTACAATCAAAATCTATGCTCTTCAATTGGATATCGAACTCTATAGCTGAATCATCTTTAATTTGTAAATTTGGATGCTCTTCTTTATATTAGTATAAGATGTGAACCTGATTTTCTTTTTTCTCAAATTTAATATGTTCTAAAATGATTATGATGAGTTTAACGTAGGTGTAATCCTTTGGTATTTGTATCCTAGTTGTTTTGAAATTTCTGTACGTTAATTCATCAATCCACTGTCCATCTAGAAGTTTTCCCATTTCCTATAAGTATATAAAAATGTATCAGAAAGCAATAACCTACTAAAATAAAGGAGTATATATACTAAAAAAAGAAACACAATAAATATAAATGTATCAAAAATAGATAATATACTGATAATGTGTTAAATTCTTAAATAACTTATGTAGAACTGTATCAGAAACCAATGATAAGCTAATAATATATTAAATTGTAATCTAACAAATACTGAATTGGACAAGATATGAATAGTATACTTATAAGATTTTTTTTTTGTCTAATGTATAAAGAAATATATCAGTTTATGAACAATATATAGAATTTTGTGTCAAAAACTAATAATATAGTTATAATATACTATTTTGTAAATAAGACATAAAGTATTGTGTGAGAGAATGACATTACACCCAAAGTAAAATAGGTTGTAAATGACATGTAATTAGTTGTCTATGAAATCAATAATATACTTAGTGTATAATAAATTTTCAATATCATATACAGAACTTGTGTTATTCTTTAAACTGTTATATTTTTTTTTTCTTTGAAAATCAAATTTAGAGATAATGAATTGAAAAAAAAATGTGTGATTGAGTTGAGAGACAAGGCTGTGAGAAAAGAGCTAGGCGCAAGGAGCTGTGAGTAATGGAGTTGCAAGATATGAGCTATGAGAGATGGAGCTATGAAGTTGCAGCTAGGAGAAACAAAGGAGCTCTGAGAGATGGCTGAAAGAGATGTCAGTAAGACGACGTTGAATTAAGGAAAAAACAAATGAGGACATGCGTGTAATAATTTTTAAATTAAGGATATTTTATTGAAAATGAAATTAAAAAAAAAAGAGTATTTTTATAAAAAACAAATTGTCCTATCAAAATCAATAAATAAATATAAAAATGAAGCTTTCATCTATGTTTTATTAAATTTTTAATTTTTATTATTTTAATTTGAAAAGTGCCACATCAAATGCACAGCAAGTAAAAATGTGTCTATTGGACCAATTGTGTAACATTATGTATACAAGATTGTATATGTTTGTGGTATCAATTTAAAAATGACAAGATTTTATAGGATAAAGATAGAAAGTACACAGTTGGCAAAAAAAAAAAAAAAAGGAGACAGAAAGAAAGAGATAATTGAGTGTGCATATGTTCATTATTTACTCACTAGTGGTCCAACATAATTTCTGAATGGATTTTGGGAAAAAAAAAGATTTATTAATGAATATTTTATCTATTATTATTATTATTATTATTATTTTAAAAATAGTAATAATAATATAATAAGTAATAACCAATATATTTTGTAGACATTTTTTATTTGATAATTCTAATATTAATAGTCATAAGAGTTATAATTATATATATTAAATACTGAGAAAATAAAAAATTTGACAAGTGTCTATCTTTATATTTGAATATTCACTCTAAAATCTAATGTGTCAAATTCTTAAAAATTCTAATTTTCATTAAAAATAAAATATTTATTATAATTTTTTAACTAAAACACCATTATATATATTCTAATACTATTCAAATTTTAAAAGTATTTATATAATAGGTATTTTAAATTTCAAATTACTCAATTATTTTTTATAAATCATTAGGAATTTTATTTTTAAAAATTTCTGAACTATTATACACATTCCAATAGTAATTTAATAGATTCAAAATAAATTCTATTATATTTAAAAATAATAACAATAAAAATAAAAGTAAATAAAATTAATGTTATATATTCTATTTTTAATTTATTTAGTTATCTTTTTTCTCTTTATAAAAAAAATTATTTTAAAATTTATATATTTTATTCATTATAAAACATTTTAAGTATATTATATCTAAAATTCTACTCTTATTTTTTATTAGTAATTATGTTTTTTATTTTAATTAAAACATTTATCTTGTATCAATTAAAAGAAATGGTATATGGTTATTTTGTTTTTTTTTTTTTATAAAGTAAACTTTACTTTTAATAATCACAATTAGATGATTAAATATATTCTCATTCAATGATTATAAAAATAAAGTGAAAATAAAAAAAATAAAAACTAAAGTCATCCTAAAATTTTTCCAATTAAAAATATTTTTTTCTTTTTATTTTATGTAAATAAAAATGTATAATTTACCAATTATTTTTTATTTTATTTTTTTAATTATTACTAATATATATATATATATAATAAAAAATAATTAAATATAATTATTATAATAACTTTTTAAAGTTTTATTTTTAAAATTTAATTAATTTATAATTTTAAATTTATTAAAATTATTTTATAATTATATTAAAATATATATTAATTAAAATCTGTACAACCGTGAATTGATGATTAGTTAATTTAAAATTTGCGTGGAGTGATATATGTACGTTTAAGCAATGATAATTATTTTTTAAACAAAAAAAACACCACAAATATATGTTCCCATCAATGTGTTGTATGGATATTGAAGTCGAGCATTTATGACTGCATGTCCTTCTTTTACCCCCATTAATATACAACCACACACTCAACCAATACGCACCACATATTATAATAGCACCAGTCAACTCACACAGATATTATTGTAGATTGGCAAAATTTAACGCATATTTAAAATTTAACAATTGTAATACTATTTAGGTTTAAGATTTTATAGAGCACATTAATCATTATTATAAAAATATAGTGTGGAGATAAAAAAATTATTATACAAGATAATAATTGAGATAAGTAGATATGTAGTACTTAATTTTTTTAAAAAAATTAGCATTATAATTAAAAAATTCTAGAAACGGAATACTAATTTCTTTTAATCTTATATTCATTTAGAATTAATTTATAAATTATTATTTCATTCTCTAATTATATGAAATTTTATTAAACCCTATTTGAACATTTATCTAACCCTAAAATATCTAGTCAATAAAATCACACATAAAAATTCATTCAAACGTATCGTCCTTAAGTCTAAACTAGGTTAATTTAATTGAAAATTAATTAAATTAACAATTTTTATTTACAAATGAAAATGAACTAAAGGTAGACTTACATTATTATTAGTTAATGAGCTTAAATCTATTGATTTTAATTTTCTAAAGATGGGCCTAAATTTATAAGTTTTAAAGAAATTGAATTTTATAAGTAAGCCTAGTCTAACTTGATTTTATTTTAAGTGAAATACGGATCTAAATCTATTTATTTTAAAGGAAATGAAATTAAATGGGTTAAGTTAAGTCTAAATTAATTTTAGTTAAAAAAAGAGATTAAGTCTAAATTGACCTAATGAGCCTAAATTGATTTTAATTAATTAACATAAACCATTTTAAACCTATTTTATTTTGCGTTTGAACCTATCGTGGGCTTGAGGTCCAAAATGATATAAACATAAAAAAAACAAGCCAAAAACAAAAAAAATAAATCAAACATACATTTTAATGATTTTCTAAAAAAAAATCTAAATCAATTTATATACAACCCTAAATTAATCTATAATCATCATTGATTTTAATTGATTTTTACCTAGTGAAACCTTAATTATTAATCAACTTTAGTGCAGAGAATTAGAATTTCATTATTTTTCCACTATTGGGGCTATTAGAACATACAGTACAAAGAATTAAAAGAAAATTAATTACAATCCATAAGCAATAAATGATCAAATAACATAGAGAAATAATAAAAAATATAAATCCTACGGGAGTTTTACAGACTTTAGTCCATGACATTTCATGGATTCTTCAACATTCACTATCAAAAAATCATATATCTCCAACCTCCTCTCTAGAGCATCACATGACATCAATCAAAATAAAAAAATTAGTCAGTAATGAATCATTAAAATAAAATAAAGAAAATAAAATTAAAATAAAAGAAAAGAGAAACATAGAAGATGATATGCAAATGCTGTTTGAATGCCTTTCAGATTGAGATTGTCATCGTTTTAAGAATTGACTCTGCGTTTATTGATTTTTGTACTATTGAAAACAAAAGTGCGTACTTTTTTATGCATTGAAGAAAACTTTTTATTTTTTTTTCTTTGTGATTTTTAAGGTTTCTACGCAATTAGGAACTGAGTCTCTCACTCACGCAGTCTTTGGCTTTTTAAAGTAGAGACCTATGAACTGACTTCCTCCATTCTAGGAACTTATGCTATGTCTCAATTTTTCAAAATATTTACACGTTTTGAACACGTAAAACCATAATTATCTTTTAAGAAAATATTTAGAATTAATTTTCAACCAATCAGTGAACAAAAAATACTAAAAAAATGATCAAATATACTGAGAAATTAAAAATGTTCCATAATGTTCATCGACATTTTTCTAATGCTAATCAACATTAGGAAAATGCTAGTTGGCATTTGCCTAATGCCTATCGGCATTAGATAGGCAAATGTCAATCGACATTAGATAGGCAAATGTCGATCGGCATTAGATAGGCAAATGTCGATCGGCATTAGCTAAATGCCGACTGCCATTTTGCTTATGCAATCTCGATTTTTTTTTTAAAAACACTTCTCAAATCATGATTTTGAAATTAGGTCCAAAAAATATTACAATTTAGTCTTTAAAATCTCAAATTTCAACACTAGAGATTAATTTCTCGATTAATTTTTCATCATTAGGGCTTTCGTCGCACTATGCACAATTGCATCGCGAAATTTGGTGCTTACAGTTGCCCCCTTTTGTTATTGTTTACTTGAAAAATTGTGGTAAAGCAGTAGAAACATACAATTTTGAAGGAAAGAACTAGGATACCTAGTTGTATCCTAATTGATAGGTTGATGCTTAAATTGTTGAAGCGAATGTAATGTTTATCAAGTCTCACTATATTTCCTGCGGAACATCTAGTAAACTTTATGCAAATGAGTTTTGCTATATTCCTTGTAGAACGTTTAATGATGACGAATTAAAAGTTTGCTATAATTCATGTGGAATGTCTAGCAATGATGAATTTCATTATATTCCCTGTGGGACATCTGACGATGCACACTATATTCCTTATGGGACGTCTAGTGATAATGAGTTTCATTATATTCTTTATGGGACATCTAACGATGCATATTATATTCCCTATGGGACATCTAGTGATAATGAGTCTCGTTATATTCCCTATGGGACATCTAACGATGCACACTATATTCCCTGTGGGAGGTTTAGTGATAATGAGTCTCATTATATTTCCTGTGGGACGTCTAACGATACATACTATATTCTCTATGGGACATCTAGTGATAATGAATCTCATAATATTTCCTATGGGACGTCTAACGATGCACACTATATTCCTGTGGGACGTCTAATGATAATGAGTTTCATTATATTCTCTATGGGACGTCTAATGGCATCACCATAACTATCGTGTAGTTTCTGGTGGTAAACATTTGAAAAAAAAGGTCATGCTAAAACCGTTATTGAAGCATGTAACATGTGGAATTTGAAATTTATGTTATGACTATTATGCAGTATAAAACGTGATAATTTTGAAAATTTATGTTTCAGCTATTGTGTAACATGAAACAAATTTTGACATTTAATTGAAATGGTGCATTTAGAAATGCAAAGTTAAATTTTGTAATTTTTTTCTATATTCTATACTTTACAGAGAATTCAATATCATAGACTAGTTGTAGATTAATAATTCAGTGAATTATTAATTTAATGAAATGAGTGTCATGATTTAATTTAGGAATGAATTCCTAATCAGAATGCAATTATGGACCAAATTGCAATAAAAGAACTTGTATCCATATGCAAACAAAAGTAATGGCCCAAAGTGGATATTTTTCACTTCATATATTCCCTTCTTTTTGCATGTCTCATTTCATTCTCTCTTCTTCTTCATTTTCTTTCCATTTTATTTCCTTTCTTTGCATTGATTTTTCATTTTTTGATTTCTTGATCATCTAACATTTGATTTATAATCCGTTAGATCCTATAGCCTCCTTACAACACAGACAATATGGGAGAGTAGAGATTTTAGAAAATCAGAGGATTCTACTTCCTTGTTTTCCTCAGAATGATCTTGGACTTCAAGAGAGCTTAACTATTTTACCTTCAACTCATTTACATACCCACAGGTGCAGAGATGTGGATAATGAGGTAACATTTTATTGCTTCTATTTATTTTTTCAAAAATATTACTTGCACAATTAGTAATTAGAGTCAGTTTCAGAGTAGAAATTATCATGCATGTCAATTAGATTAAATGATAAATTAATTGAAAATGCATGATAAAATTAAAATTAAATTTCAGAAATGTGAAATTCAACCTCTGGGTAGCCTGTATGACTGATCAGATGTCTAAAATTCTGGATTTCTGATCTGTTCGGATAATGCTGATCGGCTTAGTGGAATGCTAATTAATAATCCGGAATGCCGATTAGCATTCTAAACTGCCGGACGACAGTCTACATTGTCGATATATATATATATATATATATATATATATATATATATATATATATATATATATATATATATATATATATATATATATATATATATATATATATATATATATATATATATATTAATTTAATTCTTTCTATTCAAATTTCTGATTACTTAATTAATTTTTTAATTAATTAATTATTATTTTAAAATTTAACCAGCGTCCGATGAAATTCACAGGCTGTTTTAATCTAGCGTCCGATGACACGTCTGATTTGGGCCTTCGGGTTTAGGCATTTCATTACTGCACTTCCTACTGCTCGAGGCTAGTCTGACCGTTACTCTCTGTTTTTTTTAATCGAGTGATGGATGGATACTACCCATACATTTCATACTCGTGTAGGTGAGCTAACCATTTTGCCTATGAGCTTCTCTGTTATCACTGGGATTGCCTTCGGAGGGACCCCAGTTCCATTTGACATCAGCTACTGCAATCTTCTTGAGCATGCACAGAGTCAGTATGTGCGAGATTTGATCGGGTTCACTTTAATATGGAAGAGT
Organism: Mallotus nudiflorus; assembly: GCA_947683625.1. Taxonomy (NCBI): domain Eukaryota; kingdom Viridiplantae; phylum Streptophyta; class Magnoliopsida; order Malpighiales; family Euphorbiaceae; genus Mallotus; species Mallotus nudiflorus. The sequence continues at coordinate 5,854,290 of CANTUR010000460.1, forward strand.
CAGAAGAATGTTCTTCTTTCATCGTTAGTTAAAGTATTCAAAAGCCTTCCTACCACCACTCCTCATCAAATTTCCCATAAGGCGAGGTGTTTCCTTCTGATACTATTGGGTACCCTCTTTTGTGAGACCAGTCATGAGATCATTATTGCTCTACTAGGTCCTTTTCATAACTTGGATCAAGTTGTCACACTTGACTAGGGATCTACTGCACTCACTTACCTTTACTATAGACTAGACATTATCTATAGAGGTGTTGTCATGATATGTGGCTTTTGGCATGTCTTGCATGTATGTTCTCCTTTCTTTAATATTTATTGGCTTGCTATCCTTTACCTTTTACTGATATGCTCTCTTTCTTTCAGATCTGGAGCATAGAGATCAGGTTAATTCGAGGCTTCAATGCTATTAGCTCTGATAGGAGCTTTCCTTTGATGATGAGATGGGGTTCTTCTTATCTTGCTAGTTCTAGGAACACTTTTTAGACTTATCGTGATCAATTAAACACTGTCGAGTGGTACTTGGTAAAAAGCAAATTCATTAGTACTTCATCATTTAATGAAAATAAAAATTAATTAACATGATTTTGCATATTAATTCTGATTGGTTGGCGGGAGTTGATAATGTCCAGAGATATGACTTTATGGCTGGTGCAACACAGTTTGAGTCTATGAGGGTTCTACTTCTTGGATATGGTTATCAGATGTGGTATTTAGGAGAGCAAGTGCATCGTTGGTCTTCCGGAACTTTTCGACGTTGTATTCCATCTGATGTCCCTTCTTTTATGTTATGCAGTTCTCATCTGACAGGTTCAGAGCTAACAAAGGCAGTTCAAGGATATGATGCTTTGACCTTCCTTGAGTGATCCTAATATTGCCAGCAGTTCATTTATGAGCATCTCTTATAGCAGATTCCTATTAACCAAGCTGAGGTAATTTTTTATCATTTCTTTTATTTTTTTTGGAATTCATGCTTCATTCATTCTTTATTCTCAGCTTGAGGAGATTGGCTCTCCTGTTGATAAGGTGATAGAGGGGCAGACTGAGACTGCTTAGGGGACTGAGACCATTACTAAGTCTGAGACCGTTCTTGTTGTTAATATTGCTCCTGATTCTGAGGGTCCTAGGTTCAGACCTAGCTATGCACATTCTGCTCATCATATTGGGACTAGTTGTGATGGGGCCTTTACTGCTGTTACCCTTGGTGATGTTTCTCTCTTAGATAGGTCCATATTCTACTGGGCTCCTACTGTTTAGACTCCAGTTGAGCAGTAGATGCATTTTAGTGATGCTCAGCTTTCTATCTTTTCTCTAGCAGATGCTTCTCATGTGAGTCTTTCTAACTTATTCCCTGCATAATCTATATGCTTGACACTAATTCTAGTAAATTTACAAAACAAGTTTCTCAGACATATATGGAGTACTTGCATGGACTCACCTCATCTAAGAGGTTATTCACTATACAGGTCACATATAGTTGGAGGGTAAGTATATGTACAATGAAGATGCAAATTTATGCATGCTATGTATTAATGCATATAACTTGTTACTTCCTATATGTATAGAGCTACTATAGTGATCTGGAGCATGATATCGAGATGATTTACCAACAGTTTGCAGATTTAGGCATTGACGCTCATAGTGTTAGGACTTCATCTGTCAGACCTCCGGACACTTTTCATCGAGATGATCCTACTAGAGGATGGAGCCCATGGCTAGATTCTGAAGCTCAGGATGACTGGTCTATGCTATCTTTATTTTTGACTTCTATATGTATCAGACTATTTCTGTCGTACTGTTGTGTTCTAAATCTTATATTGTTTGTATACACTATGTTAAACTGATATGTGTCTTGATATGAATTCAAATTCCTTAAATCAGACTTAAGTAAATGGATAAAGATTTTAAATAATTAGGATAATTAAATAATTAAACTATTTATCCTTTATTTATCATCTTTCCATATCCATTTATTCTTATAATTTATCTATCATCCATTATCTCTATCAATTAGAAGAATCCCAATCCCATCCAAATTTAGCTTCTCTCCTTGTAAAAAGCTCAAAAGGGAACTAGTTGCACTATTCTTTTTTCTTCATTCTCATCATAACTCAAGCTTCTCTCCAACTGATGAAGAAGTTTCTCAAAAGCCTTAATGGTAATGATTGGAATAAGCTTCAACCCTTTCATATCAAACCCTTAAAATCTTTTCAACATTTGAAGATAAATGACAATTTCTTGTATGTTGCTGCAACATTCTGAAGCTCAAAGGATCATGCTTTCAGGTTCAATGGTTAAAAGCTGTGTCCTATAGTTGAAGAATTTATTACCATCCTAAGGTGCTCGTTCGACTCTACTGCTACTATTGCCCTGCCTGATTTAGGTATGCGATTCCCAGATAGGCTTGTTGCTTTCTTTGATATGCCCCCTAGTGATATTTATCTTTTTAGTCGTAACCCTGGTACTATCAAACTATCTTCCTTAATTACTGCATGTGGGACCAAGGATAAGCATAGTGCTGCTTGGAATAGAACTATTGGTTTTTGCCTTTACACTCAATTTCTCTTAGTTTCTTCATATGAGGATGTTAATACTATGATCAGGGGTATCTTAGAATAAGTAGAGATTGGGGCCAACCCTATACCTGTTATTCTTGCTGAGACCATTATTGGGCTAGATAACTTCAAAGCCCAATGTTGTCTTTTGGGCAGTTTACTTCTCCTCTAGGTATGTAACCAAAATCCCTTTTTTTTCCTTAACTTTTGCCTAAGTTGCCCTCTCGAGTTTTCAACTTAGTAGGCTTGCCCTAATTTTTGCCTAAGCTGCCCTTTTAGGTTTTCAACTTAGTGGGCTTTCATTTCATTTTATTTATTTCTATATTTTATAGATCTGGTTACAAGAGAAGCTGAGCTTGCTTGCTATTCCTATTAACTCTTTATCCTATCAGCTTCATGAACTGCAATCTCTCCTATTGAACGTGAAGGACAGGCATACTATAGACTAGTGGGTGAATTGGTTATAGGGCATTATAGATGTTAAGATTACATGGATATGCCCCTGGTGGAAGCTGAAGTTTATGAACCTTGACCTATATGATCACTGTGTTCCCATCCCAGGGTTGCATTTCTTGACTTTCTTTTCTCCTTCTCGCCTTTGTCGTCAGTATAGCTGCCCACAATTCATAATTACTATTCTGATTGACTTTGAAGGCTTCCCCTTTAAACAAGATTTTTTATACAAGGTCAAGGATTTATGGCCTCATAAGATTCTCAAGCGAAACATACATTTGGATGCTAATAGAGCTATTAATGATAATTACAAGACCTGGGTTGTGGTACAAACTATAGAGCCACTAGGATTCTTTAGATACAAGAGGACTCAAGCTTTGCATGATGAGTCATAAAAGAAGAAACATAGATATCAATAGAAATTGATCTCATAGAGTTGATTTTAAGCTTTCATGTTCTGTTTTCCTTTTTAGTACTTATGGATTTTAAATAAGATAGAATATGTAATGTTAAAACAAAAATTCAATTTCAAGAGGATTCATTAATTAGGGCCAAAATGAGTATATTTATTACATCACATGACATAATTCTTGTTATCAACTGGTCCTTTCGAATTTTCTAGCTAAATATTTTTCTCTCATTTATTTACCCTAATTTTTGCCTAACTAGCCCTTTGCGAGTTTTCTAGCCAGTGGGATCATCTTTTTTATTTTTTTTATTCCCTAATTTTTGCCTGCCAACCCTTTATGAGTTTTCTAAATAGTAGGAATGTCCTAACTTTTGCTTGACTAGCCTTTTTAGATTTTTTAATCAGCGGACTTTATTTTCTTTTTACTACTTTTATTTATTTTTACACGTAGTATTTCTTAAGGCGATCTAGGTTAACAGGCTCCATGAATTCATTCCCTTAAGGTCTGATATCTTCGTAGCTCCTTTAGGTAGAACCGATTTAAGTAAATACGGTCCTTCCCAGTTTGGTCTGAACTTTCCTCTCGGATCAAACACCACTGCCTTAGACTGTTTTAATACCATGTCCCTAACTTTTATCTTTCCAAGCTTAACTTTCTTGTTGAATGATCTTGCTATTCTCCTATGATATATCTGAGTATGAAACAAATCATTCATCCTTTTCTTGTCTAAAGATACAAGGTGATCATATCTCTTTTGTGCCCATTCACTGTCAAGAGTTTTAGCTTCCATGACAACTCTTAAGGATTTGATCTTTGTTTCTATTGGCAAGACTGCTTCACTGCCATATACTAACAAGAATAGATTTTGGCCTGTTGCTGTTCTAGCTGTAGTCCTATTTCCCCATAAAGCGAAAGGAAGAAATTCAGACCAATCTCTGTAAGTCTTGACCATTTTAGAGAGGATTTTCTTGACATTTTTGTTAGCTGCTTCTACCACTCCATTGGCTTGAGGATGATATAGTGAAGACTTATGATGTTTAATCTCATACTTCTATAATAATTTTGTTGTTTTTGCCTGAAATTGAATGCCATTATCTGTCATAATGTGATGTGGAACCTCATACCTACAGATAAGGCTTTTCTCAATAAATTATGCCATCTGTTTTGCTTTCATGGCATTGAAGGATTCAGCCTCTACCTATTTAAAGAAGTAATATATTGCCATAACCATGTACTTGTGCCTATATGATGTTGTCGGTCTTATTTATTTTATAATATCAATCCCCCACGGTGCAAAGGGCTAAGGTGACGATAAACTATTTAGCACCGTATGAGGTAAATGGTTAAGATTACTATAAATCTGACACTGATGACATTGCCTCACTTTTCTGATACAATCCTTTTCCATACTCATCCAATAATACCCTTGCTTGAGTATCTTCTTACCTAGGATCATCCTATTCATATGAGAACCACAAGATCTTGCATGAATCTCTTTCATTACCTCTTTAGCTTCATCTTTCTTAAGACATCTGAGTTGTATTCCATTCGACATTCTTTATATAAAACTCCATCATGACTTGTATAGTTACGTGCAAGAACACAAAGAGCATATCTCTCTTTTAAGATTGCTTCATCAAGATACTTTCTTTCTTCGATAAACGTCTGAATATTATAAAACCATAATTTCTCTTCAGGCCCTATTTGAACACTCATAATATGCTCTCCCCCATAATATAGAGCTCTTAATTTCATGATTACCAAAGGCTTTATAGTTAATCCTGTCGCACTATCTCACATTAAAGAGAGTGTTGCCAATGCATCTGCCATTTGATTGTCATCTATTGACAAATGGATAAAGAGACATTTATTGAAGTTCTTTGTTAAGGCTTTCAAATAGTAGATGTAGGGTTTTAGCTTTTCCTCTTTCATTTCCCATTCCTCATTAGCCTGGTTAACAACCAACATTGAATCCCTATAAACTAGCAATTCCTTTGCCCTAACTACTAGAGCTGCTTCAATTTCATAGATGCATGCCTCATACTCAGCCATATTATTCATTACCTAGAATTCTAATTTCTTGGCCATTGGTATAGTCTCTCTTTTTGGTGTAACAAGAATTACTCCTAATCTAGCTTCTTTGTTGTTTATAGCCCCATCAAAGTAGAGATTCCACTCCTAATGCTTTATGACTATCAGGTTTTCATTTGGAAATTCTAAGTTCTATAGTTTGTCACTCTCGACTGCATTTTAAGCTAGAAATTCTGCTACTACCCTCTCCTTGATGACCTTTATGGTGATGTTCTCTATATCAAACTCAATCAGAAGTACTAGCCATTGAGACATCCTTCCAGTCAAAGTAGGCACCTAAAATAAGTACCTTAAGGGATTGATCTTTGAAATTTCTTGGACTTTATAGGACTGAAAATAATGCCTCAATTTTCTTGTTGCCCAAATCATGATCAAACATGTCTTCTTTACCAAGTCATACTTTTCCTCATATGGTAGGAACTTCTTGCTAAGGTAATACATTGCATGCTCTATTCCCTATGGTCCTTCTTGTGCTAGCATTGCCCCCATTGCATTTTCCTTTAAGGCCAAGTACAAGATCAATGGCTTACCTTGCCTCGTTGGCTTCAGTACAAGCGGATTGGTGAGATATTCTTTAATCATTTCAAATGCCTTTTGACAATCATTGTTCCACTTCATTGGCTAGTTTTTTCTCAAGAGTTCGAAGATAGGGTCACAAATATTAGTAAGCTTTGCAATAAACCTACTAATATACTATAACTTGCCAATGAATCCTCTTACTTCTTTCTCTGTCTTTGGTACTAGCATTTCTTGAATAGCTTTCACTTTATTTAGATCCACCTCAATTCCTCAGCTACTAACTATATGCCCTAATAATTTTCCTAAAATAACCCCAAAAAGCACTTCTTTAAGTTGAGCCTCAGATTGTACCTCTCAATTCAAGCCAAGAACTTATCTAGAGCTTTAAAGTGTCCCTCTCTTATTTATGACTTTACCATTATATCATCCACATATACCTCCAATTCCTTATGCATCATGTCATGTAAAAGAGCAGTGGCTGCCCTTTGATATGTTGCATTTGTATTTTTCAACTCGAAAGGCATAACCTTATAGCAATATGTCCCCCATTCTATAATGAAAGCTGTCTTAATCTTATCCATAACTGCCATCATTATCTAATTATACCTAAAGAACCCATTCATGAAGGAGTACATTGCATTAGATGCTGCACTATCTACTATCACATCAATATGGGGTAAAGGGAAGTCATCCTTCAAACATGCTTTGTTTAGATCCCTGAAATTTATACACATATGTACCTTACCATCTTTCTTGGGTACTGGCACTATGTTTACTAACCATGGAGGATAATCCACTACTTCTAGAAAGTTAGCTTGGATTTGTTTAGCAATTTTCTCTCTTATCTTTTCAGTCCACTCTGGTCTTAGCTTGTGTAGTTTCTGCTTAATAGGTTTAATTTTTGGATGAGTAGGAATATGATGCTCTACAATTTTCCTATCTAAACCTGGCATATCCTCATAAGTCCAAGAAAATACTACCTTTCTTTTTGTCAATATTCTCTCAAAATTTTTCCTCTCTTTAGGAGCTACCTCATATGATATATAAATGTTCTTAGGATTATCATTTGTGCCCATGGTAAATGAATCAAATTGAATTGAATTAACGTTAAACATGCATGAACGATTAAATTTATAATGTACAGAACTATCAGGATGCACATCACACAAGTAAGTAAAACTAGCATTCATATCATTGACCATGGAAAAAATAGAGTTTTTATCTTTAAACAAACCGAACGTTATTACATTAGTTTCATCTTAAAAAACATCAATAAAGCTATCACTAATGATGTAGCTAAATCCTAGGGTGGCTCCTCTTTAGGTGGCAGACATAGTAGCTCTTCAATAAAAGCATTGCCCATCCTCTCAACTGTCGGCTTCATCACTTCCTCTCTGTTGTCTTTCACTAGGTTCTCCACAATCTGCTATTTGAAGATCTCAAATCCAGGAACATCTCTTCTAGTAACATTGATTGATTCTTTAGCTCCCAAATAGTATTTGCCTTCCTTTGGCCTGATGAAACTCTCACATATCAGCCCAATTTTCTTTGAGAGCTTCCTTTGTTTGGCATTGAACCTCTTTCTAGCTCTTCTACTTATCAGCTTTATTTCTTCAACATAACCCAAACTAGTTGTGTTGCCTTGACTTTTAAACTCTAGGAGACTAGGGTTTCCTTGCTCATTCTTCCCCAGCCCATTCCCAAGTTGGTAATTCATACTTTCCATCATTTTTGCTACTCTCGGATCCATTTCAGTTTCGTCAAATATCCCAGCAATCTGGAAACCAGGGGGTGCACACATTTTCTTCTATTTATATAATATGGCTGCCACATTAGCATTGGTCCCAGCTTCTATAGTCACAACCTCTCATTTATAAGTAAATTTTATATTTTGATGCATAATTGAGGGTACCCCTCCCGAAGTATGAAACCATGGCCTTCCCAATAACAAGGCATAAGTGACTAGAATATCCAACAAAGTAAATATAATAGTTAATTCCATAGGTCCTATTTTAACTAGAGCTTGGAATGTCCCATTCACATTCCTAGTGCTATCATTATAAGATCTTGAATTTATTAAGTCTTCAGCTTTCAAACCTAAGTTAGGTAGGATTTTTAAAGGACACATATTAATAGTAGAACCATCATCAACCATAGCAAAATTGGTTATTTTTCTCCTTACCTTAGCTGGGATAAATAATGCCTTATTATGGTTTCTTCCTTCCAAAGGCAGGTCATTATTTGAAAATTTTATCAGCTTGTGTTTCTTTTCTATAACCTTCGCTACCATAGCCTCAGGTGTGGCTGTTATTTCAATGTTCATGTTTGACAAAGCTTTGACATGAGCTCTTCTATGGCTACCTGAATGCATCAGTAGTTCCTAAATGTTGACATTTGCCTTAGCCTTCTTTAATTGTTCCAAAATCAGATATTCTTTATGATCTTCCTCTATTTCTGTATCTTTTATTTCTTCTTTTTCTACAACTCTCTCAATTTTCTTTTCAACTGCTTTGTAATTCTTTCCACTTATAGTGACATGATTCACCTTAGGATCGTCACTCTAAACATTGAGACTTTCTTCATTAGAGTCATACCAGATATCAATAACTCCAATGATTTGATCTCTTTTCCCAACTTTCCATATTTCCATTATGCATATTTCTTTCCCTTTCAACTATTCCATATTGAGCTTGCCTAAGTGTTGGTTGAGCATATCTTTAACTCCTTCTTGAGACTGTTCAGGATCTAAAGGTTCATCTTCAAACTCATCACCCCATCCTATAGGCATAATTTCTTTAATGGGTATATTAGCTGAAGCGAGCTTAGAGTAGAATACTCTGTAATTAAACTTGCTCAAAGGTTTTCCCAACAGATCTTTAACTCCTCTTGGTGGCTACTTAGGAGTTTTAGGTTATTTTTCTTCTTTCATTTGCTTATCATCAAACTCATCACCCCAACCTAAGGGCTTGATTGATTCAATAGGGATATTAGCAGAGGATGGTTTTAAGTAGAACCCCTTGTAATCAAACTTGCCTTAGGGCTAGCCTAGTAAATCCTCCACTCCTCTTTATGGCTGTCCAAGGGATTCTCCATTGGCTATAGGGTTTAGGTTTTCAAAGGAGTTTAGCACTTCTTCTTCGCTAACCCTTGAATTGATCATCATGTTGGTTAGCGGTGGAACATTTTGGTAGTCTAGGAAAGGGTTATTTCTGGTGTTTGGGTTAGAGTTGGACTTTTCAGGGTCTGTGATTTTTCCAAAATCTATGAGGTTTTAGATCTCATGTTTTAGGCAGATATAGTTGTCTGTGCAATGGCCAGTAACTTGGCGGAATTTACAATAACTGTTAGGGTCAAAACTAGGGACATTTGGGTTTGGTGACTTAGAAAAGGTTAAGGGTCAAAATAGGCCTTTTTGGATTAGTCGTTCTAGGACTTTGGAGGGTGGTTTGTTAAAGTTGGAGAATCTTCGAGGTTGCTAGATTGTGCGCACCTCCACAGCTCGGCTAGTACTTCCTTATTGTGTACCCCCAGTTGGGTAGTTTTGAGTTTTGGTGCTTCTAGCATTTCTCCTTTTCTCACTCTCAATCTCTTTGGCTTATAGACCATCATCATACAAGTCTATAGGTTTCATCATCTGTAATCTCTCGACCATATTAGGTGATACATTATGGACTATTATCCTAACCTGATCCTTCTCAGCCAACTTGTTCTTTATCAGTCCTGCCTTGCTCATGAATCTGGTAAGGGAATCAGAGAATGATTCATTGGGTTTTTACTTTGTCAGTTCTAAGTCTTTGATAGACACTTCTAGTATAGTGTTATAGTCATACTATTTCAAAAAAGTAGTACATAATTCTTTCCAGTCAGTTCTTACATATTTTTCCAGCCTGTGATACTAGTTTACAGCCATTCCCTCTAGAGATAGCACAAATAGCTTAGCAACTACTACTAATGGTGCCTTAGTAGTGCTTAATATTATTGTATATTAGTTTAAACGAATCCTTGGATCTCCTCTCCCATCAAATTTCTACAGCTAAGGCATCTTGAATTTTTCAAGCAGTTTATCTCCCTCCATTCGCAGCATGTCATCAAGGTCAAATGAGTACCCTATTCCTTGTCCTCTAATCAACTCTTCCATCTTGAAAATTTTCTGAGTTAGTGCTTGCATCTGCTTGGACTCATGATCTTGGACCAATTCAAGTGATTCTTTCTTCGCCTTTTCTACCATGTAGTTCTCGATGTCCTCAAGTCTCATATCAGTAGTAGGTATGTTTCTAGCAATAGGTTGCCCCTTAGCATTATTAGTAACAAGTGGAGCGCCAACAATAAGTAGAGGAGCTGCAGCAATAGGTGGAGCTCCTATAGTAGGTGTTTGTTCAACAGCAACAGCAGGTGGTGGTACAATAATAAGTTGTACTAGTCCGGCAAGAGCTTGCCTCAGTTCGTCTTGCATCATAGCTCTTATGTCATCCATCAAAGATCCCTTAATGTCCTCTAGGGTCCACATCTTTGGTTGTTGTTCCAATTCTATCTGTTCAGTCCGAGTCAGTTTAGCTTTTAGGTAAAGTGAGTTTATAGGACTCTTTTCCAGTTTTTAAAGGATCACTTGAGCTATTGACTTAGGGCTTAGATTTACTCTAATTAATTTGCCACCTTTCCATCCCTAGATACGAGAAGACCCAGATGAATCTATAATGGCTACAAAACAAGGTGTCAGTATGATTCGTGGAATGCATGTATGCATGATGCACGTGCTATGCAACTAGTAGTAAGCAAGCAAATAGGATGTAACAAGTATCAAGAAACAATCAATAGGCAATATGCAAGCATAAACCCTCCAACCTTATTCCTCTCACACACGTATTCAATGGCGAGTTTCTTTTCCTAGGATTTTTTGTCTTAGCCTTAATATCAACAGGGGATATTAAGGACTGACGCATATGCCAAATCTCTCTTAAAGCAATAAAGCATAGAAATAACATTTCTAAGTATAAAGGTCTAGCCCAATCCTTATTACCCTGAATGGGCCTCAAAGGTATAGGCCTGGGCTTTTATAAATAGAAATACCTTATGGTAATAAGCATAGAAACATTCTAGCCTAATCTTTATTACCCTAAGGGGCTTCAAAAGTATGGGCCTAGGCTTTTATAGATAGAAATACCTCATAGTAAAAATCATACAAGCAATTTGGATAGATCATAAGGGAAGCAACTAAGCCATTATATATGGTTGGAGTCTAGTGAAAAAGGTCAAGGTTCCCTTAGCAAGATGGCCTCCATTATGGACGTTGAGTTACAAGCCAAGGTCAGAGGGGCCCAACATCCTTTACCAACTCGAGAGAAGATTACCCCCCCCCCCTTTAGGATTTGGGTTACAAACTCTATTCAGATGAGCCCGATAATCTCTCTTGAATCGAGTTAATGCTAAGATTGATGGTTAGATAATTTACAACTCCATCAAACTAGTAGAATCATGGAATCATAAACCAATGCCATCAGCTTAATAGAGACATGCATAATGAATGCAAGAATGAAATAATAATCAATAAAATAATTCTAAAGAACACAAGTAGAATTAGTATCTCTTATCCCTAGTGGAGTCTAAGATTTTATTAACCGTGACACTGTTTGGGCTCAGGGCCTAGAGAACACACTAACCATTGTCATAAAGACATGGTATGGAGATGAGGAGTCTTCACCCAGGGTAATAACTTGGACAAATTGAAAGGTGGTACTCGATTCTCTAAAAGAAAGCTAGCACCACAACCAGGAGATTCTCTGAACGGAATACTAACTTATCTTAATCTCGTGTTCATTTAGAGTTACTTTATAAATTATTACTTCATTCTTTAATTACATGCAATTTTTTTAAACCCTATTTGAACATCCATCTAACCCTGAGGCATCTAGTCAATAAAATCATATATAAAAATGCATTTAAGCACACCGTCCTTAAGTCTAAACTAGGTTACTTTTATTGAAAGTTAGATAGGTTTATAATTTTTATTTACAAATGAAAATGAACTAAAGGTGTACCTACATTGTTATTAGTTAGTGAGCTTAAGTCTATTGATTTTAATTATCTAAAGTTGGACCTAAATCTATAAGTTTTAAAGAAATTGGATTTTATAAGTGGGCCTAATATAACTTGATTTTATTTTAAGTGAAATGTGGGCCTAAGTCTATTTATTTTAAAGGAAATGAAATTAAATGGGCTAAGCTAAGTCTAAATTAATTTTAGTTAAAAAATGAGACTAAGTCTAAATTATCCTAATAGGCCTAAATTGATTTTAATTAATTAACATAAACCATTTTAAGCTTGTTTATTTGGTGGGTTTGAACCTATCATGGGCTTGGGGCCCAAAAGGATAGAAATATAAAAAAACAAGCCCAAAACAAATAAAACACAAAAAAAAAAAATAGATCAAACATACATTTTAATGATTTTCTAAAAAAACCTAAATCAATTTACATGTAACCTTAAATTAATCTATAATCATCATTGATTTTAATTGATTTTTACCTAATGAAACCCTAATTATTAATCAACTTTAGTACAGAGAATTAGAATTCCATTATTTTTCCACTATTGAGGCTATTACAACCTACAGTGCAGAGAATTAAAAGAAAATTAATTACAACCCATAAGCAATAAATGATCAAATAACATAGAGAAATAATAAAAAATCTAAATCCTATGGGAGTTTTATAGACTTTAGTCCATAACATTCCATGGATTCTTCAACATTCACTATCAAAAAATCACATATCTCCAACCTCCCCTCTAGAGCATCACAAGACATTAATCAAAATAAAAAAATTAGTTAGTAATGAATCATTAAAATAAAATAAAATAAATTTAAATAAAAGAAACGAGAAACGTAGAAGATGCTGTGCAAATGCTATTTGAATTCCTTTCAAATTGAGATTGTCATCGTTTTGAGAATTGACTCTGCGTTTATTAATTTTTGGACTATTGAAACAAAAGTGCATACTTTTTTTTTGCAGTGAAGAAAACTTTTTCTTTTTTTTTTCTATGTGATTTTTAGGGTTTCTACGCAGTCAGGAGTTGAGGCTCTCACTCACGCTGTCTTTGGCTTTTTAAAGTAGAGACGTACAAATTGACTTCCTCCATTCTAGAAACTAATGCTATCTCTCAATTTTTCAAAATATTTACGTGTTTTGAACATGTAAAACCACAATTAACTTTTAAGAAAATATTTAGAATTAATTTTCAACCAATTAGTGAATAGAAAAATACTAAAAAAAATGACCGAATATACTGAGAAATTGAAAATATTCCATAATGCCAATCATCATTAGGCAAATGCTGGTTGACATTTGCTTAATGCCAATCGACATTAGGCAAATGCCGATTGGCATTTGGCTAATGCTAATCGGCATTAGCTAAATGCCAATTGACATTTTGCTTATACAATCCCAATTTTTTTTTAAAAACAAAAACACTTCTAAAATCATAATTTTGCAATTAGGTCCAAATAAACATTACAATTTAGTCCTTGAAATCTCAAATTTCAATGGTTGAGATCAATTTCTTGATTAATTTTTCATCATAAGGGCTTTCGTCGCACTATGCACAATTGCATCGCGAAATTGGGTATCTTAAAATTTCACAAAAAAAATATAATAAATTAAAATAATACACGTGCGTGGTTCTTGCACACCTATAAATGGAATAATTATTTAGATGGGTTGGATTGCTCAAGGTTATTCAATTAGTATTATACATGTTTGTTATAATTGGTTTAATTATCATACATAAAGGCATGTTCACATTCCTAGAATGGGATCCAAGTAAAAGTTCTTTAATGAAGCTAAAAAAGATTTTAACCCAGTTTGAATGTTCACTTAGTCTGTGTCTTGGGTGCAATTGTTATATAATGAACCCTTGTCTATATTTAGGAGTTCATCACATGTATAACTAAAAAATATGTGTTTTTTTTTCCTTTTTTGAAGTCTTCGTAACACCGACTTGAAAGTTGCTACAATTTTTCAATTTTCCACTTGAGAGCTTTCATCTTTAAGCTGGCAAATTATTTTACGGATAGATAGAATAGACGATTTTGATCATATGATGGAGTATCTTTGTCTTTGGTGACAACTATGCTCCAAGAAGTGCGAAAGCTCACTGCTTCATTGGATGTTGAGTATTCCATTGAAGAAATATGCTATCATACTTTAATAATGAATTCGACTTGTCAATTAAAGCTGAATTCATTATTAAATAATTATCAATAAGTTTTTTGAATCTTTTTATTAATAAACCATATATTTTAATTAGTATACAGGTTAGGATTGTTGAGGAAGTAAATATTTGTATATAATTAGGAATAAAGTCTTTATTTTATTTAGGATGTTATTCTATTCCTAATTCAGTTGTGATTAGGATTCCTATGTGTATATCTAAGGGGTGTAACCCTTCTTTGAATATCATGGAAAAATATTTTCCTTGAATTTTCTCTCTTTGTCTCTGAATTTTATTCTTTATGGTATCAGAGCATACCTATTGAAATTGAATTTTTTATTGAATTCTTGAAATCATATTTTTTTTTCATTGAAATCATATTTTTTTCTTTCTTCCTTTGAATCTTAAAAAATCATGACCACTGAAAACACATTTATCATATCCCATAGAACACCCAATTTTATTCAAACCCTTCAAGATAATTGTCCCTTTCCTATAGGAATTATTCTTGATGATACAAACTATACTCTATGGTCACAAATCATGGAGATGTGAATTGGAGCAAAAAATAAATCTGCTTTCTTAATGGCACTATGTCAAAGCCACCAGTAGGAAATAAAGCGTTGGAGACTTGGCTCCTTAATAATAATCGAGTCAAAAGTTAGTTGATTGACTCAATGAGTCTGACATTGATGCAGAGATTCATCCATCTTCCAACAGCAAGGGAGATATGGGGTGTTGTCTCAAAAACCTTCTATGGTGGATCTGGCAAAACTCGGTTATTTGAATTGAACCGGACATCATTCACAACATGTTAGAATGGTAAGCCATTACCTTCATACTATAAACTGATTGGAATATTTCAGGAAATCGATGCTCGAATGTGTGCACAAAGGGAGGATGTTAATGGAGTAGTATCACTCCACAAACATATTACTCGGCTTCAAACATATATTTTCCTAACCTGGCTTGATTCAGAATTTAATAATGCTCAAAGTGAAATACTCCGGAAGGATCCACCTCTTGATCTTGAGTCTAGTTATGTATCATAACCAACAACATATGATGAAAGAGTTAAAGATACTGTCGGACCATTCTGTACTTGTAGTAGCTTAGACTCGTTCCTAGTTCAAAGGGAAAATGCCAAGTAAGTCCATCACATACACTTGTACTTATTGTGGCAAAGTTGGACACTCGAAGGAATGGTGTTATGAGATTATGGGATATCCATAATGGTGGAATTTCAATAGAAAGCCTCATAAGAAGCTCAAAAAGGTTACAATTGCCACCTTTAGTGGTACTAAACCAAGTGGTGATCTTGATGCAACATCAGGTATAATAAATCTTACTCAAAATAATACATGGATTATTAATATAGGTGCTACTAATCATATGACAAGCTCCACTCACAATCTTACATCCATTTGCCCATCAACCCAACAAAATATTCTGATTGCTAATAGAGGCATAGTACTGGTCACTCATGAAGGATCAATATCTAACTCCAACTCTCTTAATCTAGATATTATTCTTGTTTTTCCATCTCTTTCTTGTAATCTACTATCTGTTGGCTAAATCACTGAAACCTTGAATTGCACTGTCAAATTTTAGCCTAATTATTGTGTATTTTAGGACATTACAACACACTGGATTATTAGCTCTAGTGTTAAATATGGAAAGTTATACTATTTTAAGTTGCATGGTGATTCAAGTCAAAAGTCAAGTAAAGTCAATAGGGTTAGTGGAAGTTGCTCGGCTAAAGACTAAGTAATCTTATGGCATTGTCGTCTTAGTCATCTTTCGTTTCATTATCTTAGACAAATAAAATTGAAATTATTTTTGAATACTTTAGACTCGAAATTCAAGTTTGATATTTGTGAATTAGCAAAAGCCCATTGAATCTCTTATGTATCGAGTCATAATAAAAATTCAGTTCTATTTATGACCATTCATTCTAATCTATGGGGACCTACTCAAATTCCTACTCTATCTGGTGCTTGATATTTTATATCATTTATTGATGAATGTACCCAGATAACCTAGGTATCACTACTTTCAAACAAAGGAGATGTGTGCTCTAAGTTCCAAGACCGGTACAAAATGGTGGCTACGCAATACCAGAGTAAAGTTTGAGTCTTGTAGTCTAAAAATGGTGGGAAATATGTTAACTCAATTCTAAATGATTTCTGCCATAAGTAGGGCATTCACCATTAAACATCCTGTGTCGGCACTCCTCAACAGAATGGTTAGAAGTTATCCGAGCATCATTATTTGACATGAATGTTCCTTGAGAATACTGGGGAGAGGCTATTTGATCCACTATGTACCTCATAAATCAGAAACCATCAAGAGTACTTGATTTCAAAATGCCTCTTCAAAAACTTTAGGAACTTGTCATATCTTCATCCCTCAATAATCTCGAGCCCCGAGTCCTTGGATGCTTGATATATGTTCATCAAACACTCAAAAAGTAGATCCTCAAGCTATTGAATGTATCTTTGTTGGCTATGTGGATCTACAAAAGGGATATCGGTGTTATGATCCGAATACAAAGAAGATGTATGTCACTTGAGATGTTCGGTTTCATGAAAATTCTCCTTTTTTCTCCCACTTCGAGTGCTCTCTTCAGGGGGAGAAAAATTTGAACCTCTTTGAATGTAAAGATAGCATTCTGAGTGGTCCAAATGTTGAAGATAGTATTCTGAGTGTTTCGAGTCCGAGTCTCCCAAATGTTTCAAGCATCTTATAGACATCTGATGTTTTGAGTCTGAGCATCTCACCTGGACAAATAATTAAAGAAAATCTGAGTAATCAAGATAGTACATCTTCCTAACCTATACCAGAAGTTTAAAAAACTCTAGATGCAAATGTGTACAATAAGGTAAACTTGTCTCCTTTAGTAACTCCAAATATTGAGCCTCGTTATCCTTCTAGAATTAATAGAGGGGTTCCAAAAAACAATATGATCCGGACCTTCATACCAAAGCTAAATACCCTATCAATAACTTCATATCAACCAACCATTTGTCTAACTCACATGCATTTACTGTAAATCAATTATCTAGTGTATCTATTCTGAGGAATGTGCAGGAAGCCTTAAATGATTCGAATTAGAAGAAATCCATGAATGATGAAATAGAGGCATTACAGAAGAACCAGACATGGGATCTTATTCCTCTTCCTGAAGGAAAGAAAATGGTAGGGTACAGGTGGATATTCATTGTCAAACTTAATTCAGATGGAAGCATAAATCGGTATAAAGCTCAGTTGGTAGTAAAAGGGTATACTCAGAAGTATGAAATTGACTATAAAGATACATTTGCCTTAGTAGCAAAAATGAACACCATCCGAGTTCTTATTTTCCTTAGCTGCCAACCTGGACTAGTTGCTGCGACAATTTGATATGAAGAATGCATTTTTTAATGGAACCATAGATGAAGAAGTGTATATGGATCCACCACCCGAAACTAAATGTATTAACTGAGTATGCAAACTAAAAAGGGCATTGTATGGACTCAAGCAATCGCCTCGAGCATGGTTTGGATGACTCTCAACTTTTATGAGAAAGCTTAGATATAAGCAAAGTGATGTTGATCACACACTATTCATCAAATAAAAGTTAGGTAAAATCACCGCGCTGGTTGTATATGTTCATGATATGGTGGTCACTGGAAATGATCCGAGTGAGACAATAATCTTGCAAAGACAGTTAGCATTCGAGTTTAAACTTAAGGATTTTGGTAACTTAAAGTATTTTTTAGGAATTGAAGTTGCAAGATCAGCTCAAGAAATTTCCCTCTGCCAACGAAAGTATGTGATGGACCTACTAACAGAGATTGGCATGCTTGGTTGTAAGCCAGTCGAGACTCCAATTGAAGTCAACCATGGACTTTCAGTCTTAGGAGATCAAGTTCCAATTGATAAAGATTAGTATCAAAGTTTGGTGGGAAGGTTGACTTACCTATCTCATAATCGACCAGACATTGCTTATGCAGTAAGTGTTGTAAGTCAGTTCATACATTCTCCAAGTAAAGAACATATGGATGTAGTATACTGAGCATTAAGATATCTAAAGTCTTCTCCGGGAAAAGGGTTTTTCTTTGAAAGGAATAAGGATTATGAAATTACTAGCTATACTGATGCTAATTGGGCTGGAGATCAGACTAATCGAAAATCAACATCCAGGTACTTTACGTTTGTTGGAAAGAATTTAGTCACTTGGAGAAGTAAGAAATAGAAAGTTGTAGCAAGGTCAAGTGCTCAAGCTGATTTTAGAGGAATGACTCATGGAGTATGTGAGTTGCTCTAGGTAAGGCGAATTATTCAGGATCTAGAATTAAAACATCTGAAGCCTATGTTGTTACATTATGATAACAAAGGTAGCCATAGCAATTGCAAATAATCTGGTTCAACATGATCAAACTAAGCAGTTGGAGGTTGACAGACATTTCATAAAAGATCATCTGAACCAAGGAACAATTGATCTTCCATTTGTTTCTTCTCATACTTAACTAGTTGACATCCTTACAAAGGCTGTATCCAGAAAAACGTTCTACAACTCACTTGCCAAGTTGGGAATGATTGACATACATTCACCAAATTGAGGGGGAGTGTTGAGGAAGTAAATATTTTCATTGTATATATTAGGAAGTAAATATTTGTATACAATTAGGAATAAAGTCTTTATTCTATTTAGGATGTTATTCTATTCTTAATTAGATTGTGATTATAATTCCTATGTGTATATATAAGAGGTGTAACCCTTCGTTAAATATCATGAAAAAATATTTCCCTTGAATTTTCTCTCTTTGTTTCTGAATTTTATTCTTCAAGGATGAATTAAAATCTAGTCGAAAAAGAGGTACCAAAGGATCCAATGTTTCAATAATATTTATTCATTAAAAAATCATTTAATTTTTATTTTTTAATTACAATAAATAGACTTTTACTTGTATTTTTTTATTTTTAGTTAAATAATATAATTTTATTACTTAAATAATATATAATCATAAGATAAAATATGTAGGGTTATTACTTAAATGATGTATGTTCATTAATCTTTACTTGCAGATTTATTAATTTTTACCTGCAATTTCATTGATACTCAATGAACTTGTAGGTGAAGATCAATTAAGTTGCAGGTTCACCTACATGCTCATTGACCTTCATCTGCATGTTCATTGATACCTCAACTTTTTTTTTTTTTTAATTTTAAAAAGATACTAAAATAATGAATAAAAAAAATTAAATTCAATCATTATAATTAATAAAATAAAAAGAAAAAATAATTTTTGATATTTAATTTTTATTCATAATTTTAGTTAAATAAAAGTTTTAATCATTAAAAAATTATTTAATTTTTTATTTTGTAATTATAATAAATAAACTTTAACTCTTTTATAGTTAAATAATGTAGGTATATTGCTTAAATAATATAGGTTTATAAGATAAAATATGTAACTTCATTACTTAAATAATGTAAATTCGTTAATTTTCACCTACATGTTCATTTACCTTCATCTGCAGGTTCTTTGATTTTCACCTATATATTTATTAGTCAAATACTACAGTTTCATTATTTAGATCATGAAGGTCCAATAGTTATCCACTATATATTCAACACTTTTTTTTCTTGATATATATAACTCATAATTATAATTATTTATTTTAGAAAAGAATTACAATCAATCAATTCCACCTACATATAAAGATTTGGTTTTAGACCCGTTGTAACCATGTCAACCAAATATTTGGTGGATGCATATGGTGGTGTTTACTACAAACATATTATTATTTATATATATATATGAAGTGAAAATTATATAATATATATTTTTTTAATTATAATAAATAGATTTTTTACTTTTAATTTTATTTTAGTTAAATAATATAGACTAATTACTTAAATAATGTATGATCATAAGATAAAACAAGTAGGGTTATTACTTGAATAATGCATGTTCATTGACCTTCACCTGTATATTCATTTATTTCCACCTACATATTTATTGATCATCACATGTAGTTTCATTGACCTTGAACCTAAAAGTTCATTGATCTTTACCTGCATATTCATTGACCTTTATCTGCATATTCATTGATATTATATCTTATTAAAAAATTAAAAAATATTTTTTGCTTATCAAAAAATTATTTTTTCTTTTTATTTTATTAATTACAATGGTTGAATTTGATTTTTTTTATTCAAAATAAAATTTTTTATTCATTAAAAATTTTTATCAAAATATTAATATATTTTTTTGAACCTGTAACTTCAAATTCATTGATCCTTAATGAACATACAGGTGAAGATTAATGAATCTATAATAAAGTTCATTGAACTTCATTTGAATGCTCATTGATTTTTACTTACAAAATCATTAATTTGCACTTACAGTTTCATATCATGATTAAATGATTTCTTACACAATTATTTTTCAGATGACAAGTGCATCCAACACGTCTAGCTTTTTTTCTTTATATGATTCAACACTTTTAAACAACCCCAACCCAATTGATTTCATAGCCAAGTTAATGGTAGAAATCTCATAATCCTTCTGACATAAAGAGCACAACAACACTCTCTTTTGGTTTCTTTATAAGCATTTTTATCTTCTTTGAAGTCTCCAATTTCAAGATACTCACACTTTTTCAGATTTGCCAGTGCTCGCGTCCAAACATGGGGGTTCTTGTTTACCCTTCAAAGCATGCCCAACTAAGATATGACAATAGGTAAATTATCGCATTTTTCATGAACTTTCCTTGCCTCTTTCATTAATGTAGAGTCTTTAATTCCCTCAAGACATGCACTCTGTTTGAATAGATTACATGGTTCTTCCTTTGTTAAAAGGCCTAGCTCAACAATTGCTTGACAGTTCATATAGTGACAAGTGAATCAACGAAGGAGGTGGTCAATGAGTCATTGGTGGAGGAAGTATATTTGATGTTTTCTCTTGATAGAGATGAAGGAAAAAGAATGGACTAGTATTTTTAGAATGTGTTAGTGCAGGAATAAGAAGCTAATGCATTAAAAAAATGCATGTTTTCACATGTGTGATGGACCCCTGGTTCATATTGTAATATGAACAGGGATCCATAATATAATTTGTCATCTAGGGTGTGGTTTTTTTTGTCCATAACTCTTTAAATTATTTATTAATTGTCAAGGAGGAAAGGACGTTGTTCTTAATGAACAATGCTTTTGTGAATGGCCTATGGATAAAGGCTATTCAAACTAGGGAAGCTTTTAATGGAATGCATCAAATAAAAGATGAAGTTGCAGGAGTTATGTCAACGAGTGAGGCGATGGTCGGCAACAACATTCATTGGAATGAGAAAGTGGGTTCCAACCTAGAACTATTAGATAAAACCACTACATTATACAACTGTCTAAATAAAATGTTGATGGAACATGAGAAAAAAAATACATAGTGTGCAATAACCTTAAAAAGCTAGGCTCAGCAGTAGGACTTGTTGAAAAGAACTTGAAAAAGATATTAATAATATACTAATGTATATTGTTGTAAGTGATAAACTATTATCTAGTATGAGCTTATCATGTAGTTATTCTCTTGTATTATATAAGAGCCTACTGTACCACTTTATTATATTGAATACAATTCTAAGATATTCACTTCATGGTATCAAAGCCATGAAAAGGTTTAAAAACCAAAATTTTTCACCATGAACGTCTCTTCTTTAACCTCCAACCTCACTACTAATAATACAAACATTGCTCCTCCTTCATCAGGCAGTCAACAATCCTTCTCTCCAAGAGGATATGGTGGTTGCTTTCAATGTGGCTAAGGTTATGGCTTCAATGACAGCTGGACTACAATGTCAAACAATGGTCATTTCTATAACAATAATCAACCATACAATTCAGGTACTCAGATTCCTACACTAGATAGTTCACTATATTTGCATAATTGCTTTGGTTTAGGACATCTTACTCACTAATGTCCTTCTCCAACTCACCGGACTGCTTTCCACCAACCTTCTTAATCTTCCTTTTAACCTTAATCAGACCTTACAGCTACCAATACACCTTCTTTGGCCTCTCAGTCATGGGTCTTTAACTTTGTGTGACTCATCATTTAACTTTAGACTTAGAAAACTTGTCCATTCAGAGTGATTATCATGGTCCTGAAGTTGTTAAAATTGGTAATGGCAACTCTCTCTTTATTCATCATACTAGTTTAGTTGTTTGTCAAACTCCTCAACATTCTTTTCTTTTAAATCCAATTTATCGTGTTCCTTTATCCTGTTCTAATCTACTATATGTTCATACACTTATTAACGCCAATAATGCATCCATTGAATTCTTTCCTAACCATTATTTAATAAAGGATATCTGGACGAAGGCAATTCTTCAAACGGGCTGGATTGATCGAGGTCTCTATACCATGTCTCTTGCTCTAAGCCAAGCCAAATCTATTACTCAACAAACTTTTATGGTGTCTTCCCTTTCATATTGGCATTGAATTCTTGGACATGCCAATATGTCTACAGTGAAACAAGTCCTATGCAATTTTAATATTCCATTTCGTTCTTCTAGCAATTCTTTAACTTGTCATTCTTGCAATATTAGTAAGAGTCAGAAATTTCCATTTAGTTTGTTTATTTATAAAGCCAAAGCTCCTTTAGAATTAATTTGTTCAAATGTGTGGGGTCCAGCCTCTGTGACTTCAGTTGATGGTTATAAATATTATGTTTTTTTTTATCATTATAGTAAGTACATATGGATTTATTTTCTTCGTTATAAATTTGAAGTACTTAACACTTTGATTGAGTTTCGACATCTTGTCAAAAAATATTTTATTATTTCTATTAAATCTTTCTAGGCCAATTAGGGTGGCGAGTTTCAAACTTTAACAAAATATCTTCTTGATAATGGCATTACACAATGTAGCGCTTGTCTAAAAACTCTTGAAGAAAATAGATGTGCAGAATATAAACATTGACATGTTGTCAAGACAGCTTTGGCATTGTTAAATTGCTCTCATGTTCCCCATATTTATTAGACCTATGCTTTTGAAATTGTAGTTGATATAATTAATAGACTCCTTACTCTTAAACTGTAAAATTTATCACCTTATTTTGTATTGTTTAAGAGTATACCAAACTATTTAAATATGCACACATTCTGTTGCTTATGCTATCCTTGGCTATGACTATATGGTTCTAATAAATATTCACCAAAGTCTTCTAAATGTGTTTTTCTTAGGGTATAGTAAAATTCATAAGGGATTTATTTATTTTGATCATCGCTCATTTAAATTTTATATCTCATAATATATGATTTTCTATGACTAAGAGTTTCCTTATGCAATACAACAAAATGAAGTGGCACCAGTGGTTAAGGACTTTTCTTCTGTTATAATCTTTCTACCATCTCTCAATCCTATCAAACCACAACCACCTTCACATCCATAATAACTCAATCCAACACCCATACTTGATCATTCTTATCTAATAAACAGTATAACTCCAACACATCAACCCACACCTTCACCACCTTCCACCAATATCTACTCACTAAGTTCCCAAGGCTTACCATTAGTTATTGCCTTCAATCAATCCTCTGCTCAATCCCAACCATTAACCTGAACTCACATCATGATAACAAAATCACAAACTGGCAGTTTAAAACCTAAAGCATTGCTCTCAACCACTATCCTAAATACCAAACCTTTGATATTTACACAAGCCATGAAACATGTCGTCTAGTGCTAAGCAATGGATGAAGAATATCGGGCTATGATGAAAAATAATACGTGGGAGCTTGTTCCTTCACATCCAAATCAAAATTTGGTTAGCTTTAAATGGGTATATCGCTTCAAGAGAAACAAAGATGACACCATTGATCGATTTAAAGTGCATTTAGTTGCAAAAGGCCATCATTAAAGGCCTGGACTTGACTACACTGAGACATTCTCTTCGGTTATAAAACCAGTAACTATTCAGTTGATAATATCTATGGCAGTTACTTAAAATTAGTCAATTCATCATTTGGATGTTTCAAATGCATTTCTATATGGTGATTTATATGAGGTAGTTTACATAACACAACCTCAGGGATATGTTGACCCTCCTTTCCCTCCCATGCTTGGAAGTTGGAGAAGTCAATTTATGGGCTCAAATAAGCACCAAGATAGTGGTTTAAATGCTTGTTACAAAGCTTATTATCCTTGGGTTTTCAGAGCTCCTAGACAAATACATCCTTGTATTTTTATATAAAGGATTCACTTTGAATTTTTTTGCTTAACATATGTGG
This sequence comes from Mallotus nudiflorus, assembly GCA_947683625.1. Classification (NCBI taxonomy): domain Eukaryota; kingdom Viridiplantae; phylum Streptophyta; class Magnoliopsida; order Malpighiales; family Euphorbiaceae; genus Mallotus; species Mallotus nudiflorus. The sequence goes on from CANTUR010000460.1 coordinate 5,878,795, forward strand.
ATGATATAATTCTGACGAGTAATGATTCTTCTTTTATATCCACTATTATTGCTGCTCTTCAAAACCAATTTCCATTAAAGGACTTAGGTTCCTTAAATTACTTTTTTGGCATCGAGGTTTCTTGGCAAAATATTAGCTTATTGCTTACCTAAACAAAATACATTTGGTAGTTGCTTAAGAAATCCAATATAACATCTGGAAAATTGGTTACTACACCAACATGTTTGACGTAACAACTTCATTCATAAGGTCTTATGTTTCATGATCCTAACTTGTATCATACTATGGTTAGTTCTGGACATAAGCTTCAAAGTAAATAAAGTCTCATAATTTATGCATTCTCTTATGGAACAACATTGGATGGCTGTTAAGAGGATATTACGGTATCTTTGTGGTACTTTATCTTCTGGCCTTCTCATTCAACCATTTGCACATTCCCATATTTTAGTATATTGTGACACCGACTGGGAAGGATATGTCAATGACTGTAAATCCATCTCAGGATACTATATATTTCTTGGCAATAATTTAATCATATGGGGCTGCAAAAAACAAAGGACTGTTGCTAGGTCCTCAACCAATACTGAGTATCGTTCCTTGGCATCAACTATTAATGAGTTACATTGGCTTTGCTCGTTACTTGCATAAATTGGCGTCAAACTACCATCTCCACCAATTCTATGGTGTGATAACTTGTTAGCAACATATTTGACATCAACTCCCCTTTTTCACTCAAGATCCAAGCACCTTAAAATAGACTTTCAGTATGTGCGTGATAAAATTGCCAAGAAGGAACTGTTAGTTCATTACATTTCAACTCATGACCAGCTAGCTGACATTTTCATTAACCTATGATGAAGATGTAGTTTGCTCATATTAGAAACAAGTTGTCCATCGTTTAATCTCTAATAAAACTTGCAGGTGGGTGACAAGAAGTCTACTTCTACTCCATCTTTGTATAATGTTGTATATTACTATAAATGACAAACTCTTATCTACTATGAGCTTATTATGTAATTTTTCTCTTATATTATATAAGAGCCTATTGTACCACTTCATTATATTGAATACAATTCTGAGATATTCACTTCAAGTTTTTCAGTGACTACAAAAGAGTCTACTCATGAAGTAGACCCAAAAAGGTAAGTTAGTTACCTTATTTTTTCCTCATTTTATTTGATCTCTGTTGCAAGTTTTGTAGCTCCATGTGAGCTAGTTTCATTAGTGGAATGAATCTATTCCAATTGACCAAAAAAAAAAATGATTGGTTTAATTTCTCCATGAATTTCAAATAAATTTTATTTTTAAATAAATTTTTATTGATAAAGTGTATTTGGGTTGAAATGAATAATTTGTGAAATTTATTTCAAATAAATTTCATATTTGTTATATTGTATTTGTTATAAATCTAGAATTCAACTTAATTTTTTAATTTTAGTCAAAAATACCATTTCAAATAGAAAGATATTTTTGAAAATAAAAATAATGATGGTTATGCTACTCATTTAGAAATATAGATTTAAAAGTTGTGGAATTCATTTAAAAATTTCAAATATTTTGTTAGAACTTGATATAAGTATAATCAATTGCACAAATTTAAAAAATTGGATATGCAAATGAATTCGACAACATGTTCATTTAAACCAAATATACATTTGAAATTGCAGATGAATTTCACAACATTTTTTGAAATTCATTTATACCAAACACACTCGTGATTTCTTTTTAAATATTTTTTTAAAAGTTATTATTTCTTTAATTTTTTTTATATTAATTTAAGTTATTAAAATTTAAAATTTTTTAATTTTAACTAATTTAATTTGATTAGTATAAAATAATAAAAATAGTAAAATATCTTTAGATAATTAATTTAACGTGACTATATATTAGGATTCAAACTTAAAACATCGCATAAGGAATAATAATTATTTGACAGTGGATTTTCATATTTGCTGGTACATATTTTTTTATTATTTTAATTATTTGATACAGGATATTGGATAATATGGATAATTTACCACTAAAATAATAAATATAGGCTTAAAAATGAATAAGATACACTTTATAAAAAACACTTTTCCACTCTAAATTAATAATTTATACACATATTAAATAATTAAAATAAATAGTAAAAAATGTTTCACACCTAATTACAAAAAGAATTTTTATCCTTAAAAAAGTTATTTAAGCTCAAAAAATGTTACAAATTGATCCCAAAAAAAAAATGTTAAAAATTCAACCCGTATATGTAAGAAAAATCCATCTATAAATTTGAATAGAAATCAATACGTACCGCACATGGCATATCATCTTTTATTTGTTACTTAACCAAAAATGGCAATCGGTACTCACCTTCTTTGTTTTCTTCTCTTCCTCGCTTTCACCAACATTACTGTTTCTGTAAGTTCCCTCCATAGTCACCACCTCGCAAATATAGAAACCTTGTGACCAGTTCTTGCTGTTATATATGTATATATATTTCATGGCTAACTGTAGTTTTTGCTGTATTTTGTCAATAAATTTCAGGGCCAAGACTGTATGTACACATTGTACATAAAGATTGGATCATTAAAAAGGGCCGGAACTCACTCCATCATAAGTGCGAAACTCTCAAATGAGTACAACGAGTCCATAGAATTGCAAATCTAAAGACATGGGGTTTCATGGGGAAAGCCATAACTACTATGAGATGGGGAATCTCGACATTTTCGGTGGTGTGGCACCGTGCTTGAGCTCTCCAGTTTGCTCTCTCGTCTTGATCTCTGATGGAAGTGGAACCTATGCTGGTTAGTACTGTGACTACGCTGAGATCATCACTGCTGCCGTAAATAGCACCTGCACGAACCAGAAAATCACTGTGGAGCAATGGCTTGCAACTGATGAGCCACCCTATGAGTTAACTGCTTCCAGGAATTATTGCCCAGTTGTGGATATTGGGAAAAGGGTTAGGTCTGCTTCTGCTGCGGACATGTGAGGTTTTCTTTTTATGTACTATGGTTATGAAATAAGTGGACCATTTAGTGACTATTATGAATAAATATGGTACTTTTTAATTTTATGAGTCTTCTTTTTTTTTTTTAAAAAAATTTTATGAGTATTATTTTGTTACCCAATACAGATCAAGATTTAAGAATTCACTAAGGTTACTGGATCCAAACTCTTACCATAAAATCACCACAAAAAATAATAATTGAAAATGAAAACACATTTAGATCTAGAAATTTAAGGTATTAAAACTAAAAATAGAACACAACTAACAAATAATGTATAAAAACAAGAAGAAGAAAAAGAAGGCATAATAGGGTAAAGGAGCTAGAATTAATGACTAAAAAGTGACACTAAAATTTCCTCATTTTAATTATGGATTTTGTCGGGAAAAAGGGAAATATTATTAATTAAGTAATTGGTGTAGTTCATGTTAGTAGCATCATATGGTTTATGGAAAATGTAGTTCATATACTACTTAGGAAGATTAATTAACCTAATTTGTGAAAAGGGTGTTCTCTTTTCTTTTCTTGTTTTTATTAAAAAAAAAAAAACTACATCAGTTTTGATTAATGTATCAATTGGTTTCAAAAAATTTTTTATTTTGTGAAACAAATACTACTGGTATCAGATCAATGACAAATAATTTAGAAGATAACTAATAATAAATGAATATACATATATATATATATTGTAGAATTGAAATAGTTTGTGAGTCAAGAAAATAAAAATTAATTATAATGGATTAATCACCTAAATTTACCTTTCGTTTTTTATTTTTATTTTGGTCACACTTTAATTAAATTCTCATCGTCCTGCACACCTCCAGCTGATTATCTATCTATAAAGATTTTGTTTTGACCTGAATAGTGAGTAGAACATTTCCATTAAAAGGGCTGTTAATTAAAACTGAAACCCAAAGCTAAAGTATACTTGTTCTGCTTCTGCTCTGCCCCTGCTGCTCTCCACATATACATGGATGTGTTGAGAAAGCTTTCAAATGTTAATATTTTACAAGATTCATTAACTAAATTTCTCATGCTAGAGTGAAAATTTTCAGCATAATCAGAAAATAAAACTTCTATACCAGCTATTTTAAGTTTTGACCCCATATATACCTGTGTGAACTGCCTGATAGTATCAACTCAAAATCTTGTAGAGTTATAGTTGAGTGTACAACTCAAATTTGTCATTTTATTATTTCAATCTTATCATTTTATTATTAGGATTGATTTATTAAGTGATTAAAAAATTACATATATATATATATATATATTAACAAAAATGCAGAAGTAGCAGTGTTAAAAAGCAGCAGTATAGCTGCACAGCACCATTGAAGATATTAGCTGAAAACGGTGTAGTTTAATTGATTAGTTAGTAGCTAATTTATGGTGACATGTCTCACTCGTATTGGTTAGTCATAGATTTAGTTCGTTAGCTGTATTGTTAGTGATAATTAGTAGTAAATGTAAGCAGTTACAACAGAGAATGAAATCATGAGTTTATCATTTTCATTTTTACAAGTTCTGTTATGGTATAAGAGCTGAGAAAATTCTCTCACTTGATTGATATTTGTTTGTGTTTTCTCATAATTTTCTTGCTCTTTCTTAGTAACCAAACATCTTTTCATGGTTGAAACACTGATGTGATTATGAACAATAACAAAGGCAAACAAATTGTTAATGAAGATGTTGTTTGCAATGTAATGTTTACTAAACAGCAATACAATAAGCTCTTAGCATTAATTCAACCAAGTCAGCGATCTACAACTGCAAATGCTTCAACTTTAGTTCAGTGAGCTACAGTTGCAAATAAGAGGGTGCAAAAAATTACCCAAACTGAAGAAACTGAACCGTTATATGTAATCAGCTCGGTTGGTGAGTATTTAAACGGTCAGTTCGGTGGACAATGGAAGAAATAGCGATTTTTGGTGTTCGGTTCAGTTTGAGTGTCTCGCCAACTAAAAACTTTTTTATGTATATATATAATAAAAATGACGTCGTTTAGATCTAAACCTTAACTGTATAAACACTTTAAACTAACCCTAACCCTCATTTTACCGTTTCACCTTGGTACCTCCCTTCTTCTTCTCTCTCATTCTCTATCGAATCTTCTTCTATCCTCTCATCTTCATCACTTTAGAATCATAAATGCCCCTGTCTTTTCCTGTTTTCTTGAATCTATACCTACTCTGGATTTATCTTATATCTTTATCATCTTTTATGCCTTTAGATTATAGTGAATCAAGTGACAAAAACCTATTAGCATTGCTTTGTTCAATCAAGTATTCTGTTTTCCTTTTATTTTTGCACTCTTAAACTTGAATACATTGAGATCTCATTCTAAAATGTTTTCTAATCATTCAAGTGATGAGATCTAAAATGGTAAAGTATGCGTTCTATGGTTTTATTTTGATTGTTTCTCATTCTGAAATGGTTTTTTGACAAATAAAAAGTTGTTTTATTGTTTGATTTTGAGTTATATACTCTGACTATGTGTAAATATGTAATTTTTAACTTTGTTTAAACATTCTATGAATTGATTCCAAGAAAAAAATTATGTTTTGAAAAAAATATAGAGTTTAACATACATGCAAAAAAATTTTATTTGATTTTTTAGTTTAATGAATATGTGTTGATTGATTTACAATATTTGAGAAAAAATTTATATTTTCATTATGTTACTACGATTTAAAAAAGAAAATGTTTGATTTTTTTTATATTTTTTTTATTTTTATTTTTATGTTTTATATATATGTGACTACGACTTAAAAAAGAAAATTTTTTGTTTAGTTTCATTTTTATGTTTTATATATATGTTACTATGACTTAAAAGAGAAAATTGTTCTTTTTTTTTTTTGTAATTTTTGTTTAGTTTCATTTTTATGTTATATATATATATATATATATATATATATATATATGTTAGTATGTTACTACGATTTAAAAAAGAAAATTTTTATTTTTTTGATATTTTTGTTTAGTTTCATTTTGATGATTTATGATTATGTTATTTATGAAATTTTATGTTTGTTTGTTTCAATTGTAATTAATTAAAGGGTGGAAGTAAAAAAATTGGATGGAAGCAATTTGCTTATATTTTAAGTGCAAAATTAAAAAAGGGTGCAAGCAAGCAATTGGCTGTTTATGTCATTTTATTTCACAGTGAATATGGTTTGAAAGACATTCTAGGGCTTTTGTAAACAATTATAGAAAAACATTGAAGGTATCAAATATCGATTAGCGTAATTTTTTTATTTCACTTATGTTTATATATATATTCTTTCACTAATTGGTTCTTTTTCGTTTTCTTGATTTTTTTTTGTAAAGATGGAACATGATAGTGACAGTAATCCTGCCACTGTTGTCCCTAACTCTATCTCTGGTGACATTTTTTTTACGGGGGGAGAGGAAGTAGTAGCCTAAACATAGCCTGAGACATAAAATGCCTCTGTCGAGACTGAGAAGCAACTTGAGCCTACTAAAAAAAGAAGAAGAAAAGCCTTAAAATATAGAGCAAAGTGCGAAGATCGTTTTTAGAAAACAAAGGATGAGGTAGGGGAAAATGACAAGTTCAAATACTATGGTAAAACCGTCTGTGCTAACATTAAAAAAAATGGCACATCTAGTCTTAGAAATCATTTGATGAATTGCATGAAAATGCCATATTCTAAAAACAATATTTAGTCTTTTTAGCACCTAAACCTACATATGATGTTGTTGCATCACAATATGAGCAATTAAGAATATTATGCACATGGAATTTTGACTAAGAAGTCATCTGTAAAGCACTTGCATTTATGTTGTTTATTGATGAATTGCCTTAAAAATTTTATGGCATCCTGTTGCCCTAGGTTTAAAATTCCATTTAGATGAACATTTACTAAAGACTGTTACTCCATTTATCTTGATCAAAGGGTGAAGCTCAAATATTTAATACACACTCAGTCTCATAGAATCAACATTACAATTTATTCATGGACTTCCATCCAAAGAATAAATTATATGTTTGTCATTACCCATTTCATTGACATTGAATGGAAGTTGCAAAAAAGAATTATCTCTCTTATGCCTGTGACTTCCCATAAGGGAGAATATATAACTAAGGCTCTTAAAAACTATTTAATAGATTAGAGCTTGAAATCTATTTTCTGTATGACTGTTAACAATGCTTCTTTGAATGATACTACTATCAATTATTTCAAAAAGAAGCTTCTTTCTTAGGGTACTTCATCTTTTGTTAGGTTAAAATTTGTACATATGAGGTGTATAACTCATATTTTGAATCTTGTTGTTAATGATGGCTTAAAAGAAGCCTTTAAATTTGTGAAAAAGATAAGAGAAGCTGTTAGGTATATAAGGAATTCACCTCTTAGACTTAGAAAATTTAAAGAAATATTTGATTTTGTAAGGATTAATTGTTAGTCTGCTTTATCTCTTAATGTTCCAACTCAGTGGAACTCTACTTATATCATACTTACAACTACTTATTTATATGAGAGTGCTTTTAATAAGTGTGAGGAATAAGAGAGTTCTTTCAGGGAAGACTTAAAGGATGATGTCCATGACTTCCTTAATTGGTAGTATGCCAATAAAATTATTGATATGCTTAAGATTTTTTATAAAATGACTCTGACTATTTTTTGTTCTCTCTCAATGACTGCTAATTATTTTTTCAATGAAATCTTTGACTTGAACTGCATGTTAAATGAGTGGCAAGCTTCTACTAATATCAATGTTGTTTCCATAGGGCAATCAATGAAGTCAAAATTTGAAAAATATTGGGGTGACTTTAAAAAAATGAACACACTTATCTTCTTGGCTAATATTATTAAACCTAGGGACAAGCTTAAGTATATGGAGTTGTCACTCACACAAATGTATGTTGATGATACTAGCTATATTTTGTACATAATTGTCAAATCTAATATGTATCTTCTATTTGATGATTATATGAAGCTTTATGGTTTTGATAAGGGTGGAAGCCAATTTGAATCTTTTTCTGCTTCTACTGTTTGTGTTCCTAATGTTGACAAATCTGTGTCACGTTTAGAAGGCTAAATTTAGACAACATAAAATGGAATTTGGTGGAAGTTTTGGCAATAAGAAGTATGAATTATAAATTTATTTATTTGAGGATATTGTGGATAAAGGGGATTCATTTGACATTCTATTTTCGTGGAAAGTTAATTCTGAAAGGTTTTCCATCCTTTCTCATATGCTTGTTGTCCTTATTTCAATTGTGGGCTTTGAAAGTGCTTTTAGCACTTGTGGACATGTTCTGGATGTTTTCAGGAGGTCTCATTTCCTAAGATTGTGGAGGCCTTAATATGCACTTCTAATTGGCTAAGGATGGCTAATAAGCCAATATGTGTTGAGTAAACTATTAATGAATTGGAAAATTTTAAGAAAGGTAATTTGAACTCTAATTTTTTTATTTGTGGATTTATATTTATTACACAATAATTGCTACTAATAATTTTTTTTACCAAGCTGCCAGAACAATCAGGCATTGGCCCTTTAACTTCAACTACAATCTAATTACATTAATCTAATAATTCTTAGTAAATTTTATTGATTAATTTAGTTCACTTCATTTGTTTACAATGTTGTGAATTTTTGCTTCATTGCCTGATTGCCATATTTATCTTGATGAATTACTTGCTTTTATGTATACTTTAATCTATTTTCTGACTTATAGTGCCTATGCACACATTGTGAACAACTTGTTATGCCTTTGTGTATTTGTTGAGGTGCCAGTGTTGTTGTTGATCCCTGTACATGTGCATACATTGTGACCACCAAATGTGCCTTTGTGTATGTGTTAAAGTGCCAGTGTTAATGTTGTTCCCTGTGCCTATGCACACATTGTGACCAACCTTATGTGCCTTGTGTATTTATTAAGGTACTAATGTTGTTGTTGCTCTTGTGGCTATACAAGTTTGAGGCAATGATGATGCTTCAACCCTCATGTATTATGATATACTAAAGTGCATGCTTAAGTTTCTTTGGTGGCTTAATTTTTATAAGATATTAGGAATGTGGCTGCATTCTTGTTTTAACTGATACATACATATTCTGAGACTCATTTGAATATATGCATTTTCATTGTTGATTAGTTTTCAATTCTGTGACTCATTGGCATTTTGTTTTTATTTGTTCTTGTAGGAGACTTCTTCCAGTTAGCACTAAACAATATTGCTTTAACTTGATGCTTGCAAAAATTTTTGTCCAATGCATGGAAAATTATTTTTTGTATACTGTTTGCATCAATTTTTTATGTATATTATAGACATGCTTTTGTATATTTCTATAGGGCCATTTTTTTTATTAGAAAATTTTTTGTAAATGACATTATAGTCAATAAGCCTTCAATGGTTTGTGCGCTAAATTCACTTTTGTAAATGTAATTTAAACTTTTGTACATCAAATTAATGAATACATATAAGAGAAGTTTATATATAATATGTGGGCTTTCAATTTTTAAGCCCAATCCATATAAAGCCCAACTCAATATAATCGAAATAACTTAACCAATATAACTGACTTATTTTTGGTAACCCACCATTCGATTACCATACTTCTTTTGGTTCGGTCCAGTCCATAAATTATGTTCTTCAAAATTATTCGATTCCACCACTTTCATAATTGAACCGAATTAATCGTTGCTCTGCCTTAGCTGTAAATGCTTCGATCTCAATTAGTAATGTTGTTTCTTCACTTTAGCATCCAATTGATTCATGTATATTCATTACTCCTAATGTATTTTTTGCTATAACCAATGTTCATAAATCAACTTGGATTATCAATACCATAGCAATAGACCATCTAGTTAACACACTTTATTATTTTTACTCTTATACTTCAGTTAGCAATTTATTTGTTAAATTGCCTAATAAGATTAGCATACCTGTGACTCACATTAGTCATATTCGTTTGAATACTTAGCTGACATTATATAATGTCTTACATGTGCCTCAATTCACTTTTAACTTGATTTCAACAAGACAATTAATCAAAACCTCTCATTATTTCCTTGTCATTCTTCCTAACTATTGTTACATTTAGGATATTCAAATTATGAAGATGATTGGTATAGCTAAAGAAGTAGAAGGTCTATGTCAGTTTAAGGATGTTGTTAGTCTTTTTATAAGGCATTTTGCTTCTCCTTGTTATGTTACCTCTAATTCTACCATCATCACTCTTTAAACTTTATGGAACTTTAGACTAGGACATCCATCTCATCCTAGATTGAAGAGTTTGTAAAAAATTGATAGTTTGATTGTATTAAGTTTTATAGATTATAATATTTGCTATTTTAATTAGTAAACAAAAAAAGGCTTTCTTTTTCTATTAGCTCTTCCATATCTTTTTGTTGTTTTAATTTAATTCATATGGATATATAGGAGCCTGTGTCTACTTTATCCATCTATGGCCATCGATAATTTTTAACTATAGTTGATGACCAGAGTCGATATACTTGACTTTTCCATTGAAATCAAAATCTAACACTTGTTTTTTTAATTTAAAAATTTTTTAACACAAATTGAAACTCAGTTTGCTACCAAAATCAAAATGGTTTGAATTGATAATGGTTCTGAATTTGCATTTCATGATTTCTTTGCTTCCAAAGGAGTCATTCACCAAACTTTTTGCCCATACACACCTTAACAAAATAGCACCATTAAACATAAACATCAACACATTGTAAATGTAAGTTGAGCACTTATGTTTTAAGCTCATCTTCCTATTGTTTTTTGGGTTGTTTATGTATTACATGTTGTTTACTTGATTAATAGAACACCTTCTGTATTTATAAACAATCACACACATTATTAACTTCTTTTATATAAACCTCCCACTTATAATAACCTTAAAATTTTTTATTGTGAATACTACACTTATATTATAGTGCACATAGAAAAAATTTTAATTCTCATTCTACTAAATGCATATTTCTTGTATATCCCTCTCATACTAAAGATGTTCTTTTTAATGAGACTATTTTCCTTTTTTCTACTTATTTGTCTTAATTACCCTTTACTTCCAAAGACTTGGCTGTTCTAACTGATATTGTTCCATCTTCTTCACCAAATAATACCATGGATAATTCACACTTTGAAAATACCCTCTTCATAAATCTAAACGACTTATTAAACCACCTTTTTATTTATAAGATTATTATACTTCATCCTTTTCTCACATTACTCCTCATGACATTTCTCATGTTCTTGCTTACAACCGTATCTCTCCTACTTATCAATACTTTCTTTGTCAAATTTCTATCATCGTTGAACCCAAAACTTACTAAAAGGTTATTTAATATCAATGTTGGTGTGATGCCATAATAGCTAAGTTATAAGCTCTTAAAGTTAATCACACTTGGAAACTAATTCCTTTGCCACAATCTAAAACCACCATTGGATGTAAGTGGGCGTATAAAGTCAAATATAAGGCTGATGGTACTAGTGAATAGTATAAAGCATGTCTTGTTGCTAAGGGCTATATGCAGTGATCCAATGTTGAATATTTAGACTCTTTCTCACCTATTACAAAGATGATAACTATCAGAATTCTGCTTGCTCTTGTTGCCATAAAGAATTGGCATTTATATCAGTTGGACATAAATAAAGTCTTCTTGCATGGTGACTTATAAAAAGAAATCGATATGGATTTGCCACCAGGTCTTTCAGTGACTGATTCTTCTCAAGTATGTCGACTAACTAAAAGCCTTTATAGTTTAAAGCAAGCAAGTCACCAATGGAATGCTAAAATCACTTCAGCTTTGCTAGCTCAAGGTTTCTATCAAGGCCCATCTGATTCATCTCTTTTTATTAAACATACTATTAAAGATATTCTTGCTCTTTTAGTTTACATTGATAATGTTATAGTAGCAAGCAATAATCTTTAAGCCATTTCTGATATTAAGTGTTATCTCTATGATTAATTCAAAATCAAAGATCTTGTTACTCTTAAATTTTTCCTTAGCCTTGAGGTAGCTTGATCCGCTGCTATAATCAATTTTTGTCAATGCAAATATGCTCTTGACTTTTTAATTGAGATGTTTCTTAGATGCTAAACCTGCTAGCATTCCCATGGTTATTAATGCTAAGTTTGTCCAAGATTGACATTCCTTCTTTGTCTGGTATTATTAGCTAATGTCATCTTATTAGCAAGCTTTTATACCTCACCACAACTAGGCCAGACTTGTCTTTTGCCATTCAATAACTGTTTCAATTTCTTGATTGTCCTACTTAACACAATCTTGCAGTAGTTTTATGTTTTGTTAAGAGTTCTCCTAGTTAAGGATTTTTTTCCTTTTACTATTGATCTTCACATTAAAGCCTTCTCTTATTTAGATTGGGACTCTTGTATTGACATTCATCGCTCCATCACTAGGTAATGTGTCTTCCTCAGCAATGCATTAGTCTTATGGAAATCAAAGAAATAGTATATTATTTCTTGTTCCTCTATAGAGGAGGAGTATCATGCCCTTGATGTAGTCACCTGTAAAGTTTAATGGCTTACATACTTACTCCAAGATTTCCATTTTAATCCCGAACCTACATCCATTTACTGTGATAATACTTCTGCTATTAAAATTGTTGAGAACTCGGTGTTTCATGAGCATACCAAACATAATGAAATCAATTGCCATCTTATTAGGCAAAAGATTCATGAAGGCTTGATTCATCTTCTTCCTATCCACACTCAACATCAGTTAGTTGATTGTCTCACTAAACCCTTGTCTACCACACAGTTTCAAAGTTCTATACTCAAATTGGGTGTCCAAAACTTATACACTCCACCTTGAGGGGAGCTATTAGACAAGTTACTATTAGCAAAAATGCAAAAGTAGCAGTGTTACAAAGCAGCAGTATAACTGCACAATAGCATGGAAGATATTAGCTAAAAATGGTGTAGTTTAATTGATTAATTAGTAGCTAATTTATGGTGACATGTCTTACTCCTATTGGTTAGTCATAGATTCAGTTAGTTAGCTGTATTATTAGTGATAATTAGTAGTATATGTAAGCAGTTACAATAGAGAATGAAATCATGCGTTTGTCATTTTCATTTTCATGAGTTATGTTTATATATATATGTTTTGAATGTTAAGTATAATTTTAAAATATAATTAATATATATTTAAATTAAAATGTATCTATTTAAAATTATTATGAAATATTGGTGGGTAATTAAATGTATATGGTATAAAAAAAATTCATGTTTTAAATATAATTTAAGAAATATAATTTTTTGTTAAAAATATTTTTACTTAAATAAGAAAGAATTTGTTAACAAAGAAAAATATTAAGGAGATGTTTATATATAAAGATTTAGGGGTCTTTTATTTATAACCAGTAAGGGGCAAGTGTAATTGTCAAGGCTAATTTGATCTTTATTAACCAGTTAGTGGTTAACTTGGTCCAAAGTGTAATAAATGAGGTAATATGATCTTTGTTGAAAAGTTCACGATGAGAATTGATATAGACGCCACTACTACATCAACTATTTATAAGTGTAGATTGATGGAATATTTACGAAGTGTAGCAAAAATTGTTTCAAATCTTCAAATTATATATAAATATTTTAATTTATTCTAAAAAGTTAGATTTTACAACCAAAATTTATAATACTTAGAAGTTAATTATGAAATTTAGCATATTTATTCGTTTATTATTTTGTTATTTAAATATAAAATTTATAAATATGTATTATGTTTAATATTAAAATATATTAATCTATTAACAAATTATTTCAAAAATAAGCATTCACATGATTAATAGAAATAATATTATTAAAATTAAATATATATGTTTTGTACATGTACTAATATTATAGTAAGTTGAAAAGTGTTAATATATATAATTATTTAAGATATGAATATTAATTTTAAAAATAAATAAATTTTAGTACCGTCAATTATGATTACAACTTAAACATAATGCGTGTGAAAATGCTAATTATTTTAAAATTCTAATTTATCATAAACAAAAGTATTTTAAATCGTATAATAACTAAAAAAAAAATTTATTAACTATATAATACATAATAAAATATGTATTGAATAAATGAATATACCAATGGCGAAATAAAATATTTATTAAAAAAGATTTATGAACTATATAGTAAACAATGTTGTTGAAAATTTTATTAAATATTAAAATATGAATTGAATAAATGAATACTAATGAAAGAGATAAAAACATTTATCACATATATTAAAACTAAATATTAAAAATTTAGTTTTTTTTTTTAATAAAATTATCATGCCAGAATCAGGAGATGCACCTAGGACTCCTATCTAGACCGGTACCCTTTGGCGTCCTCATCATATTTCAAACCATGACCTTTATTAAAAAGAAAATAAAATAGTACAGCACAACCCTCATGAGGGGAAAAAAAACATTGCCTTCCCAAAAGCCATGACCTAAGCTAAGTGAAACGGAAATTTTCAAGTCCTATAGCATCATGAGCCATGAGATCATTACAAATAGTAGGATAAGAATTCCACCAAGATTCAGTGCTGAGAGAGATCGCCAAAGAGGAGAGTTTGTTTGCAACAACATTGCCTTCCCAAAAAACGTCGGAAGCATGAAACGGCATGGCATCCAAGAAATGTAGACACCGTTCCCTTTTTTTTTTGCGAACATTCTATGGAACTGGAGAGCTTTTAGATTGCATAAGATGAACAATGTAAAGAGAGTCGCTCTTCAACCAAACCGGAATGAGTTGCATACTCCGTGCTTTTTCGATGGCAAAGATCAAAGCAAGGTTCTCAGCTTCATGCGCAAACATAGAACCAAGAGGAATTTCGAAAGAAGCAATTGCTAAACCACCATAAACTCGAAAAATGCCTCCTGCACCAACTCGTCTAGGTGCACCAATAGCTGCTGCATTTGTGTTTATTTTGACCCATCCAACAACCGAATGAATCCAAATAATCGAAAAAATATACTGAGGAAGCTTTGGAATTCCAAAAAATCCAAGATGATGCAAAACCAGTAAATCATGCTGAGAATTATCCATAAAGCCAATCTTGAAGACGTCGGCTTCCTTAAAACTAATGCAAAGCTTACAAATTACTAGAGTTATATGAGTAAAAATATTCTTAAAAGTGTAATAACCCTAGATTTTAAATTATTTTAATAATTATCAGGATATACAGTATTAATAATTTTAAAATTATATTTGATTATTTTATTGTTTTGTAAACAATTATTATTATTTTTATGTTTAATTAAAATTTTCTACGTAAATATATATATTGACGTGTATTATTTCGGACAATGTTATTTTAATAATATTTAATTTAGTGCATTAATATTTTAAGATTTCTAAATTAATAAACTACATTATTTTATTGTATGTTATCTGTTAATATATATATATATATATATATATGCACATAAATATTAGGGTTAGTATTATTTATTGTATGTTATTATGTGTGTGCATATATGTATGTATATATATTGAAATATATGTGTGTGGTTTAGATATATACACATTATTTTATTACATAAAGTTTATAAACTATATTATATTATAATATATACATACAATATATAATATACAAATATTCAAAAACTAAAACTTCTTCCCCATTTTCATCCTCTTCCCCAATCTTCACCATCATCGCCTGTCACCGTCCGTTCACCGACCGTCACTGCACCTCCTCCTTCAGCCCTCATCGCTGCCACCCTTTCCCTTCTTCCCTAGCGCCGGCAGCAGCTTTAGTTGTTGTGAGAAGCTGAGACTTGCTTCTCCTTTGTTCAAGGTGATTCTGACCACTAAATCGAGCATTTCTAGTGTTGTTGAACTCCTGGAGCTTTGAGGAGGAGGAATCCAAACTCCATTCAGCTTGAAGACGTGATTTAGTGAGGTGTTTTGCTTGTTTTTAATTTCGGCCATTTTAGGGTTTTTGATTTTTTTTTTCAGGAATTCTTGCTTGATTCATGAAAAATCCCTTTACTAAAAGTTAATCCCTCTAGCTCAAGCTACTTCCCTGAATTTTTGTGTGATTTTTGGGAATTATTTTGATTTTTGTGAATTTTTTAATATTTTATTATTATTTCATTATTTTCGTAAATTAATTATATAAATTATGAAATTGTGATTTTTGGTGTTATTGGTGGTTATTGTTAATTTTAGATTTGATTTTATAGTTTTTGTGAATTTTGTGTGATTTTTAT
This sequence comes from Mallotus nudiflorus, assembly GCA_947683625.1. Taxonomy (NCBI): domain Eukaryota; kingdom Viridiplantae; phylum Streptophyta; class Magnoliopsida; order Malpighiales; family Euphorbiaceae; genus Mallotus; species Mallotus nudiflorus. The sequence continues at coordinate 5,894,978 of CANTUR010000460.1, forward strand.
AATAATTTTTAGTTTATGTCAATTTTGAAAATATAGGTTAAATATATATTTTGTTAGAAATAATTGGTTAATTATATGTTTTTGTTGATATTATTGAGATATATGTTGAGAAAATAATTTTTGTGTATTTATATAATTTCTATTGAATTTTTGAGTATTTTTAGTATTTTATGTGTATTTTTAAATATTAGGGGTAATTTGGTAGTAATTTTAGTTAAATATTAAGTTTAATTGATTTTAATATTATTTGAGGTATAAAAATGATTTTTACACATTATTTACTAATTTTAACTAATTAATACAAATTTTTGAAAATTATTTTCAAATAATATATAATATACTATTTTTGTAATAAAATGGATTTTTAGTAATTTTTAATATATGTTTGGACTAATTAAGTAATTTGGATTTATAAAATGAATTTTTATAAATTTTGTATAATTATCGAGAAAATGAATTTTTAATAATATTATATTATTAATTAGGGTTTTTAAGTAATTATTAGGAAAATAATTATTTTTGGTGTTTTAATACTTAATATGCTATATTTTGATATTTGAAGGGCATTTATGGTATTTGTTGATTTAATATATTTTATTGTGTTATTTGAATTTGTGGTGAACTGTGGACCTCAGTTGGGGAATTTTTTTAGTTCGGGATTCTAACCGAGGGTTATTTGAATCATGGTATTAGAAGTGTATTTTTCTTACAGGATCGGCTCTACTTTTTAATAGAGAGATGTCTGTTTTACAGAGGAGGTTCTACCAAATTTTTGGTAGAATTCTCGTGAAATGTGACATCGGGTTTAATTCTAATTCTGTGTCTGTCTGTGTTTAGTAATTCTAGATCGAGTCTCTAGAAGCCTAAGTTAGATATATATTCTAATTTGTGATCGCTTTTATTATTTAGTTGCGCCAAGACCGAGGCCTAGCGGACCAGGCCTGTCGGACAAGTCTCGATCCCTGTGAGTTATTATTATATATATACATTGCTCTAGGTTGCATGTTTTAGAATTATATGTTTTAAATGTAAAATTTTGCATGATTGTTTTATTAAATGTTTAAGTATATTTTAGGTATATTTTTAACATATTATTGGTATATTTTAAAATAAATGCATGCTTTCTTTTTGATTTATATTCAAATTATGTTTAAGTATATTATTGGTTGATTTTGAGTGTATTTCATGATTTAATTGAATTTATTTTACATATATATACCTAAAATATGCTTAGTTTATTTCAGGTATATTTCTGGTATATATATAGTTTATTTAATCATTTTGAATGTCATTGTATATACTATTTATTCTCGAATGTATGTTTTATTTTAAAATGAAAGATATCGATAGAACGTGCTTTCTAATGGGCAGTACTAGGGCCGAGTACATACCGATACGATAGATTGTACGTTGAATTACTAACATATTTATGAAAATTATGACTTGATCGATTTGATTGATGTAAGATGTGATTGATGGTGTGATTGCTGGAGCTCGGTTGACCAAGTGTCTAGGAGCCAATCACATGACAGTCAGACTGCTGGAGCTCGGTTGACTTAATGTCTCGGAACGAGTCTACTGTCCAGTTGGATTAAGTGAATTTACTTGGAATTAAGTGAGTTAGTATGGCTAGAGCGCTTCCTATTGATAATTGAGGTTGCGATAACTTAGGATTCTATATGATCATTCATAAACTGAGATTTTTCAAAATTAATTATAAAGTGATTTTCAGCATTTGTGTGTATATGCCTGTATATATATTTATTAAATACTTATGAGTGTTTGCATTTGTCATTTAGAAATGTGTGTATATATATTATAATAATTCATTCAGTGAGGTCTGACTATCCTCAATTGATGTTTTTACAGAAAAGTCCTCTTCTTCATACTTCAACAATAGGCTTATCCGTCGGATTTCTTCCACCCTAGTTTTATTATGTAAATTACTTACATAATTATTTTTTATTGTATTCTAAAAAATTGCAGTAGTTGTATTTGTAATAGTAGTGAGTCTTAATTATTTTGCTGTTTGAGATTTTAATTCAGATGTTTAATCTGAATATTGTATCAGATTATTTTATTATATGAAAGATATTATTTTATTATATTAAATTAAAAATTTTAATTACGGTATATTTATTTTATTTATTATATGTTTTATTATTTTAAGGTTTGTTATGGTTTACGAATTCGAAAATGATGTGCCATGCCAAAAATGATCTAAATGTAGGAAGATAGTCTGTAAGGTTCTTTACCCCAAGCAACCTTGCAACCTTTATCCCGATAAAAATCAAAAGCCCATTTGTAAGAGAACTCACCATTAGGAGAATTACACCAGATAAGCTTGTCCACCTTACTTAAAACCACATTATAAATGTCCAAAGCAATCTCAAGGAAGGTAGAAGAGAAAATGGTTGCTAAATGCCACCTTCCATTCCAAAAAAATCAGCTATAGAACTATTAAGATGATTCCGAATAGCAAGAGAATATCAATGCATTCTGCAATAATCATGCCAAGAAATTATCATTCCAAAAATTAAGATTTAAAGCAGAGGAAGGGAAGCAAACTAAATTGCTTTTAATATCCTTATAGATGGATTTGAGAGAAGGCCAAATAGAAGAGTAAACGTGAGAAGGTCGAACAACCTTAGACCTAGATAAAAAATATACTCGAAGGAAAGAATAAATAAAATCTTCCTTAGCATATAGCGCCAAGCAATCTTGCCAAGAAGAGCCATATTTAAAGAATGCAACTTCTTTAATCCCACACCACTCTCATCCATAGTTTTACAGTATTGATCCCATTTTATTGTAACTAATTTTTTCTGATGAATTGAGCCAATCCAAAGGAAATTGCGAATTGATTTCTTCAAAATTTTTAGAAGAGAAAAAGGCCATATATAAAGCATAAAAGAGTGAAAAAAATTCCATAAACCACTGAATTAATTAAAGCCAAATGTCCAGCCATGGAAAGGGTGTAACTCTTCAAGCATCAAATTTAGAAAGAATATAGTCAGCTACTGGCTTTAACAACTGAGAAATAGGAGTTCCATAAAATTGGAACCCCTAAATAAGTGAAAGGAAGAGAACCACTATACATCCTTGCACCAGTACGAAGATAAGAAGCACGAACTGAAGGAATACTGCTGCCTAAAAATAATTCTGATTTATTCCAATTCACCTTTTGGCCAGGCAAATCACCATAATGAGAAAAAACTTTGGAAAGCCTGTTAACATTAGACTTTGTAGATCTACAAAAAATGAGACATAAGATGGGTTGGGCAAGACACACTATTTCTTGCATACATAGGGACTATAGAATTGTCAGCAAAGAGTTTGGCCAATAGTCTATTTAAATATTCCTCGAGAGCGAGTCGCCCTGATAAACTCCTCTAGAATAACCCTTAGAAGAACCATTTATCAAAATAAAAAGCTTAGCCGAATGAAGAATGGCAAAAATCCAAACATAAAATTGAGTACAAAGCCAAAGCTTAATAAGATAGCTTGAATAAAACTCTATTCCATTGAGTCAAAAGCTTTCCGAATGTCTATTTTCATGGCCATGTTACCACTATGACACCGATAATTTAGAAGATTGAAACATTCTGCAGCAGCTACAATACAATCTTCTATGTGGCGCCCTTTAACAAAACCAAATAGAGAAGGAGAAATCAAACGGGAAGCAATTTGAGAGAGGCGATTAGCAAGAATCTTGGTGATGACCTTGAACAAAAAATTATTTAGAACAATAGGCCTAAACTTATCCACTGAATTTGCTTTATGAACTTTAGGAATAAGAAGCATGAAGCTAGAATTGAGACCATTCATAATAGAGTCTGAATGAAAAAAAAAATTAATAACAACAGCATAAAACTCCTTTTCCAGCACATCTGAACAAGTGCAAAAAAAAAGCCACTAAAACCATTAGGACTTGGCTCACTGTAGGGATCCATTTCAAAAATAACTTTTTTAATATCAGAAAATGAAGGAGCCTGAATAAAAAAACTCATTGATCTTCACTTGAAATTAAAGGAGGAATGACATTAGAAATCCTAGAATAATCGGAAAGAGCAGCACTAGAAGTAAAAAGGGAGCTGAAATAATGAATAACATTATCCTCAATCATATATTATTCTTAAACCAAAACATCATCAATCATAAGAGCCAAAATCCCTTTTTGAGCCCTAAATTTAGCAAAAAGACTGAAAAAATTTGAAATTCCTGTTACCTTCCTTAAGCCAACAGATTTGACTTTTGTCACGAAGCAAGGATTCTTGCCGAGAGAGACGATTAGAAAAAGTAGCACTAGCAGCAAGCACCTTGGCATATAAAGATTCTGAAATGCCATTAGTATCAATTTCGGCTTGAATGTCTAACAAATCTTGCTCAGCATGCGTTACCATCAAGTCAAGATGCCCAAAAACCTCTTTATTCCATTTTCACAAAAAATACGAAGAAGCTTTAATTTGTGCATCATAACAAACATAGGATGACCAGAAATATCAATGGAGCTCCAGAATTTAGAAATATCCTCTTTAAAACTTCCATGACTAATCCACATAGATAGGAAACGAAAAGGTTTGGAAGATAGAGGAGATTGGTGGTAACAAAGAACAATGAGATTATGATCTGATTTGTAGCTCGTCAGAGCATGACATTCAATAGAATTCCAAAATTGAAAATTTTTATTAGAACATAGCACTCGATGTAGACAAATATCCACCCTAGCATCACCATGCTTGTTATTAGTCTAAGTATACCGAACACCCTTAATAACAAGACAAGTGAGACAGCAAGTAGAAATTGCCGAAAGGAAATCATGGCAAGAACTAGCAGATGGATGCCGGCCCGTCTTCTCATGAGCCCCAAAATAGTAATTAAAATCCCCCAAAAGAAACCAATATGATGGAGCTTGGGCATAGATATTATTTAACTCGGTCCAAAGCTAACGTCGAACCGAAGAAAAAACACTGACATAAACAAAAGTGATACAATGAATAAATGAAGCCCTTTTTAATTGCACCGTAACCTGCTAACTAGAACTAGCAAAAATATCAAAATTACCAGCTCTAATTTTATTAGATACTAAAACCCAAGGGGAAGGAAAATCAACAGAATTAGTAAATAAAAAAGAAAGATCCAGAGAATGCCAATAACTATCAAGAATACTCGAAAATAAAACCTTAGGTTCAGTAATGCAGACAAAATCTAGATATAGGATCGATAAAGATTATAGATGGCACGTTGGGTAGAATGGTTACCCAACGCTCTACAATTCTAAAAAAGTACATTCATTGAAAAGAACGGGAAGAAGCCCGAGTAACAGGCCTTTTACCAGTAAGCACAATACCAGCAATCTTTAATTACTTTTTCTTTGTATGGGAAACCTCCTGCTAAGTAGATTCAGAGTCTATAATGTCAGCGCGGGATTTATTTCCAACCATAAATAACTCATGTTAAGCCGCATCTTGAACAGGTGACATAGAAGCCGATGCCTGAGGACAATTATCAACATGAGGACAATTATCAACATGTTTCTCAGCATAATTGTCATTAGCATCATTTCCCATTTCTTTCAGAGCCAATTTCTAAATTAGGGGAGCCAGAGATGTTGCATCTCCCATCCTGTTAGAAGAATTAGCGATAGGAACCCTGGTAAACTCCATGGTTTTAGGGCGCCATTCAGTGCGCACTTTAGAATGACCCTGGTACGCTCGAGGCTTCCAGAGGAGTTCTAAATTTAGGGAGTTGTGGATAGATTTTTCCAAATTAGTGATTAGGGCAGCAGGCGTAGATTTGTTAGATGACAACTGGAGGCTGCATGACCTATAGAGTGACACTAATTGCAAAACAGAGGGAAATTCTCGTAAACAACATCAATATCAAAGAAAGAGTCATTGCAATCAATAACCAATAAGTGTGGAAGTGTAGAAGCAAGATCAACATCGACTAAAATTCAAGCAAAGTGCTCGAAATCACCGTCAAGTGTAGCTTTATCAATTCAGATAGGTGTACCCACTCGACGAGCAATATCCCGAAGGATTTGTGGATCCCATAATTCCTACGGAAGACGGTAAAACCGTAACCAAGTCTGAGTAGTAATGGTCTTTTCTTTGAAAGGATTAAATCCTGGCACTATTGTTGAAGACGCAAGATGCTAAGTTTGAGAAGGATTGATCCTCATCCCTAAACCAAGTCCTTATTATCTGAAGCAGACGAGAGCAAAATATGGTAAAAACCTCGGCCTAGAGAAATTAATCACCAAGTAGATTGTGAGCCCCATAAGGAAGCAAGCTTTTCTTTGGATTTAATCAGTTGCTATGGGGTATCAGTTAATAGGCCTAATTAAGGAATATTTGCACATGGCCAAATGCCTTCGCTAAATATCAGAATTAATCTTTCAGAATTAATCTTTATGGTATGATAGGACGATTTTTGAGCTGATTGATTCATGGGATAATCAGAATTATCATTAGATACGACAACAACATATGTTTTTGGGATCTGACATGAAACTTCACCATGAGGTAATTTCTCGTTAGGGTGGATTAATACATGATCCACAGGTCGAACACAATCAACATGAGGCACTAGGAAGTCCTTAGTAGAAAATAAAATTGAGTGGTCATCTGAACAATGCCAGAGGTCATCAGAAACATTGGTTTTTTCTAACGGCATGAAGGCCATGAGAGAAAAACCTAAAATTAACAGTCTTGAAAAAAAAATCTACTTTAAAATAAATTGCATTCTTCATTAAAAATTTAGTTTTGAAATTTTAATATAATCATATATGTTAATTGTTAAAAAAATTAGAAAGAATTATGCAAATAACTAAAATAAAGTAAAAGTTTTCAAGAATATGATGACTTTTTTTTTTTTCAAAATTAACCTTTAGTATAATCTATTTTTTCTTTGCATGTATACAGATTCCTCTTTTCGTTCAATTTATGATTTCTTCTAAATCCATCAATCCCTTTATACTTCTCCCAAATTCATCACTAACTATAAGAAAATTTGTAAAATTAATCCCGTTAACAATGGATTTCTAACAATAAAAAAAGTTCAAACAATTATGATCAATATTTCTTTTTCTTCTTCTTCTTTTTCTGTTTTTAGATTTGCGTTTTTTATATTATGTATGTTGATAGATTTGTACCAATTCATAAGTTCTTTTTAATTTAATTAGTGGGTGTCATTTTTTTGGGTCATTGTCACTTGGGTGATTCTTAGATTCTATTTTTTTTTTCTCATTTTGTTTTTAGATTTGTGTTTCTAATGTTATGGACATTGATAGATTTTTGCCAATTAATGGTTGTAGTTGATTTGGTGAGTATGTGTTGTGATCTCTTTTGTTATTTTATTTTTGATTATTATGTTTTTATTTCCATTGGATTGATTTGAAAAAATCTAAAGTATTTTTTGTTATTTTATTTGGTTGTTTCAATTATTTTCATAATTGTTTTAGTTGATTTGATTTTTTTAAGTACATAAAAAAATCACCATATTTTTAAAACAATTACTATCAAATACCGTATTTTTGAAAAAAAAAAAAAAGAAAACAAAATCAACCATGTTTTTCAATTTGTTTTCATTTTTTTGGTTATTTTTAAAAAAATTCCAAATTTTTATTAAAAATAACTGACTTAAATCTTTATTGTATACAATTTTGTACTTTTACAAATTTTCATAAATTTATTTAGAAACAGAATCAATCACTTGATAGTGATCTTTTTGTTGAAGTGAGTCAAATTTTGGTTATATACATTAGAAATTATCTTTATTTTATTTAGAAAGTTATTTTATTCCTAATTAATGTGTATAATTAGGTTTTCCATATAGAGAAATATTTAGTATATATATAAAAGGTGTAACCTTTCTCATGAATATATGAAAAATATTATTTCCTTGAATGCTTCTTGTTTTTTCTAAATTTTATTCTACATGGTTTCAAAGAATACTTATTAAAATCAAATTCAAATTTTGTATTTAATCCTTGAAATTGTTTTTTCTCTCCTAAAAAATTTCTTTGAATCCTTTGAAATCATAATCCTTTCAAAATATACTATGACTATTGAAAACACATCCATTATATCACATAGAACACCAACTTTCATTTAAACCCTTGAAGATAATTCTCTCTTTCTTACTGGAATTATACTAGATGATACAAACTACTCTCTATGGTCACAATGGAAATATGAATTAGAGCCATAAATATATATGTTTTTCTTACTGGCATAACTCCAAAACCACCTACGGGAGAAAAAACTTTGGAGACTTAGCTTATTGATAATAACTGAGTCAAAAGTTAGCTAATTGATTCCATGAATCCAACATTGATACAAAGATTCATCCATCTTCAAATAGCAAAGGAGATATGAGATACTGTCCTGAAAACCTTCTGTGATGGATTTAATGAAATTCAATTCTTTGAGTTAAACCAAAAATCGTTGACTACACGTCAGAATGGTAGACCATTACCTATATACTATAATGAGCTAGTTGGGATATTTCAAGAGATTGATGCTTAGATGAGTGCTCAAGGGGAAGATGTTACTAGAGTAGTATCACTTCATAAGCATATTACTCGACTTCGAACACATATTTTCCTAGTTGGAATTGACTCGAAATTTAATAATGCTTGGAGTGAAATACTATAAAAGGATCCACCTCTTAATCTCGAGTCCAGTTATGCACATGTGTGTAGGGATCATAACCAAAGACAGACGATGGAGGAGCCGAAGGTTTTATTAAACAATGTAGTATTTGTAGCGGCTTGAACTCAACTACAGTCCAAAGGAAAAGTACCGAGTAAATCCAACATATACATATGTACTCATTGTGGTGAAGTTGGATGCTATAAGGAACAGTGTTATGAACTTATTAGCTAGCCGAAATAGTAGGATCTCAATAGAAAGCCTTGTAAGAAGCTTAGAAAAGCTTCAACCGCCACCTCTAGTGTCACAAAACCAAGTGATGACTTTGATGAAACATCATGTATAATAAATCTTACTTGGAATGATACATGGATAATTAATACAGGTACTACTAATTATATAACAAACTCCACTTACCATCTTACCTCCATCTTACCATAACCCAACAAAATATTCTAACTATTAATAGAGGAATAACCCCCATCACCTATGAAGGATTAGTATCTAATTCTAACTCTCTTAATTTAGATATTGTTCTTATTATTTCCTCTGTTTCTTATAATCTACTATATGTTGGCAAATCATTGAAACTTTAAACTATATTGTCAAATTTTAGCCTAACTATTGTTTATTTCAGGACATTATAATGCACAAGATTCTTGGCTCTAGTATTAAACATGAAAAGTTATACTATCTTGATTTGCGTGGTGATTTGAGTCAGAAATCAAGTCAAGTCAATATTATTGTTAAAAGCAACTTAGACAAAGAACACGTAATTTTATGGCATTGTCATCTTGGACATTTATCTTTTATTTATCTTAGAAAAATAAAGCCTGAATTGTTTTTCAATATCCCAGACTCCAAGTTCAAGTGTGATATTTGTGAATTGGCAAAGAGCCACTAAATTTTATATATACCAAGTTATAATAAAAAAATCAATTCTATTTATGACTATTCATTTTGATGTATAGGGACCTGCTAGAATTCCCACTCTATTTGGTGACATTTTGTAATGTTTATTGATGAATGTACCCGGATGACCTAGGTATCCCTACTTTTAAACAAAGGGGATGTGCATTCTATGTTTTTGGACCTATAAAAAATGGTGGCTATGTAGTACTAGTGTTAAATTTGAGTCTTGCAATTTGATAATGGTGGGGAGTATCTTAACTCTATTCTTAAAAACGAGAATGACATTTGTCACCTAACTTCTTACACTAGAACCCCTCAATAGAATGTTATAGTGGAACAAAAAAATTGACAACTATTGGAAGAAGTTCAAACATCTCTATTTGACATGAATGTTCCTTAAGAATACTAGGAAAAGTTTGTTCACTCCGCAACCTATCTCATTAAATGAACTCCATTAAAAGTACTTAGTTTTAAAACTCCTCTTTAAAAACTTAAGAAGCTTGTCCCACCTCTATCTCTTAACAATATTGAGGCTCGAGTCTTTAAATGCTCAGCATTCATTCAATAAGTACTTGATAAATTGGATCCATTAGCTATCTGGTGTATCTTTATAAGATATACTGATATACAAAAGGGATATCGATGTTATGATCCATATGCTAAGAAGATGTATATAACTCAGGATGTTCAGTTCCATGAAAATGCACCCTACTTCTCTCAATCTAAGTGCTTTCTTCAGGGGGGAGACTTTGGGACATATTTGAAAATAGCACTCCAAGCATCTCTTATGATACTTTAATATCTTTGATATATGTTTCAAGCATCTCACAAGGTCATATAGAAAGTCCGAGCAGTCCACTTGGATAGATAATTAAAGATAATCTGAATGTCTTACTTAGACTGAAACTACTCAAGATAGTACATCTTCCCAAACAACACTAAAGGCTGATGAAATTCTGAATGTGCATAATAAAGTAAACTTGTGACACTTAGTAACCTCAAATACTGAGTTTCATTATCCTTCTAAAATAAATAGAGGGATTTCTAAAAGACAATATGATCCAAACCTTAAAATCAAAGCTAAATATCCTATCAATAATTTCATATCAGTAAACCATTTATCAAAATCACATACATATACTATAAATAAATTATCTACTGTATTTATTCTAAGTAATATGCAGGAGGCTTTAGCGGATCCGAATTGGAAGAAAGCCATAAATGATGAAATATAGGCATTATAGAAGAACTCCACATGGGAACTTGTTTCACTTCTTAAAGGAAAGAAAATGGTTAGATGCAGGTGGATATTCACTGTCAAACTTATTATAGATAGAAGCATTAATTGATATAAAGCTCAGTTAAGCAAAGGGATATACTCAAAAGTATAGAATTGAATATGAAGATATATTTGCCCTGGTAGTAAAGATAAACACCATCCAAGTTCTTATCTCATTAGATGCCAAATTGGATTGGCCGCTTTGACAGTTTGATGTAAAAAATATTTTTTTTGAATGGAACTATAGAGGAAGAAGTGTTTATGAATCCATCACCCAGAACAAGGTGCACTGACCGAGTATGCAAATGAAAATGAGCATTGTATGGACTCTTGCAATCACCTCAAGTATGGTTTGGATGACTCTCAACATTTATGAGAAAGCTTAATTATAAAAAAAAATGATGTTGACCATACATTATTTATCAAATAAAAGATGGGTAAAGTTACTACTCTTATTGTGTATGTTGATTATATGGTGGTCATTGGAAATGATCTGAATGAGATAACAATCCTATAAAAATAATTGGCAACTGAGTTCGAACTTAAAAATCTAGGAAATTTAAAGTATTATTTAGGGATTGAAGTTGTAAAATCAGTTCAAAGAATTTTCCTCTGTCAACAAAAATATGTAATGGATTTGCTAATAGAGATAAACATACTTGATTATAAGCCAACTGAGACTCTAATAGAATTTAACCACGGATTATCAATCCTAGAAGATCAAGATCCAACTGATAAAGCTTGATATAAGATACATAAAGTCATTTTTGGGTAAAGATTTATTTTTTAGGAGAAATAAGAATTATGAAATTACTGGCTATACTGATGTTGAATGGGCCAAAGATCAAATTGATTAAAAATTAACATCTTGGTACTTCATGTTTATTGGAAAGAATTTGGTCACTTGGAGGAGCATGAAACAGAAGGTTATAGGAAGGTCAAGTGCTGAAGCTGAGTTTAAAGGAATGACACATGGTGTATATGAATTACTCTAGATAAAATGAATTGTGCAAGATCCAGGATTAAATCATCTGAAGCCTATGATGTTACATTATGATAATAAGGCAGCCATCACAATTGCTAATAACCCGGTTCAACATGATCAGACTAAACATATTGAGGTTGATAGACACTTCATCAAAGATCATATAAATCAAGGAACTATTGATCTTCTGATTGTTTATTCTTAAACCCAACTAGTTGGTATCCTTACAAAGGCTATATCTGGAAGAATATTCTATAACTCACTTTGCAAGTTGGAAATGGTTAACATACATTCACCAACTTGAAGGGGAGTGTTGAAGAGAGTTAAAGATTTATTTGTATATTAAGTAGTAAATCTTTATTTTATTAAGGAAGCTAATCTATTCCTAATTAGTGTGTATAATTAGATTTTTCATATAGAGGAATATTGGATATTTATAAAAGGGTGTAACCTTTCTCATGAATATATGAAAAATATTATTCCCTTGAATTCTCCTTTTTTCTTTGAATTTTATTCCACACTTTTTGACTCATATAAGCATAAATTGGTTGATATTATCATACCAAGAAAATTAATTTAAGAACATTAAATTCTCTTCATCCTTCCAAAGATGTAACTTTAAAAACAACATAAAAAAATCTCTAAAAAGAGTCCTAGACCCGGGGGGGGGAGGGGGGTTGGGGGGTGGGGGGAGTGGTGAATAAGACTATCAAATAAAAATGAGAAATTAAAAGAATTCTTTGCGAGAATTGAATAGAATTTGAGAAGGAAGAATGGAGAACACAAAGATTTAAGGAGTTCGGATTCAATAATAATCCTACATCTTCACTTAACTTATCCCCAAGTTAGGATTTTTAATCACCCATAATCTTATTCATAAGATTGAGATTACACAAGAATTTTATGGCTCACTCTTATAACCTTACAACATGAGTTTTTAAGGCTCACTCAAAAAACCAAAACCCAAGTGTTTCAATGAACAAGACTTAAACCAATTCCTTTAGAAATAAATCTTACTTCCCTTCTAATCTAACCTAAGATTTAGGATGAACAGAAATTCTATTTTTAACACACACCCAACTCTCATAAGAGTTATAGAAACAAAGAATTGTTTATAAAAATTTGAGAGCTTAATGAATGCTTAAGAAAGAATAAATGATAAACAAGTTTCTTAATTTCCATTCAGCTCTAGAGATATTTATACTTAAAAATGTAGCTATTGGAGGTGCAAATGATGTGTCCAACATCTATATTTTGAATCATTGAAAGTGATATTGTTAGACAACTATTCATGGATTGAAACTGTCATTGGCTACTCAAGACATTTGAATTTGCCCATACTTTCTTCATAGAAGCTGTATATATTTGAATTATATTTCCATATAATTTTGAATCACTTAAATTAGACATTTTTACCTCAAGATATGTTTAAATTACTAACAGTTGTGCAATCTGAAATGTAGAATACTATCAGACAACTATACCCAAGTTGAACTCGTGATTTTATATTAAAGAAACTTGAATTTGTCCATAATTTCTTCATGAAAGTTATATATATTTTACTTATTTTTATATATCATTTTTAATCACCTAAATTGGACTTCTATAGCTTAGGATATGTCTACAATACTAAGGGCTGTGCAATCTGAAATGCAGAATATTGTTAGACAACTATACATAAGTTGAAGCCATGATTTTCTTCTGAAAAAATTTGAATTTGCCCATTCTCTCTTTACTAAAGTTATATGTATTTGACTTATATTTTCATATCATTTTGAATCACCTTAATTGGACTTCTGTAACTCAAGATATGTCCAAAATACTAAGAGATGTTTAATCTGAGATGGCAGACATATATGTGGATTTCGACTCAAAATTTTCATACATAAATGAACTCGGATTTTGACAAATAAGCCCAATTTAGAAAGCTTAAGATGTTTACTTCAAATGTAAAGAGTATAACTTTCTTATTATAAAGCTCTAAGGATGTCCAAAGCCTTATTGAATTTCAAAAGTCTAATCAGTCCAAGATAATCATACTTCATTTTAACTTCCAGTAGAGTCCAAACTTATACACACTTAAATAAACAAATTAAATGCTCAAAATTAAGTTTGTTAAGATCAAAATTAAGATTGATTATTGCTAAGGTCAATAATCTCCCCTTTTTTTATTTTGACAAACTTATTTTGAGTTTAATTAAAAAATAATACAAAGTAAAGTGTGTGAGAATATTTGTGATGATAATGATACCAAATGTAATAAAATTTATTTATTTATTTCTCCCCCTACGAATATGGGCATGATAAGAAATATAAATTTATAGATTATTCCCCTTGACAAAAAAGATATAAACAACATAAAATATTGCAGAAGGGATAAAAACATGGCACTTTTATGACAAATGTATTAAAAACATATGATAACATGATCATTTAAATAAATGTTAGGCAATGTGAGGAAATAATTTCCAACATATATGCATATAGTCCTACTAAAATGCATCACTTCCTATAGGAAAAAAGCAAAGATATACCAAATCTATAGAAAAATATTCATGCCTTATTGTAGATGGCGGGATTTAGCGCACGTCCAAGATTTTAGCAACTGCAACACTGTTTAGGCTCAAGGCCTTAGAGAACACACTAACCACTGTCACAAAGACATGACATGGAGATGAGGAGTCGTCACCCAGTGTAATAACTGGGACAAATAAAAAAGGTGGTGCTCAATTCTCTAAAAGAAAGCTAGCACCACAACTAGGAGATTCTGAATACGGAATACTAACTTCTCTTAGTCTCGTGTTCATTTAGAATAATTTGATAAATGATTATTTCATCCTCTAATTACATGTAATTTTATTAAACCCTATTTGACATCCATCTAACCCTAGGCATCTAGTCAATAAAATTAAACATAAAAAATGCACTTAAGATCGCGTTGTCCGTAAATCTAAACTATATTAATTTTATTAAAAGGTTAGCTAGATTTACATTTTATTTACAAGTGAGAAATAGACTAAAGGTAGGCCTACATTTTTATTAATTAGTGAGCCTAGATCTGTTTAATTTATTTTGTCTAAGGAATTGGCTTAAGTATATTCAATTTTAAAGGAAAATTAAATTAATGAGCCTAAGTCTAACTTGATTTTATTTTACGTGAAATATGGGTTTAGGTCTATTTATTTTAAAAGAAATAAAATTAAGTGGGCTGAACTAAGTCTAAACAAGCTTTAATTAACTAAGTGGACCTAAAATCTAATTAACCTAATGTGCCTAAATTGATTTTAATTATTTTAAAGTCTTAAAACATTTTTAAGCCTATTTATTTAAATGGATTAGACCTAAATGTGGGTTTGAGGCCCAAAAACATAAAAAAAAAAAACATCACAAAATCAAATCAAAATACATTCACATATGATTTCTAAAAAAACCTAATTTAATTATATATAAACCCTAATTAACTAAAGTCACCATTAATTTTAATTAATTTTACCTAGTAAACCTAGTTTTACTAATTAATTTTAAAGTGCAGAAAATTAAATCTTTTACTATTCCAACTACTGGGGCTATTATAAACTACGTACAAAATTTAAACAATTATACACCGTGAATTAAAATAACTATACAAAACACATAAATGCAAAATAAATATTAAAATCCTAAGAACTATTAAAAACAATACAGGTTCATCCATGACATTTCATGGATCTTTTGTTCAATTAAACATAGGCAATATCCTCCTCCTCAATCTACATACGGACATCAAAAAAAAAAAAAAGCAAATTAGCAATGAAATCAAATAATCAAAACAATAACAAAAATAAAAGAAAAATCATAAATAGAAAATAATAGAAAAGAGTAAAAAATGAAATATAAAATAACACTTAAGATTTAGATGTTGTGCAAATGCCCTTCTTTTAGCCCCTTAGATTGAATTATCACCGTTGAAATTGAAGTATTGTTGATTCTGGACTAAAATTTGATTGCTTTCGAAAACTTCAGTATCCAAAATTAGGGTTTTTTGTGCTCACAGTCTCTCTATTTTTTTTCTTTCATCTTTTTCTCAATGTATGTCTCTGTGTCTCTCCGTGAGTCTCTCACTGTGAGTAAAAATCCTCTCCCCAAAGCAGAAAAAAAGTTTTCTAAAAAAAAATACTCTCCCTAAAAAAATCCTCCCCCGCACGCATGCAGACTCTGCTTTTTTTAAATATAAAGTCTGCTTGTGTACTAACTTTCTCCTTCGGAGGAGGAACAGACTCATCTCATCTCATATAATTATAGCGTCTGTTTTTTATTTCAAAAACTTACGTGTTTAAAACCTTATCAGATAATAATAAAGATAAAATTGAATTTTCAACCAATCAAAACACTGAAAAAATGGATAAAAATACGTGAAAAATAAAAAAAATAGGACTTTTACATGTTGGCATTGTGCAATACCGATCGGCATTATGTAATGTCGGTCGGCATTACACCAATGCCGATCCTAATTTAAATTTTTTTTAACTTTTAATTACCAAAAGACCCCTGAAAAATTAAATTATTTGCAATCAAATCCTAAAAAAATATTGCGTTTTAGTCCCTAAAGTCCAGAAAATCGACAATCAAGTTCAATTTTTGAGTAAATTTCATCATAAGGGCTTATGTCGCAATTGTGCACAATTGCATCTTGAAATTGGGTGCTTACACTTATCAAATATTAAAACAATTTTTTAAGCAGATATTCATGCTTTATCAAGGATAAAAACCATTTCTAAGAAGAAATTATACATGAATTATGGATGTATAAACACAAAAATAAAATATTATACACATGTATAGTAATTCATGTCTTATCAAAGATAAAAACAATTCCTAAGAAGATATTCATACCTTATCAAAGATAAAAACCATTCCTAAGAAGAAATTATACATGAATTATGCATGTATAAACACAATAATAATAAAATATTATACACATGTATAGTAATAAATAACAAACTCAAATATATTTCTCCCCCTTTGTCAAAAGCAAAAAGAAAAGAGAGAGATATAAGAGGAAAATGAAAAACAAAAATACTCCAAATCTTTATAAAATCTATATCATACATAATAAAGTAAGTAAAATAAGGCATTTTGTCACATATGATGTACGACAAAATTAGCCATTATGTTAATATGGATGCAAAAATTTAAACAAAATTTCTCCCCTTATATCAAATAAAAATATAACATGTCACTAACATAAACACATTTTTAAGGGAGTTTAAACATTAAAAACAAACTAATTACACATGTAAAAAAAATTAACTAGGTACACATGCAAACTCAAATTATTTCTCCTCCTTTGACAAAATGCAAAAGATAAAAAAAGATAAACCAAATAAAAGTTGATGACCAAAAAAATTTTAAGATCAAAATCAAAATATTTATCAATCAAAGTAATTAATAAGCATAACATGATTTCATATGAAAATAGTTCAACCATCAATTAAACATAAAATCAATATAAACTATAACTATCAATCATGCCTAATTCATGCTTAATGAAATATAATCTCTCATTATAGAGAGGTTTGGTGAAGATATCTATAAGTTGATTATTTGTATCAATAAATTCAAGTGAGATATCACCAATTTGAACATGATCACGTAAGAAATGATGCCTAATGTCTATATGTTTATTTCTAGAATGCTGAATGGGAATGCTGAATGGGATTTTTGCTAAGGTTAATAGCACTTGTATTGTCACATTTGATTGGAATGTGATAAAGTTTTACACCATAGTCTAACAACTGTTGTTTTGCCATAAAACTTGTGAACAACAAAAACTTACTGCAATATATTCAGCTTCAGAAATGCATAAGGCAACCAAAACTTGTTTCTTGCTAAACCAAGAAACTAAACATTGTCCTAAAACTTGACAAGTTCCAGAAGTACTTTTTTTTATATAGTAAACTACCGAAAAAGTCTGCATCAGAAAAACTAATTAAATCAAAAGATGAACTTCTAGGATACCAAAGTCCTAAATGCATTGTACCACAAAGATATTTGAAAATTCTTTTGATAGCACTTAAATGAGACTCTCTATGAGTTCATTGAAATCTAGCACACAAGTAAGTAGCAAATATAATATCGGGTCTACTAGCAATTAAATATAGAAGAGATCCGATCATACCTCTAAATCACTTTTCATCAACTAGTTTGTCATTCTTATCTTTGTTAAGTTTGGTCGTGGTGCTCATTGGAGTTTTACTTATCTTAGCTCCATCCATGCCAAACTTCTTAAGAACATCTCTTGCATACTTGGTTTGATTGATGAAAATCTCATTTTTGCATTGCTTGATTTGTAGTCTAAGAAAGAATTTGAGTTCACCCATCATACTTATCTCAAATTCTCCTTGCATTAAATTAGAGAATTTCTCACACAAACAATGGTTAGTAGCACTAAATATAATGTCATCAACATATATTTGAATAATTAATAAATCATGTTTGGATTTCTTTATAAAAAGAGTTGTGTCAACCTTTCCTTTAGAGAAACCTTTCTCTAGTAAAAAGTTACTCAATCTTTCATACCAAGCTCTTGGAGCTTATTTCAATTCATGTAATTCTTTTAAAAGTTTAAACACATAATTTGGAGAGTCAAAATTTTTAAAACCTAAAGGTTGTTCAACATATACCTCATCTTCAATAAAATCATTTAAAAATGCACTTTTAACATCCATTTGATAAAGTTTAAAATCCATGTATGATGCAAATGCAACTAGCATCCTAATAGCTTATAGCCTTGCAACGGGGGCAAAGGTTTCATCATAATCAATGCCTAATTATTTATTATAACCTTTAGCTACTAGTCTAGCTTTGTTCCTAGTTATGACACCTTGTTCATTCATCTTATTTCTAAATACCCATTTGGTGCCTATAATAAGATGATGTTTAGGTCTAGTAACTAAGGTCCAAACCTTATTTCTCTCAAATTGATTTAACTCTTCTTGCATAGCAAGGACCCAAAATTCATCACTCAAAGCATCTTCAACATTTGTTAGTTCAATTTGAGAAATGAAAGCTAAATTAACAATAGACTTAAGTTTAGATCTAGTAGTTACCCCTTTTATAGTGTCACATATAATAAGGTCTTGAGGGTGAGCTTTCTTAAATTGTAAATCCTTTGGAAGTTCATCTTTCAAGGTAGATTGATATGTCTCCTCATTTTCCTCTTTGTTTGGATCTTCAAGTTCTAAAGGCTTACTAACATTTTCTTTTTGTGTTTCCATAATCTCATTGTCACCTATAAGATCATCAAGACTATAAACATCATTTCTACGATCAAGTGAGTTTGATTCATCAAATACCACATATATTAACTTTTCAACTACTAGAGTTCTCTTATTAAAGACCTTATATGCTTTACTAGAAATAGAATAGCCTAGGAAAATTCCTTCATCTACTTTAGAATCAAAATTCCTAAGATTTTTCTTGGTGTTCAATATAAAGCACTTGCATCCAAATACTATTAGATATAAGATTTTAGGTTTTTTATTGTTCCATAGCTCATAAGATGTTTTATTTAAAATTGGTCTTTTGAAAACTTGGTTTGAAATATAAAGAGATGTGTTAAGGAATTCTACCAAAAAGTATAAAGGCAAATTATACTAATGAAGCATTGTTCTAACCATTTCCACAAGAGTTCTATTTTTTCTTTCAACTACCCCATTTTGTTGAGGAGTTCTAGGAGATAAAAATGTATGAGAAATACTATTTTCATTACAATATTTTTTGAAAAATTCATTTTCAAATTCGGTTTCATAATCACTTCTAATTGAAGAAATATAAAAGCCTTTTTCTTTTTGAACTTTTTTTGCAAAATTTTCAAAAGCTTTAAATGCATCATTATTATGAGCAAGGAAACATACCCATGTAAATCTATAGTAATCATTAACCAATACATATGCATAGTGCATTCCACTGAGACTAGAAACTTTAGTTGGTCCAAATAAATCCATATGTATAAGTTCAAGTGGCCTAGAGGTGGACACTACAGTTTTTAGCTTAAATGAGGAATTGGATTGTTTTCCCTTTTGGCAAGCATCATAAGGTTTATCCTTAGTGAATTCAAGCATAGGTAAACCAATCACAAGTTCATGTTTACAAAGATCATTCAAAAGCTCAAAATTTGCATGTCCTAACCTTTAATGCCATGTCCATGTGTCATAAGAGATAGACACTAAGCATTATATGTCTTTGTTATCATTTTTATTCAAATCAATGACATAAACATTGTTTACTCTTTCACCACTAAAAATAACTTTTTTTTCATCAAGACTACTAATAAAGCAATTTTTAGGATAAAAAGTTACTTTATTTCCCATGTAACATAATTGACTTATACTAAGCAAATTATGTTTTAAGACCATCAACAAACAATATATGATGTATAGATAAGGATTGAGGATTACCTATTTCTCCAATGACAATAATTTTTCCTTTTGCATTACCTCCGAAAGTAACGTGTCCTTCATCCTCAGCATCAAGTTTATTAAATTGTTCTTTGTCTCCTGTCATGTGCCTTGAACATCCACTATCAAAATATCACTTACTTTTTATTCTTGTGGATTTCAAGCACATCTACACAATACAATTTATACTTTCTTTTGGACCCAAACCTTTCTTAGTTTAGGTTGGTTAGTTTCAAGATCATCCGTAGGAAGTAAATTCATATGCAGTCTTTTATAAAAGCATACATTATTAGTATATCCTTTGATCATGCAATAAGAACATATAATATTTTTGAATTTATTCCTCCTAGGATGAAATGCTTTCCTAGTGTGTGTAATATGCCTTTATTGTTGTGTGTATCTCCTATTATTTTGTGTCATTAAATGAGACATGCATTGGCAATGACGATGTGAATTTTGATAATTTTGTGCAACATATTTATGTCCAATGTATTGTGTAGCACGCCTATTATAATTGTGTCTAATGTACATATAAGCATGCTTAGGTTTAGGTGCTCTAGTTTGAGCCTTACCTCTTTGTGTTAATGAAGGATGAATCTCATGAGGTCTTCCCTTGCTATTTAACACATGAAATTTTTTAGCTTTGAAAGCTTGAGTCTTATTTGATTCGGAGGTTGAAGGAGTGGAGTGAAGCTTTTATAAAATTAATATGTTATGAAGATGATGAAGACATTCCATTCTTTTATCCAATTCCATGGGATTTCTATGACATTTTTGAGAGTCAAGAAGACTATCTAAAGTTTCTTTTTCTCTCTTAAATTTAGCAATGGAATTCTTTAATTCTAAGACCTCTTTAGAAAGCTTATGATTTTCATCATTTGCTTTCTTAAGTTGATCTTCCAAAAAGTTAGAAGATTTGCACCGCTAACAAGTTTTTCATTTGATTTTAACAAGTTTAGCAAATTTATTTTTAAAATTTCTAATTCTCTATTTAAGCTACCTAACTCATACTTATAATATATTTTCTAAGATAATAAACTTTTGCATTTAATAAGTAATTTGATCACAATAGATCTCTCATCATCATCATCATTATCATAATAATTATCTCAATCATCAAAGGAAGAATAAGAAGTAGATAGTACCTTATTTTCATTTTTAAGAGCCATAAAGCAAATATTGGCCACCTCTTGTTGTTCCTTTTCGTCTTCAGATTCGGAGGAATCATCCCAAGTAGCTTTAAATGCCTTCTTCTTATCTTTTCCTCCTTTGTTATTGAATTTGATTTTAGGACACTTACTTCTAATATGTCCCGATTTCTTACATTCATAGCAAGTAACCTCTTTAGTTTTCTTTTTCCCATCTCCTTCAAAATTTTTATTGAAGTCCCTTATTCTTGAGAAGTTTTTCTTTCTCAAAAACTTCTTAAAGTTCTTAGTGAGCATGGCAATGTCACCATCTTCATTACTAGAATCTTTGATGCTTTCCTCTTCATTATCTTCTTAAAAAGCTTTTAGAGTAATGTTTTTTTCTTTTTTTCTTTCTCTTCTTATTCTTCACCTCTTTGCTTGATAGTGAGCTCATATGTTAAGAGCTTACCAATGAGCACATCAGTTGATAGAGTGAAGAGGTCTTGAGCTTCCTCAATTGAAGTAACACGAGATTTCCAATCCTTCTTTGGTAGGATTCTTATAATCTTGTTGTCTACCTCTTCCTTGGAGAAATGTTTCCAAGTTTCTTGAGGGTTATGAGGAGAGCATTGAGATGATTTGTCATCTCCATGATTAATTCACGAGGCTTCATTTTGAAAAGTTCATATTCATACATATGAAGTTGAACCTTCTTGCTTTTTACTTGAATGTTGCCTTCGTAGTGGTTTTTTAAAGTCTCCCACATTTCTTTAGCTGACATACAATGTTGAAGCTTGCCTCTTTTTTCTCTAGTCATTGAAGGGACTAGAGTAATCATAGCTTTTTTTTATTTTTGTGATTCTCTTCCTTTTGATTAATACTCCATTGGCTTCTTGCAAGAGTAGTTACCACACCATCAATAATAGTTGTAGGTGGTTCCCTATCTCTTAGGATAATGTCCTAAAGTTTGATAGAATCACAATTAAGATATAATTCTATTTTGAATTTTCAATGTGGATAGTCACTACCATTAAGTAATGGTATAAGAGAAGAGATGTTTTATGATTCACTCCCTATCATCTTATATTTTGGTAATGAAGTACCTAGAATTCAAGCTCTGATACCAATTGAAAAGTGTCCTAGAGGCAGGTGAATAGGACTATCAAATAAAAGTGAGAAATTAAAAGAATTTTTTGCAAGAATTGAATGGAAGTTAATAAGGAAGAATGAAGAATACAAAGATTTAAAGAGTTCAAATTCAACAACAATCCTACATCTCCACCTAACTTATCCCCAAGTTAAGATTTTTAATCACCCATAATCTTATTCACAAGATTGATATTACACAAGAGTTTTATGGCTCACTCTTATAACCTTATAACATGAGTTTTCAAGGCTCACTCAAAAAATCAAAACCTAAGTGTTTCAATGGACAACACTTAAACTAATTCCTTTAGAAATAAATCTCACTTCCCTTCTAATCTAACCCAAGATTTAGGATGAAGAGAAATTATGTTTCTAACACACACCCAACTCTCATAAGAGTTATACAAACAAAGAATTGTTTAAGAGAATTTGAGAGCTCAATGAATGCTTAAGAAAGAATGAATGATAAACAAGTTTTTTAACTTCCATTCAGCTTTAGAGGTATTTATACTTAAAAATATATCTATTGGAGGTGTAAATGATATGTCCAATGTTTATATTTTGAATCATTGAAAGTAATGCTGTCAGATAGCTATTCATAGATTGAAACCGTGATTGGCTACTCAAGACGTTTGAATTTGCCCATACTTTCTTCATAGAAGCTGTAGATATTTGAATTATATTTCCATATAATTTTGAATCACCTAATTTGGACATCTTTAACTCATGATATATCCAAAATACTAAGAGTTGTGCAATCTGAAATGCAGAATATTGTTAGACAGCTATACCCAAGTTGAACCCATGATTTGCTATTGAAAAAATTTGAATTTATCCATACTTTCTTCATTAAAGTTATAGATATTTGACTTATCTTTTTATGTCATTTTGAATCACCTAAATTGGATTTTTATAGCTCAGGATATGTCCAAAATACTAAGAGTTGTGCAATCTAAAATACAAAATACTATTACACAGCTATACACAAATTCAAACAGTGATTTTCTCCTAAAGAAATTTGAATTTTCCCATACTTTTTTTTTATAAAAGTTGTATATATTTGACTTATCTTTTCATATCGTTTTGAATCACCTTAATTGGATTTTTGTAACATAAGATATGTCCAAAATTCTAAGAGATGTGCAATCTGAGATGACAAACGTATACATGGATTTCGACTCAAAATTTGCATATCCAAACGAACTCGGATTTTGAAAAAAAATCCCAATTCAGAAATCTCAAGATGTTTACTTCAAATGTGAAGAAAATAACTTTCTCATTATAAAGCTTTAAGGATGTCAAAAGTCTCCTTGAATCTCAAAAGTCCAATCAGCCTAAGATAATCATACTTCATTTTAACTTCCCATAGAGTTCTAACTTATACACACTTAAATAAACAAATTAAATGCTCAAAATTAAGTTTGTTAATATCAAAATTAAAATTAATTATTGCTAAGGTCAATAATCTATGAAAAAAATTTCACTCAATTACACAACTATACATTAAAAAAAAGAAAAAAATAAATCAAACTAAAAATATTTTGTTCCTCTTTACATATAACACTCTAATTTTATATCATCATGCACAAATTTTCCTTTTCTAAATTAAACCCTTCCCCACCTTTTGGCTTCCTATCTTGATCTCTTGCCTTCTCTTCTCCACTTATATCCCCATCAATGCCTGCAGTCATAACAAGTCCTTAATGATAAGTCGTGGGCTCTATAGGCATGAAGTTGCTAGAGAGCACTTAGAATCTTTCATCTTTTCACTAATATTCGTTGGTTGATTTCTCTAATTAACTTCAATCTACACCATGCATGTTTCAATTCTTAATACTTCATCTCCCATCACCCTTTATCTTACCAAGTTGTGTCATGGCCTCTAATAAACCTTTCTTCACTTCTGCATCTTCTGGTACTTCTTTTTGTAAGATCTCGTAGTCTTGTATTGAAGCCTCCCATTTATTCAACTATTGCACCAAAATAAACATTAGATACTATTAAAACCAAACAAACTCACTAACTAACAGAAGATAAAAGCTATTTAGCTTAAATGGAGAACATTTATCCAATTTTTCATGTGAATGTTAAAATGTAAAGTGGGATTGTCTATAGAAAACCATTGAATTTAATAATACAATTTTTTTCAGTAAAGTTTCTATTAGTTTTTTTTTTTTTTTAAACATCTCTAACAAGCATAAAAAATTACAATGAGTAATATGAGCAACAATTTTTTTTTTTTTGCATGTATTTTTAATAAACTTTTTTTGAACAACTATATATTACAACGGAACACATACTTTATATATTTATCATATCTATCTATCTAACTATTAACATCTATATTATTATTATTATTATTATTATTATTAGTTAGATATATAGTACTTTCAATAAATTTCAGTCGTTTTTTTTTCTTAAAATTAATTTCACTATGATAAGAGATGTGTGGCTAAATTTTATTGAAAATGTATGAAAAAAAATGTAGCTAAGATTCCTCATTTGAGAATCCCGACCTATAGGGAAACTATTTAAGTTTTTTCTATGCTACCTCTCGAATATTATGAAACTTTCTATTCTCAAAAAAAAAAAAAAATACATATATATATATATATATATTATGTAAGACCTCGCATAAAAATCTAACTACACCTTTCAACCTTGTTTATATTCAAGGGCATAGACTCATAGTTATTACGATTAGCTTAAGTAGGGACTACAGGGAATATATTTTTATGAGGACACTAAATTTCTATATGGGTCCACTTGTATTACAATTTAATGTGGGTTTCATGTTTGGTGTCCAAAAAAAAATAATTTGTTTTGAAAATGTGGGTGTGAGGTTTAAAGTTCAATACTGCAAAGTTCAGTACTACACTTGTAGAGACAAAAGTACCCATCAATCAACTAGAGCAAGCGTTACTTGTAGCTTCATCTCGTAGTGTAGCCTCATCTATGCATTGTCGTACGAAAATGTTATAATTATATGGCAAAAGCCATCTTTTAAGTCCTTAAACTATAACAGTTTTTCTATTGAGCCCTTCTTTTTTATTATATTACACTGAGTTTCTATACTTTTATAGATAAAGTTATTGAGCTCCATTTTGTTCCAATTTAACAAACAAATTGCAATTGTTTATCATACTCTATTAAATGACAAGTAATAATCGTATTCCATATTGAATGATCAAATGTTGGCTGACTAGACTTAATAATATTGATCATTCAGTAGTTAATAATAATCAACATTACTAAGTTTAGTTAGTCAATATTTGATCATTTAGTATATGATACAAATTTTTACTCGTTACTTAATAGAGCATGATAGATAAGTACAGTTTATTTGTCAAATTAAGATAAACTGGAATTCAATATCTATATAAATAAAAGTATAGGGACTCAATGCAATACAATAAAAGCATAGAAGCTCAAGAGAAAAAATCATTATAATTCATGAGCTTAAAATGTATTTTGCCTAATTATATCGTGTAATCTCCTCAGTTAATGCATAGAATTGGGTATTTCATTTTTTTCAGGTTCAACCAAGATGGGTATTTCCTTCATACTTCGTATTTGAATTAGAAATTAATTAATTTAATTAAAAGTAATAATATTGCGATAGAGATTTTCTAAAAAAAAATATTCGCTTAAATTAGTTAAATTTTGCACTATGTTGTGGGGTTAATACGTGAGTTTAGGTAGTCACCTTGGCATAGCAATCTGCTCTTCTCAATCTAGCCTTGGAGTAACCAGGGCGGACATGAAGAGCGGCAGTGCAATCCTCCACAGCTTTTTCATACTGCCCGAGCTTGGACCGGCAGGCAGCTCGGTTGCACAACAACACGGAGTTGTGAGGATCAAGCTCTAGTCCTTCACCATATACATTGCATGCTTCATAGAATTTGGCTGCCTTGAAAAGTTGATTACCGTTTGATCTAGCTGCTGCCACAGCTTTTGCTTTCCTCATTACTGCATTTGCTTCCTTATTGCTAGAATCAAGTCTAGTTGCTCGTTGAGCCTTAGCTACCGCATCATCAAATCTGTCAATTCATTGGTTCAACTGTTATCAACAAGCTTAATTTTAATACGAGTCCTTTAAAAAATATGCCTATTTTTAGTGACCATATTTAGAAGAGTAAAGTTTTGAATTCGAACTTCAATGTTAAAAAAAATGTTAAGACAAGTTGTTCATTTCATCTAGGGGTTAAGGGCCATGAGTAAAAACCAATGAATGAAAAGCACATAACCAAGTACAATCATTTGGGAATATTTGAGCAAGTTGGTGACTAGTGGGTGGGGATCAAATTTCACCTAGTTCTTTGACTTTTAGTACCCTATTGGCTCCACTTTATCCAGCAAGAATGAAACTTTTGAGTTGTTCCCCAATACAAGGCTAGAGTCATCCCCCTTTACTCTTTTTATATATTTTGTCTATGACCCTATTCAGATCTGTTGCTTGCATCAGTTTTGCTCTATATTGTTACTATAGCTACACATGCCTGAAAACATACGCACAAAACTGACCTGCCGACAGCCATGTCAACCTGAGCTCGTACCATTAACAAATTTGCATTACCGATAGGGCCAAAATATTTAGTACAGTCATCAACATCGAAATTTGGACTGTTTGTCAATGCCTCATCTGCTTCTTGATGTCTATGTAGTTTTATTAAGGCTTCACTTTGCAATGCATATATCTTCAATATTTCATAATATGCCAACCCCAAAACAAAAGAGAAACCATGTTAATGTAACTAACATAATCGGAGTATATGTGCAAAAATTTTGGAAATGCTCAAATTTGGTAGCTTACTTGTGGAGCTGAATCTGCACCGTAGGAAATGGCTGCCTTGGTTTCTTTGATCAGGGTGTTCCAATCTCGTAACCTTCGTGCCTCGGTGCACTTGCTAAGGTGCACCTGAAGACCTTTAGCTTTAGCAATGTCAATATGATCAGCTTCCGGCCCTGAATGTTTATAGTGATAGATTGCCTTTTCCCCATCCCCTAATCTATGCGCACATACAAAAATTGTTATCTACATTGACAAGAATTGCATTTGAATGTGCTAACATAAGAAAAGGGAATTCATGTGTTATATCCTTAACTTTCGGTGAATTATCAATTAAATCCTACTTTAAAAGTTATTTCAATTTTTTTCTTCAATTTTATAAATTGTGTCAATTCTATTCAATTTTGTTTGAAAAATCTAATTGTATTTTTTTTTTTGAAATTATTTTTAAATCCTTACAAAATAAATTTGACAGTTATTCGAATTTTTCTTTTTAAAGAAAAAATAAAATTTTAAAACTATTCTCAGGTTTTAATATTTTAAATTTTAAATTAAATTACAAAAAAAAAGTTCTTATGTATCAATAAAAAAATAATATGAATATAAAAGAGTTATAACTTGTGAATCAATTTATCATGTAGACTAATATAAATATAAAGTAAATACTTTTAATTATCACTATAAATAATAATAAAATATTTTTTTTTCATATTTTTCAGAAAAATAAGATATTTTTTATTCTTGATAGTATTTTTAGTGTCTTAAATGGCTCTCTTTTTTTTTTTTTTTTTTTTCATTTCATACTTTTTTATTTGAACTCTATTATAAAAAATTTTAAATAATTCTGTTAAAAATTGAAAAGTAAATTTTAAAGTAGTTTGAATTTAAGGTTTTTAGTGAGCAAGTAAAAAAATCATGAAAATATTTTTAAAATTTATGTCCGAAATAACAAATTTAAAATTTAAAATCATGCTTGTACGTTTTATTTTTTTATATTTATAAGAAAAAGAGGATAAAAACCTTAATCAGTGTCAATTTTATTGTATAGGGATCTAAAAGTAACTTTTACATCCTTCAAATAAAATTGGATAAAACTTATTTGATTTGTAAAGTTGAAATAATAAATTGAAATAATTTTGAAAGTAAAATTCAATTGATAATTGGTTCAAAATTCAGGATAAAACTCATGATTTTTCCAAAATTTTTTATAAAAAAAATCAATAAAATTGTTGCATTTCTGAAGATAATGTATATATAGCAGTATGCACAAGATCTCTATATTAAATTTTCTTTTCTATAAGCATAAGCATTTTAAGATTTAAATGCAAACCGATGTTTAAGTGAATAAATAAATAAAGAACAATCATAAACGAAAACTGATTTTTTTTTTTTTTTTTACCTGAGATATAAATTTGCTAAACGATGATGAGCTCTGTGATAATGGGGTTCAATTCGAATGGCTTCTCTGCACTCAAAAACAGCCTCCAGAAGTCTACCTAGAGCAGCTAATGCTGCACTTTTGTTGCTTCGATAAGAAGCCTTATTAGGATCAATGGAGATTGCTGCATCATACAAAGCCAATGCCTCCGCAAAATTCCCATTCTTGTAATCTTCATTGCCCATCATCTTCAATTGTTCAGGGTCCATTCTAGTTGAAAGAGCCCTGCATAAAGAACCACCTTCGGGCTGCTGCTCTGCAGTACTTGGTTTCTCTTCAGTTTGCTTCTTGACCACATTTCCCATTACACTATTTGGGTACTTCCCATTTGGTGCTGGACACTCTTCTCTTGCAGGTTTAGGAAGGTGATCAACAACGTTATTCGAATTCGTATTTCCTCCTCCTCCTGGTTGCCTCAAATTACCTAAATTGCCAAAAAGCATGACATTGCTTGAAGAAGCACGAACAAGCGTGCTGCTTCCTTTATTTTTTTGGTGTTCAGCAATCATGCTTTCGAGCTCACCCGAAATCCCAACTGCCTCTTTGGGTATCTTCCTTCCTTGATGCACATAAGCATAACTTTGGTTGCCACGACCTTGATCAGGCAATACTTTCCCCGTGTCCTCTGGAGGTTTTCTGGCACAGTTTTGTTGTTGTTTTGCATGATAATTTTGTTGATGTTGATGATGATGATGATGATGTTGTTGTTGTTGTTGTTGCTGATGATGATGATGTTGATGTTGTTGTTGTTGTTTAGGAGGAATCTTGAGATGATCAGGTGGTTTTGTTATAGGTTGTGCAGGACTATCTGATAATCCTGGTACATTTCCTAAAAATGCAGCCTCATCGGAGCCACTTCTTCGCCTTTTTGGGGTGCTAGGCGTCTTGACGAAGGTTCCATTGGCTGCAGGAAGTGAGCTAGCAGATGTAGTTCTTCTTGGCCAAAAACTTTTTCGTCCAAAAACTGCACTTAACAGGCCACATCCTGATTTTTTATCAGGTGAGATGTCTCCCATTTATGTTATATATATATATGTATGTCCTGTTAAACCTTTTCGCTGATCAATTGTTACGCACAAGGCAAAGAAACAGCATTTTGGTGGTGGACATCAAAATCTGAAGACGAAAAGAAGCAAGTGCACAGGCATTATTGTTGGGGTAGCATTTAAGGGAATTATACTAGCTCTGAATCAAGTCTCCAAGAAAAAAGAAAAGGAATTTGAAGGTGTGAGAAGTGAGAGCCAAGCCCCAGGAGATGATTTACAAGGCCTCCTGGAGTGGCTGCCAAGAAATACAGTCTTTGTGTATTCTCTCTTTTTCGGTCAGAGAAATGATATTGGAGAGCATAATGAGGCAAAAGGTTGGTACAAGGAAATTTCAAGGAAAACAAAAAATGTAAATTAAAAAGAATATTTTTGTAAATAATTTTTTTTTTTTTTATGAATAATGTAAGTTGGGGGTCCTTGATTAGTGATTTCTTTTGCTGTTTTCTGTTTACTGTTTGATGATTTTTTTTTTTTTTTTTTGGGTGGGGGAGGGTTTTGGGTTTCTTGTGTGATGGAAAAGGGAAGCAAAAGACTCGGTCTTGTATGAAATGTGGATCTCTAGATTTTTAGCAAGGCATTAGGAAAATGGGGTCCTCTCCTCTCAAATGCTATAATCCTTACAGCCAATTTCATGATGATTGTGCATCAAGATACCCAGAGAAAGAGGAGAGCACGTTGGTGTTTTCTTTTAAGCACATCCCACGTTTGTACACAGCTGTATAAAACTAATCCTATTAATTGATTGAGAAGTGACATTCAATTCTCTTCTCTTCCCTATTTTAGCCCACATTTTTACCTCTCTTTTGACTTTTTTATGCTCCTGTCTATAAAGCAACAACCATCTAACAAGCAGCCACCCTCTTTTCACTCAACATGCTTCATTTGCCCCCATATCGAACTAAATTCAACTACTTAAAGAGTCTCGATTTTGCTACTGAGAATTCTTGTTTAATCCTGATGAACACTGTATATAATATTTCTATGAACAGAAGCAAAATCTGTTAAAACCTATACTCAATGATGAGTCGATCCATGGACAAATGCTTGGTTATCCCCTTGTCAAAAACTGTCTTCAGAAACTAAAAATTGATCGTTTATGGTGGTTCGTCAGAATCATTTCTATGCCCATCTTGACCTTGTTTCTAAATTTTCATGCAATTCTGTGAGCATCAGGTTGAAAGCCATTCACAAAGAAAATACCAATCATAGAACTCCCCAGTAAGCGCATAAAGCTTGCAAAAGGGGATCTCTGCTTTGCTTTTGTTCTGTTATGGATATAGGTCACCACCAGGTATAATTCACGTAAATAATTTAGCATCTTATTTGGGGTTTTTTTTTTTTTTTTTTTTTTTTTTTTTTTTTTTTTTTTTTTTTTTTTTTATCAATTACAACTTGATCCTGATTACAGTGTGGTTAAATGGTGGTAGTGCTATTGGTCTGTTATGATTACAAGTCTTGAAGTGATCATTATATTTGCTAAATGGTGAAATACAAAATGGTAACCTTCAAATTAAATTATACGAATCATATTACATGGCAAATGTTATTGAAATATGAATTTGGCAACAAGCTAATTATATGACATTACACAACAATAATACATCCTAAGCTAACAAACAATTTTCATCTCACGAAAATATACAAAATCTCAACCATACTGAGATCCTCCGTTCAATTCCCCTTCGGCCATACACAAAATATTGCTTTAGTATTACTTTGGAATTTAATATGATTGATAAGAAAAATACTACCTAATATTTTCGCATCTCAAAAAGTATGTAAATAATACAAATAAAATACCCTATGAATTAAGGATCTAGGTTCAATTTCAGCCTGAAATACTAACAACTAGCATTGGTAATTTTCAAAAACATGTGAATAGCACAAAGTAAAATGTTTGATATAGGGTCACAGCACTCATTTAATTAGATACAACTTCTATAGACAGGGGAGGGGCTCACATACGAATGTGTTCAGTCATCTTCCTCCACTGAAAAGGAATAGCAGTTCACAATTTCATGAAGATGATGCATATCATTATCTTAAAAGCATGTTTATATATTTTTCAAAGAGAAAAATCTGAATTTACAAACAGACTGTCGAAGATTAGCTAAACATAGTACCCTGAACCTGACTGTATCAAAAGTATTGAGCCTCATCTTACCAATCTGTGGCATTTGAATTTCATCATTTGACACCTAAACAAATAAAGTTGATTAGTTGAGAAATTTCTCACCCCCACAGCCCTGAAAATAGGACTGTTTTGAGGAAATAATCTAAAGATAAGAGAAGAAAGAGTAACGTTAGAGCACCATACAAAATATAAACTCCTCATATAGTCCCAGACTAAAACAGAAAGAATATCAGAATTGTTAGTGATTATCACGGTGTTTTTTCTAATTCCTTAACAATCTCTTCTGATAGTTTCTCAACATTATACTCGATGCCAAAGCGTCCCGCGACCTCCATGTTTGGGTTGATTAAATACCTGCATTTTTAAATATGAACTAGTTTCACTTTGCTATAAAACAAGCACACCATACACACAAAATCAAGAAGATGCATGGAAGAAAGTTATGAAGCTTAGGACATTACATATAATGTGAAGACTCAATGAGGTAATCATCTCCTTCCTCTTCAACCTTTCTGAAAAAAACACGATACTCTTGTGCCATCTGCCTTACAGCACCAACAGGTCCCGTTAAGCCGACAATCCTTGAATCAAATTCTGCAGTCCATCAAAGATTACAGGAAGTATATGTTAGTAAAGCCAATAACTGAAACAAAATTAGCACATCATTTCAGATAATATTAGTTCATAAGGGCTCCCTGACCTTTGAGATATGCACCAAGATGCGAAGGAGTATCACGCTGGGGATCAATAGTGACAAAAACTGGGATGACCTTATGATTCTTTTTCTTCTCTTGATCCACATAAAAGAGATGTTAGATACATAACGTAAAAGGAGTAGAGTTAGGAAGGGTCTGGGAAAAGCTCCAAACCTAATATATCTATAGCCTTGGACATCACTTGGACTTGCTCAGGTCCAACATCTGGGGAGCATGTGTAGCCAAAGTACAACAGAAACCAATTCCCTAGAAAGTCTTGCTCAGTAACTACTCGATTTTCTGTATCAATCAAAGTGAATGGCCCACCTATAGCCTTGTCATCAGCACCACGTTTTGTTCCTTCAACTATTCAATGTGCAAGATCCATTTCAATTCAGAAAAACTGTTATAAATATATCTAGATCCTAAGCATGCAGGCAGCTAAATATGTTCTTTAACAAATGAAATATTATGATATATGTCTCAGAAGACTATAAAATGATCCAGCAAATGGTTAAACCTAGATGATGCATCATACATGAAACAAATGTTTGAATAGTGTTCTGAGATTTCTTAAGTAAAATGACTAAAATGAAGGATAATATTCAACCAGAATTTCTTTTAGGCCTATTCTTCAGATATCTCTGTTTCTTACATCGTTCCTATTTTGTCCCCACAGTTATGGGGCATATATTGTAACACCATTATTTAAAAAAAAAAAAAAAAAGAACAGCAAAAAAACTCATTTCCACTTAATAGTTGAAATTCAGATTGCCAACTTCATCTTTGTAAGAAAGCAAAACTGTTTCTGTCACTACATATTGGAGGCTGCTGTTATCCT
Organism: Mallotus nudiflorus; assembly: GCA_947683625.1. Taxonomy (NCBI): domain Eukaryota; kingdom Viridiplantae; phylum Streptophyta; class Magnoliopsida; order Malpighiales; family Euphorbiaceae; genus Mallotus; species Mallotus nudiflorus. The sequence goes on from CANTUR010000460.1 coordinate 5,928,468, forward strand.
CATCAACTTGTTTACGTCTGCAGCAAAATTATTCCTTCACATTACTGTTTACTTAGTTAACCACATGCACTTGCATTCCTTCACATTGCTGTTTACTTGGTTTAAAACCACAAAAACATCAACTATTTCCTGTTATTGGAAATTCCAATGATTTTTTCCATACAATATAAAAAATGCATTAGGGGTATCCAAAAACAGGACATGAGGCATAGTAATCTGATGGCTTAAAATCTAACTCTAAGCCAAAGCTCAGTACCTACAGAGCTTAACTCTAAACAATTTTCAAGGCATTTATTTATCTTTGAATAGTTTCACACAAAATTAAACATTTATGTAAACAACCATGCTTCTTGCGAGGCCATGTATATTGAGGTTAAGAATATCTGAGACAAGTTTTACTACTTCAGAAGACTCAAAACTTTGAAGCATACCTAATTTAGTGGAGGAATTGTTACAAGGTCCCAATTTTCCTTGGTCTTTTGGTGCACACTACTGTGGCTCTTTCATACTGCTGCAGGTTGGGAATTATAATTAACCAACCCCAAAATAAACAATAACCTGAAAGAATAGAACCTGGCTATTAAGGTTCTCTGTTATTTGCAAACATAAATATTGGTTACTTAAGTCTTTGACCCTAAGCTCACTCCAAGGACCTAGTAGTAGCAAACAATGGTTTGAAGTGATCCTAATGACTGGCACTATACGTATGCTCCAACATCAACAACCTCAAACGACACTATAGTAGGTGCTTTAGCCATTGACATCCTGAAAACAATGCTATTACAGTAAGCAATACAAACATATCCAGCTCTGTACAATTAATTTAGCTTGTGCTAAATCATGAAAGACAAGTCTAATGCAAAGCTTTACCGAGTACACAGGGCAGTAAATGTCAATGAATTGACATTATTGCAGTTAGAGTAGTTTAGCAAACATTTGATGAGACAATTCATGTAGTTTCAAGATAAAGCAAAATGTATACAAATGTCCACTAGTTATATAAGTTGTAAAGCACTATCTGATTCATCAAAAACTCATTCAACTGCAAAACCTGAGGGCTATTATTGTATCACTTGATCCAAATTTGAAGGAGTTTAAAAAGTTTGTGATATTTTAAGCCATCAAACTGCAAATAGTATTGTAAAGGGGGAAAACCATATGCCATGGTTGTGGATCTAAAGGTGAAAGTACAATTTGCAAACTATGGAACAAAACAAAACAAAGAAGCAATTCTTCAGAAAACTATTCTCAATAGCAAATTCAACACAATTAAAACTTGAAATCCATCTTAGGCATTTGACAGCAGTAGGAGAAGAAAGAAGATTACCATTTCGAGCCATTCTCCTCTGGTCATTATAATACACAAAAGATGAAAACCCAGCAAATAAAGCAACTGGCTGCAAAGTTACATGAACCCCAAAACAATTAACACTAAAATGCAAGCAATGTCTTACAAAGAAATGACATTAGCATCAAGTAAGGCAACATACAATGGACAAAGTAATCCAAGTGAACCGACGAGGCTGTGTTTCTTCATGAACAAGAAGGGGAGCATTTGGCTTTCCGTTTCTGGGACCTTTTGGTTTCCCATAGCTACGAGATTGAATCCTCCTGGCTGCACCAAACCTACACCAATTAACAGCATTATTTTCTACAATAAATAAATAAAATAAAGCCAGAATAAATTCAAGGCAATAACTTCAACAATTCTGCACAAAATTGAGAAAACCCATGTCTTAAAACCTTGAAAACATTCAGAAAAAGAAAGATAATAGAGGGAAAGAGTGAACCTGTGAAGTAGATTGAAGGGCTGTTTGGAGGAAAAGAAACGAAAGCGAGAAAGTTGCATGATTATTTGGAAAAAGAATTCATGGGTTTATCGAAAAGGGCTGCCAAATGACAAACCCATATTCTATTCTGGTCAAATTTATTCAATTTTTGCCTTCCTGCCCAAGCACACGGTCTCTTCCAGCTTTGTTCTGTTTATTTATTTATTTATAAATTTGGTATTTTTTTGTACGTAGGTTACTCTTAAATTGCCGGGTAGTCACTTTAATTCAAATAAGTTAAAGATTTGAAATTATCTACAAAAAATTTTAATAACTTATAAATCATATCTATTTTTGAATTATAATTTATATTATTTTTATTTTTATTTCTTAATTATTTATATTATTGGACTACAACAAGAGAACAGAAATTTGTGTATTATAATATAAAATTAAATGTTTAAATGATATTATTAAAATTAATTTAAAAATTTGAGTACTAGTTAATTGACAACGAAAAAATAATTTCCTGAATACATCAAATTATAATTTATTTGCAGGTTTATATATTCTTTTATTATTAAAAGAATTAAAAAAATAAATTGTTAAAATTAAAAAATTTTATATGCTAATAATATAATTATTTTTTTTAGAGTCGTAAATGGAGCTTTTGCATTTAACCATTTCATCTTCCATTTTTTAAAATCTTGGAGGAAGACATAAAGAAGAATATGAGTTGTATTTTATTTGAAGGTTTAATAAATAAAAGGGAAAAGAACACAAGTTAAGTATCATCTGAGTCATTATTCGCCTACACTGTACGTAACTTGAAAACATTTTAAGTTTAAGAATTTATGTGGAATGTCATAACTCTATTATCTTTCTAAAAAATGAGTTCTATTTTTTTTTATATATGTGTTGCTGTTATTATTATTATTATTACTTGATTTTATAGCTTTAAAAATAATATATTTATTTATATATGTATGATTTAGTTTTTGATATTGATACTGTGCTCGATCAATAAAAAGGGTTGTAAAAGAATTCATTACAATTTTTTTTTTTTTTTAGTTATCCGACATCTAGATCTAAAATTAAGATTCTAACATGAAAAATCTTCCGATTCAAATTTTATGTTGAGTTGTCAATTACGCCTAACTCAAATGGTAAGGTAAAGGCACTCATGACTAAAAAGTCATGAATTCAAATTTTAGGGTACAAAAATTAAGGCTCTTGATCTTTAATGTATCACTAGGTAGAAAATCTCACTCTATATATATAACTAATATTGTAGTAATAATAACAAATATAATAATATTAGATAATATATAATAGATTATAAGATAGATAAATATTAATAAGATAGATAGATATGATATATAAATATAGAGTGTGCTTTGGTTGTAATCTCAAGTTGTTCAAAAAAAAAAAATTATGTTGGGTTATAATTAGCAACCTAATTTGAGTTGAATTTTGAGGAGTTCTAGTCCAAAAATATACAGTGGTATAAAAATATTCTTCTAAGAGATATTGGTTAATTAAGTGTTGCATTATTTGAGGTGTTTATTTGTTTAAACAATTGAATTAAAGTTGAATGGAAAGTTAAACTATTACTCAAATTTTGTACAAATTTACTATCAAATTCTAAGCTGGATTCTTATCTTTAACTCAATTCATCTAAGGTTCTTTTAAACTCTTAAATCAACCTTGACAATTATTCAAAATGTGAGCATCTTTAGAATTATGAAGTTCTCTCTCAAATAACTTCATCATTAATTGAATCTAGTAATCACTCAATTATCTAGTTCTCACTTAATCAAGTAATTAAAATATTCAATTAAAATCTTAGCTTCAAAACAATATTAATTGTTAAACTATATCTCAATTAATTTAACAATCAACAGATTGTTATTCAATCAACAATAGAATTCATTTCTCAATTCTATTCTATAGTCTATTTCCATTCTTCAAGTGATCAATCCAAAGGAGGCATTAAGAGCAATAACAATCTTTGAATCATTGTTAATTGATTTAGGGTTAATTCAAATTAATCACATATTGAGCTAAGATAAAAACCCTAATTAACTATTTAGCCACACATGTTAAATAGAGAATAGATGAACAAGAGAATAAGAATCCAAATATCATAAATATAATTAACTTAAAGAACAAAAGTTTGATAAAAGAAAACCCCTTTTTTAGCTTCTCTTTAGCTGAGATAAAAGACCTCCAATTCTTGGTCTTGATACATTTACTCTTCATAGATGTGTAATCTTCAAAATGATAATAAAAATAAATAAATTGTTCTTGTTCTACTATGGCTATGTGCTAAAAAAAGAAAACCTATACAGCTTTCCAAAAATGGTAAGGTTCTATTTATAGCACAAAGCAACTTCTTTTAAAATTCAACTAATTTAGACACAGCTATCAATGCATAGCCATGCCTTCTAGATGCAAAGTTGTGCATCCCCCATCAAGTCAAAATATCACTGAAGCAAGCACAGTTGTGCCAACAAGAGCACATAGCCGTGCAAAAATTCTTCTCTGTAGCAGAAATAGCAGTTGTCAGTCACGATTGTGCTAGCATAAGCGCACAATTGTGCATAAGACTCGAGCTTTAAAACAACAGTTATCCATAGTCGTGCAGAGATACATGCACAGTTGTGCAACACCTTTCTAGAATTTTTGCTAAGATTTGCTTCTTAATTTGCACGTTCTTATGCATCCCTCTTATGCCTCCACACTTTGCAAATTCTTCAAGCTCTTTTTATTCATACCTCTATATTAAAATCATAAAATCATCATTTGAAAAATAACTTAATTAAATAAAAACGTACTTAAAACTAGCAAACCATCTTGAAAATTAAAAAATAACAATTTCTAAGTAATCTTTGCCAATATACAATAAAAGCTTCCTTAAAACACCTAAACCTAACTTATTAAGTGCTCCAAGTAGAACACTTTTCACACTTATCAACTTCCCACCTTTGATTGCCCTTAAGCAAAAATTTAATATAAACCTATTAAATAGGATAGGATTGTGTCCATCTAGCAAGAGTATCGGTGGGGTTGGCGTGTCACAGAATGAGACATGACTAGCAATAAAGATTGAGATAGAAGTAAATTCAAGTACATTATATTTTTCATGTTTTCTAATTGTGGAAATGTTAAATTGTCCTTATGTAAATCAATAATCCTTCTATAAAGTATAGAACATAATTATATTATTATAAGATGTTTAATAAAATTAAGGGTGTCAAAACGAGTTAGTGGGTCATGCTCATAACTGGTTGACCTACTCTAATGACATGATTATGGTCAATGTGAACATGACCCATTTATTAATTGTGTCAAATATTTCAATCCTAACACGATTAGAAAATTAAACGGGTTATATGACCACGACACATGTAACCCATTTATTTAAATGGTTTATGCAAGTCTTAAAAATTGACACGACTCATTTAACTTGTTTAACATGCATTACCTATAAAAATACTATTTGTCACAAAAGAAAAATACTATATATATATATATATATATATATATATATACACACACACACACACACACACACATACACACATGTATACATACATATTTATGAATGACCACTTTACTCTTTAAAATCATAATAAATTATATGAATTTTAAATTGTGTCAGGTTAACATGACCCAACACGACATATATAATTAAACGGGTTCACTTGTCAACTTGTAAAATGATTTGGTTTAAATCATGTCATAAATGGGTTGACCCATTTTTGACAAAAGCTTATTTAACCTCGACCCTAATTCGCTAATTTTACATGTTAGATGAATTGTTTTTGTGTGTCATCACCCATTTTGACAACCCTAAATAATATAATGCAACTTAAAAAAAAAAGTCTTTAAAAAATTTAAGTATTTCTCCAGTTTTGAAAAACCCAGGTATTTTTCCATTTATTTTGTTACTACAAATCTGATTACATATGACCCAATACAAAACTAAAATTAAAACATATAAACATTCCTAAGGTATTAGTATGGCAAAATTATCAAATATTGACAAGGGCTTATAGCTCTATTGATTTTGCTATATTGGTGAGAGCAAAAGGTAACTCACTAGTAAGATTATTTGCATTAAGGATGATATGTAAAATAAAGAGAAAAAACATAAAAATGGTGTAAAAAACTTTTAATATCTTAATGTAGATAAACACAAAATGCTAAAAGAGGCGGTTTAAAGACAAACATATTAACGATATTGATTAAATTTCCAACCTTAAGAGGAATTGTTCCAAAATGAGATTGTTCCGAAGGCTCCTAAATAAATACAATTACCAAACAAAGTTTAAGAAATTATTACATTTAATTTAGCGAAAAGAAAAGAGAGATAAAGATTGAGCATGAATACATGTATGTATATCATGAGGTCATTTGTCCTAAGTAACTTAATCGTCCCTGTTAAATAGTTCACTATAAAAGACCTGCATAACACACACATATACACTGGAATTGAGGAATGTAGACAGGCATATTCTTGTTTGTAAAAGAAAAAGATACATAAAAAGCACAATAATTGAAAGTATTATCAGAGTGCTTTAAGGTAAGGTAGCTTTACAATTATTATTGGAAGTATACCAGTAAGATCTTGCCCTTTGAGAAATCTATAGTATAGGCACACAATATAATATATCACCATTCCATATCTCAAACCAAAATAAAAACATCAAAATTTATATGGCCATGGAAATATTAGTAGCTTATAGGATTAAAGAATTCATGCACTAGATAAGATGAGAGGAAACTTAACGAACATTTTACTAACATGATATACACCATTTATATATATGCAATTATAAACTAGAGTATTATTGTAGAACTGCATTTTTACGTGTTATAGAGTTTGCCACCTTGTATTATTATTGCAAGGGTCTATACCAAATTCCAGCCTTTTTTTCCCACTTGTCCTACTATTTCACGTAAAGCTTCCATTACCATAATAAACATATCGAACCCACATCACTTTTAAATACTAAGATATTTAGTAATAAATCAATCGCTAAAATAAATTTCATACTGGTTTAAAATTAGTATATAAAAATTGTGTCTTCCTAAAATTTTGATGTGGAGCATTGTGAGGTTGTGAATTTATATTTAAGATGCTAGAACTATGAGGTCAAAAGCTTGTTGGGGGAGAGAAAATGATAGTTTTTTATGAATAAAAGTGAACTTTGAATTGAACTCAATTAGAGCATAAATTAAAGGAAACAATTTATATAATTCAACAAAATGCAAAATTTCTGGTTATATGCTAAAAAAACCCAAGACAACTTTCCAAAAATGGTAAGGTTCTAATTCAAACATAATTATCAATGCACAACCATGCCGTCTAAATGCACGTCCCCATCAACCCTAACACGACAAGAAAATTAAGTGGGTTACACAAACACTACATGTGTAACCCATTAATTTAAATGGTTTGTGCATGTCTTAAAATTTGACACGACCAATTTAAATTATTTAACATGCATCACCTATAAAAATACTATTTGTCACAAAAACAAAAAACCTACAATAATGACTATTTTACCCTTTAAAATCATAGAGAGAATAAGTAGTATATATACACATTTGTAAATGACCATTTTACTCTTTAAAAACATAATAAACTATATGAATTTCAAATGGGTAGTGTCAAGTCGACACGACACACAATTAAGCAGGTGCATGTGTTAACCCACAGCACGATTTGATTTCAACCATGTCATAAATGGGTCGACCCATTTTTGACACAAACTTATTTAACCTCGACCCTAATTCACTAATTTTATGTGTTAGGTGAATTGTGTTCGTAAGTCATTCCTCATTTTAACACCCCTAAAATAAATAATGCAACTTGAAAAAATGTCTTAAAAAAATTTCAATGTAGCTTATAATTCAGTTAAATCTTTTAAGGTAGAAATGCTTGACGGAATAGGCCCTTCAAAACCTCTTCTTTAGATGTCATTATTGACACCTCCTAAAAGCTGGTGGTTCATATATATATTTAAAATTTGCTAATACAATAATGGCATGTATAGAATCTTATGATTTTTCCAATTTTAAATAAAGCCAGGTATTTTTCCATTGAAGTTATTACTACTAATATGATTATATAAGACCCAATACAAATATAAGATTAAAACATATAGGTATTAGAATTGCAAAGGGATCGATTATTAACAAAGGCTTATAGCTCTATTGATTTGGTCATATTAGTAAAAGCAATAGATAACTCTCTATTAAGATTATTCGCATTAAGGATGCTATGTAAAATAAAGAGAAAAAATAGAAATTTGATGTAAAAAAATTATATTCTTTTAATGCAAATAAACATAAAATGCTCAAAGGGGCGTTAAAGGAAAAACATATTAATCATATTCATTAAATTTCCAAGCTCAGGAGAAACTGTTCCAAAAAAGAGATTGTTCTTAAGACTCTTGAATGAATAAGATTACCAGACAAAGTTTAAGCAATGTTTGCCTTTAAATTAAGAAAATAGGGACAAAGATTGAGCATGAGTACAAGTATGTATGTGAGGTCATTTGTCCTAAGTAACTTGGAATTCTCCATATTAAACAATTTACTGTAAAAGACCTACAATGAAATTCATATGTTAATTAATTAATTAATTAAGAGTTATATATATTTATATAGACATGCCTATTCTTGTTTATAAAAGAAAAAGATGCATAAAAAACACTATAATTATAAGCATTCTCATAGTGTTTTGAAGTAAGGTAGCTTTACAATTATTATTGGAAGTATACCAATAAGATCTTACCTTTTAAGAAATCAATATTACATGTAAAAAATATAATATATCACTATTCCATATCTTAAACCAAAATAAAACATCAAATTTTATATGGCTATGGAAATATTAGTAGCTTGTAGGATTTAAGAATTCATGCACCAAATAAGACAAGAGGAAAGTTAAGTTATATTTAACTAACATGGCATACACCATTCATAATTCAAATATGTGCAATTGTAAACTAGAGTATTATTATACAATTGCATTTTTACGTGTTCAGAGTCTACCAACTTATGTTATTATTGCAAAGGTCTACATTAAATTTTAATCTTTTTTCCCATTTGTCTTGCAATTTCATGCCAAGCTTTTATTGCCATAATAAACATGTCAAACCCACATCACTTTTAAATACTAGGATATCTAATAATGAAGTAATCACTAAAATAAATTTGATACTATTTTAAACTTAGTATATAAAAATTATGTCTTCCTAAAACATTGATGTGGAGCATTGTGAAGTTGTGAATTTATATTCAGGATGCTAAAATTATGAGGTCATAAGCTTGTTAGGAAAGAAAAAATGCTACTTTCTTATGAATAAAAGGGGTTTAGTTCACCATTGGTACCACAACTTTGGGTCATGTTTTACTTTGATACCAAATTTTTAATTTTTTTCTTTTCAATCCCAAAAATTCTATTTTTGTTTCAAGTTAAAGTATCTCGAACATATTCGATCAAATTTAGCATACATGATAGCTGGAATAAGTATATTTTTAATATATTCACCATGTAAACATCCTATTAAGTGGTCTAATCACATTGTGGGCTCCAAAAAATAAATTTTACTAAAATTATATTTTATGAGGCCCACAAGTGAATTTTGTTTTATAGGGTCAACAAGATGATTAAATTATTTAATAGGATGCTTTCAAGGTAAATATACTAAAAATATATTTATTCCGGCTGACACATATGTTAAGTTTGATAAGATATATTCAAGGTACTTTAATTTGAAATAAAAATAGAATTTTTGGGACTAAAAAGAAAACATGGCCTAATGTTATAGTATCCAAGTAAAACATGGCTCAAAGTTATAGAACCAATGGTGCAACAAAGCCGAATAAAAGTGAACATTGAATTAACTCAATTAAAGCATAAATGAAAGGAAAATTTTATATAATTCAAAAAATGATAAATTTATGGTTACGTGCTCAAAAAACCCTAGACAACTTTCCAAAAGTGGTAAGGTTCTATTTATAACCTAAAGCAACTTCTTTTAAAATTCAAATAATTCAGATAGCTTTCAACGCATAGCCATGCCTTTTAGATGCATGATTGTGCGTCCCCATCAACTTTAACATGATAAGAAAATTAAATGGGTTACATGAACATGACACATGTAACCCATTAATTTAAATGGTTTGTGCATGTCTTAAAAATTGACATGACACATTTAACTTGTTTAACATGCATTAACTATAAAAATACTATTTGTCATAAAAAAAAGCTTACAATAATGACTCTTCTGCCCTTTAAAATCATAGAGAAAATAATGAGTCATTTTACATTTTAAAATCATAATAAATTATATGAATTTTAAACGGGTCATATTGGGTTAACATGACCTAACATGACACATAATTAAATGCATTTGTGTGTCAACTCGTGACATGATTTGGCTTCAACTGTGTTGTAAATAGGTCAATACATTTTTGACACAAACTTATATAACCTCGACCCTAATTCCTTAATTTTACATATAAGGTGAATTGTGTTCATGTGGCACTCCCCATTTTGACACTCCTAAATAAAATAATGCAACTTGAAAAAATGTCTTTAAAAAATTTCAATATAGCTTTCAATTTTCTTAAATCTTTAAAGGTAGAAATGGTTGACATAATAGGCCCTTCAAAACCACTCCCTCTATTGACATGTCCTAAAAGTTAGTGGTTTGTATATAGATTTAAAATTTGCTAATACAATAATGGCATGTACAAAATTTGATGATTTTTCCAATTTTGAATAAAGCTAGGTATTTTTCCATAGATGTTGTTATACTAATCTGATTACATAAGACCCAGTACAAAAATAAGATTACAACATATAATCATCCTCAAGTTATTAGTATGGAAAAGGGATCAAATATTAACAAAGGGCTTATAGCTTTATTGATTTGGTTATATTGGTGAGAGCAAAAGGTAACTCTCTAGTAGATTATTTGCATTAAAGATGTTGTGTACAATAAAGAGAAAAAAATAATAGAAAACTGAGGCAAAAAAATTCTAATCTTTGAATGTAAAAAAACATAAAATGCTAAGACATATGGTTTAATGGACAAACATATTAACCATATTGATTAAATTTCCAAGCTTAGGAGGAATTTTTGTAAAATAGAGATTATTCTCAAGGCTTTTGAATGAATAAGATTACTAGACAAAGTTCAAGCAAATTATTACATTTAAATTAAGGAAAAGAAAAGAGAAACAAAGATTGAGCATAATAAAAGTATGTATATGAGGTCATTTGTCCTAAGTAACTTAGAATTGTCCATGCTAAACGATTCACTATAAGAGACTTGTAATGCAATTCATAAGTTACTATATATATAAAATCAGTTATTCTACTTAGGTATCAAGAACATGTGTGTTTAGCATAAGCCTAAGTAAAGTAAATTTTAAAAAATTTACTCAATATAACTCTTCATCACCCAAGGATCCAATTTGCTAATTTGCATTTAAACACAGATAAAAAATCAAAACAACATGTAAACAACCTAGGAATTCTAAGCGTGAGAATACTTACAAACTCCTTAGCTTTAAATGTCTTTGGTTCAACGCTTGAATCAAATGCTTAGCCTCTTAAGTGTTAGGCCTTTAGCTTGAAACTCCAAAGCTTTGCCAGCCACCTTCTTGCCTTAATTAAGCTTAGGAACAAGTACTCTCTCCAAGTGACCCTTGTAAACTTGCACTAACCTAGTTCACTTACAAGAACTTAGAGTTTATTTCGTGTATATGTTGCTTTTCCTTTTGGTATATTTTCTTACAAAAAACTCTACATAATTTCTCAAAGCAACAACTTATATTAATTTCTTCATTCAGTTTCCTCATTCACGTGTCTCTCTATATATTACAACTCTTCTAAGGATATGAATATAGAGAAAGTGAGTTCATATAGAGATGCACAAATTAAGCATCACTTATACCACATCATTAGCATATCACTTTGCATGCCACCTTGCATACACCTTTGACATGGTCAGTGAACAAATTGTGCAAAGTAACTTACTACATCATTAGCTTGCCACCTTGACATAATAATGTATAAAGAAATGTGTAGAAAAATACATCTCATGTATTATATTTATTCAAAGTCAACAATTTACACTTAATTATTAATTAAATTATTAATAATTTAATATCTCATACTAAATCTAATAATTTAATTAATAACTTATATTACTATTAATTAAATTATTAATAATTTAATATCTCATATTAAATTTAATAATTTAATTAATAACATATATTATTATTAATTTACTATTATAATTAATATCTTATATTAATTAAATACAAATTAATAATAAAACTCCTATTTGAATTAGATTTCATGATATACTAGAATCATTGCTTAAAGCATAAATCCAATTCCATTAATCTTAATTAATTGATTAAACTCTTTAATTAATAATTATATTAATATTAAATGGTGATTTGGCAAAACTCTTTTAATTGTGACTTACTAGGTTCATGTTTATTTGGCAGTGAGAATACAATATCAACACTTGATATTATTTGAAACTTTTTCAAGTTTAAATATGAAAATCCCAATTATGCACATTTATTTCTCAGAAGTTGTGAGTGATCCCTAGCATCGATATCACAACTACCCAATTAGATATGAATACATATATTGATTCACACAAACCTTATTGTCACAATTATCGTGCACTAAAATCTCTTCATTTGAAGATCTCGATATAGCCTAGAGTCAAGGTTTAATCAAACTAAAATAGTTTTATCATATGACATCATCTCAAGTTATTCTTGATAAAACATAACTAATACTAAAAACACTTTCTAGCATTGAAACTCTTTCAGATTGTGTTATGTTTGTCCTGCCAGGAACTTATTCATCAAAAATAAACTTTGATAGCATAGGATCTATCACGAATCACTATAGGTAATGAATCCCATCTTGGTAAAACACTCATCCCTACATTCAACTGACTAGAGCCACCACATGCCATATACCCATGTGTGAATAACCTAAGTATGTAAGTGGCAACAAACTCTAACCACTCAAATGTGGATGACCATGTTACCTCAGGTCAAAGGACTATATGCATCATTATAACATAGATTGTGATTGTTGATTATAAGTGAGTATCCTTGCAATCACAAATCTAACGTCACTATTCGATCCACAAGTCTATTTTGATATCTCATAGCAAGTAGCATAAGACTCACTACCTCCCACTATTAGCATTACATACTAATCAAGGAAAATAGATAAAGGTGATTATCTAATCAATATTATGTTGGGTTTTGAGATTCCATATATAACAAAAAAAATAAAATTTGAATCACAAACCCAAACCTGAATCCAAATAATTCAATTAATTGATTAAATCTAGGGTTTTCATTTTCTTACCACAAATGCAGAAGAGGCAAGAAATTTGGAAGGAAGAGAGGAGGCTCACTTCAATGACACCCTATCTCGAGCTTTTAATTTAGCAATTCAGATTTGAGACGTCTCCAAGGGAATCCATCCTCTATAAGTGTCCACAAGAACAACTCTTGATTTTAAAAATGAATAGTTATATGCTAGCACCTTCTCTTGATTTCTCACAAATCAAGAATTAAAAAGAACTTTGTGTTTTGTTTTATAAAAGAGAGAAAATGAATTTAGTGGCAGAATAATGAGAGTGTATAAAACCCTAGAGAATATAACATATTTATAGACATTTAAATTAGGGTTTCACTTACCAAACAACCTTTCGATAATTTCTCACTTATTCTTATTCTAATTTTATTTAAAATTAAATTAGAAATAATATTCTATTTATTTAAGATAACCTTTACCTTAAATAAATAAATATTTTATTTATTTCCACAGAGCTTATTTGGCCTTGTTAAACCCATATTCGTTTTGGGCTTATTCAAAGTGTGTGACCTTTTAGGTTCACATGACGTTGGTAGTAGGTCTTAAATCTCTATTTAGGTCTACAAGTCATAAGTGGCCTCTAGCAAGACATTATGACTACCCAAGTCATGTGAAGTCAATAATCTGATATAACCTAATATACATTGAATATTCTCATCCCTTTGTCATTGATAACTTGATTGAATATAAGGCATAGATTATGTCATCCTTATTGAATTCAATCATATAATTTCTTGATTCTAAGTAGACTGAGAATGATAACTCTTTATTAATTTAATTTAGCATGGCCATGCATTTTCCTTAGTCTATCTTATCAAGGGGCCCATAGATATCTTACTTACATTAAATGAGGGACAAATTCCTTCTCAATCACTCGCATTTCTCACATAACTCATTATATACCCAAAAATAACCTATTTTATCATTCGGTTAAAGATAATGTAAGATTATGTCAAAATATAAAATAGTTATGTAAAAATCCATGGTGATTTCAAGGTTAGATGACTAAGCTAATATTATTATAATAAGAATTACTTATGATAATTATCTATGTAGTAGTCTCATGATGGGTCAATCCAGCACTTTATTTCTCAAATAATTACCTATGAGTTGACTTAATATCTCATATTAATGATCAGTAAAACATAATCATCAATCAACATCATACTAGCCATAATACATTATTATGACTAGGGACAATTTGAATAGAACTCATATTTAATCTAAGGATTTTACTATCAAGTCACATTCTTGATGACCTTAGTAAGAATTAATTATTCCAGTAATTATCATAACACAAAATGATAATGAAAAATGCCTCTTTATTAAATAAAATGATAAAGTCAAAATATGGTCATACATGATTGACCTAATGCATATCACTAACAATCTCTCATTTGCACTAAACAAAAATCTATATTAAAACTAATACGCATGGACCTAGTATGACTCTTACGCTTAGGCTATGGAAGAGGCTTAGTTAGTGGATTAACAAACAACATTATCATTTGTAGGTACTCTATATATCTTTACATCTCCTCTCTCAATGATTTCTCAAATGAGATGATAGCGCTTGAGTATGTGTTTGGATCTCTGATGTGATCTGGGCTCCTTAGCTTAAGCTATAGCTCCATTATTGTCACAATATAAGTTCACTGGATCTGATATACTAGGAATAACACCTAGTCCAGTTATGAACTTCTTGATCCAAACAACCTCCTTAGCTACTTCTGAGGCAACTATATACTTAACTTCTATTATATAATCAGTAACGGTGTTTTGCTTGGAACTCCTCCAACTCACTGCACCTTTATTCAAACAAAACACATAACCTGACTATGATAAAAAATTATCTTTTTCAGTTTAGAAGCTGGCATCTGTGTAACCATTTATAACTAGTTCATCTTCCTTACCATCATACAATAAAAATGCATCCTTAGTTCTTCTCAAGTACTTAAGGATATTTTTAACTATTGTCCAGTGACTTTCACTTAGGTCTAACTGGTATTTGCTCATTGTGCTTAAGGCATATGAAATATCAGGTCAAGTACACAACATTGCATACATGATAGATCTAATAACATAAGCATATGGAATTTTACTCATGCGGTCTCACTCATTTTGTGTCGTAGGACAGTGAGTCTTGCTGAGACTACTACCATGTGACATTGGCAAGAATCGTCTCTTAGAGTCTTGTATGCTAAATATGTTCAGTACCTTTTCAATGTAAGTGCTCTGACATAGGCCAATAAGCCTTTTAGATCTCTCTCTATAGATCTTGATGCCTAATATATAAGTGGCTTCACGCAAGTCTTTCATTAAGAAATAATTCCCTAGCCATGATTTAACATTTTGTAAAATAGGGATATTATTTCCAATGAGTAGTGTGTTATCAACATACAACACTAAAAACACAACTATGCTCCTATTAATCTTCTTATAGACACAAGGTTCAGCTTCATTCTTAATGAAGCCAAACTCTTTGACTACTTTATCAAAATGAAGAATCCAACTCTGAGATCTTTGCTTCAGTCCATAAATGGACCTTTAAAGCTTGCATACCTTTCCAGATATATTAAATTTACAAAATATCATATATCACCATTCCATACCTCAAACCGAAATAAGACATCAAATTTTTTATGGGTATGAAAATATTAATAGCTTGTAGGATTAAAGAATTCGTGCACCAAAAAAGGTAGGAGGAAAGTTAAGGGACATTTTACTAACATGACATACACCATTCATATATGTGCAATTGTAAACTAGAGTATTATTGTACAATTGCATTTTTACATGTTCTAGAGTATGCCAACTTGTGTTATTATTGCAAAGGTCTACATTAAATTTCAGTCCTTCTTTCCCACTTGTCCTGTTATTGTAAGCAAAGCTTCCATTTTTATAATAAACATGTCGAACCTATATCATTTTTCAATACTAGGATATTTGGTAATGGAGAAATCACTAAAATAAATTTCATATTTGTTTAAAATTAGCATATAAAAATTATGATTTCCTAAAATTTTAATGAGGACCATTGCAAGATAGTGAATTTATATTCAGAACGTTAGAATTATGATGTCATAAGCATGTTGGGGGAGAAAAATGTTAGTTTCTGATGACTAAAAGTCAATGTTGAATTAGACTTAATCCCCAATACAAAACTAAGATTAAAACATACAAACATCCCCCAGGTATTAGTATGGCAAAGGAATCAAATATTGACGAGGGCATATAGCTATGTTGATTTTGTCTTATTAGTAAGAGCAAAAGGTAACCCTCTACTAAGATAATTTGCATAAAGGATACCATGTATAATAAAGAGAGAAAAAAACTGATGTAAAAAACTTTTAATCTTTTAATGTAAATAAACACAAAATTCTTAAAGAGGCAGTTTAAAGGTCAAACATATTAACCATATTGAATAACTATCCAAACTCAAGAGGAACCATTCCGAAAAAGAGGTTGTTCTCAAGGCTCTTAAATGAATAAGATTATCATACAAAGTTCAAGCAATTATTAAATTTAAATTAAGGAAAAAAAAAGACAAACAAAGATTGAGCATGAATACAAGTATGTATATGAGGTCATTTATCCTAAGTAACTTAGAATCATCACTATTAAATGGTTCACTATAAGAGACCTACAATGAAATTCATATGTTAACTAAGAGTAAGAATATGTATACACATACACACCCACCCTTGGATTTTTTTTTCATTTAAAAGTGCTTATAGATTTTTTAGCATTAAATAAGCATATTCATGTAATATGTTACCACTAATGCAATTATAAGTTAGAACAATGTAAACCAAGATGAGAGATTTTTTCACTTGAAATGAGGTTTATAGACAGGCCTATTCTTGTTAATAAAAGAAAATATTGCATAAAAAGCACAATAATTGGAAGCATTCTCAAAGTGCTTTAAGGTAAGGTAGGTTTACAATTGCTATTGGAAGTATACCAGCAAGATTTTGCCCATTTGAGAAATCTATATTACATGTATAGAATATAATATATCACCATTCCATATCTCAAACCAAAATAAAACATCAAATTTTATATGGCCATGGAAATAGTAGTAGCTTGTAAGATTAAGGAATTCATGCACCAGATAAGACAGAAGGAACATTAAGGAGCATTTTAATAACATGGCATATGATAAGATAGAAGGAATATTAAGGGGCATTTTAATAACATGGCATACATCATTCATATATGTGCAATTGTAAACTAGAGTATTATTGTACAATTGCATTTTTTTATGGTTTAGAGTCTGCTAGCTTGTGTTATTACTGTAAGGGTTTACACTAAATTCCAATATTTTTTTTCCACTTGTCCTGCTATTTCACACAAAGTTCCCATTACCATAATAAACATGTCGAACCCACATCATTTTTAAATACTAGAATATATGGTAATGAAGCAATCACTAAAATAAATTTTTTACTGGTTTAAAATTAGTATATAAAAATTATGTTTTCCTATAACTTTGATGTGGAGCACTATGAAGTTGTGAATTTATATTTAGGATGCTAGAACTATAAGGTCATAAGCATTTTAGTATGGGAGAAAAAATGCTAGTTTCTAATGAATAAAAGTTAATAATGAATTGAACTCAATCAGAGTGTAAATGAAAAGAAACATTTATATAATTCAATAAAATGCAAAATTTATGACTGTGTTCAAAAAACCCTAGACAACTTTTCAAAAATGGTAAGGATTTATTTATAGCTAAAAGAAACTTCTTTTGAATTCAAATAATTTAGACACAGCTATTAGTGCACAACCATGCTTTATAGACATAGGGTTGCACATCCCCATTACGTCCAAATATCACTAAAGTAGACACAGTTGTACTAACAAGAGCACGTAGCCGTGCAAAAATTATTCTCTTGCAGGTAGAAATATAGGTTATTAGGCACCACTATACGAGTATGAGTGCACAGTCATGCATAAGGCTTGTGCTTCAGAACAATGATCTTGCACAACCATGCAAATATACATGCTTAGTTGTGTAACATCTTCTAGCCTTTTTGCTAAGATTTTCTTTTTGATTCGTACCTCTTTATTTATGCCTCTTGTGCCTCCACACTTTGTAAAGTTCTTCTAACTCTCTTTACTTATACCTCTACATCAAAATCATTATTTGAAAAATAACTCAAATTAATGAAAACATACTTAAAACTAGCAAACCATCTTAAAAATTAAAAACCAACAATTTCTAAGTAATCCTTGCCAATTTCCTATAAAGGCTTCCTAAAAACACATAAAGCTAACTCATTAAGTGCTTAAAGTATAACACTTTTCATACTTATCAAATTCCTACCTTTGCTTACCCTCAAGCAAAATTTAACAGCAACCTATCATATAGGTCAAGATTGTGGCCATCTAGCGAAGGTATTGGTAGGGTTAGGGTTATGGTGTCATGGATTGAGACACAACTAGCAGTAAAGATTAAGATAGAAATGAATTAAAATACATTTATAATTGTCATGTTTTCTAATTATGGAAATGTTAAACCTTCCCTATATAAATTAATAGTCCTTCTACAAAGTATAGAACATAAATATATATTATTGTAAGATGTTTAATAAAATTAAGGGTGTCAAAACTGGTTTATGGGTCATGTTGATAACTGGTTGACCTACTCTAATGATAAGATTAGGGTAAACATGAACATGACCCATTTATTAATCGTATCAAATATTTTAACCCTAACATGACAAGAAAATTAAATAGGTTACACAAGTAGGAAACATGTAACCCATTTATTTAAATGGTTTGTTCATGTTTTATAAATTGACATGACCCATTTAACTTGTCTAACATACATCACCTATAAAAATACTATTTGTCACAAAAAAACCCTATAATAATGACTATTTTGCCCTTTAAAATCATAAAAAGAATGAGTATGTATACATATTTGTAAATAATAACTTTACTCTTTAAAATCATAATAAATTATATGAATTTTAAATAGGTCATGTTGGGTTAACACGATCCAACACAACACACATAATTAAACTGGTTCATGTGTCAACCCGTGATATAATTTGGTTTAAACCATATCATAAATGATTGGGTTAACACGATCCAACACAGCACATATACTTACACAGGTTCACGTGTCAACCCATGACATGATTTGGTTTAAATGGTATCATACATAAATTAATCCATTTTTTAACAAACTTATTTAACCTCGACCCTAATTCTCTAATTTGATGTGTTGGTAAATTGTGTTCGTGTGTCATCCCCCATTTTGACACCTTAAAAAAAAATAATGCAACTTAGAAAAAAGTCTTTAAAAAGTTTTAGTATAGCGTACAGTTCTATTAAATCTTTTAAGCTAGAAATGCTTGAGGGAATAGGCCCTTCAAAACCACTCCCACACATCTCACTAGTGACACCTCCTAAAATCTAGTGGTTCATATATAAATTTAAAATTTTCTAATACAATAATGGCATATACATAATTTTATGATTTTTCCAATTTTAAATAAAGCCTAGTATTTTTCCATTAATGTTGTTACTACTACTATGATTACATGAGGCCCAATAAAAAATAAAATTAAAGCATGCATCCCCAAGGTATTAGTATGGCAAAGGGATAAAATATTAACAAGGGCTTATAACTTTGTTGATTTGTTCATATTGGTGAAAACAAGAGGTAACTCTCTAGTATGATTATTTGCATTAAGAATTTTATATACTATAAAGAGAAAAAAAAATAGATAATTGATGTAAAAAACTTCCAATCTTTTAATGTAAAAAAACCCAAAATGCTAAAAGAGACAGTTTAAAGGACAAACATATTAACCATATTGATTAAATTTCCATGCTTACAATTATTCTTTCATAGTTTTGACAAAATATAATATTTTGCATAACCCAATTACACTTGTGCAAGTTGTTTACTCGAGCTCAAGCTTATCTTTCAACAATAGTAATATTTAATGATTAAAAGTAACATTTGATTGAGCTTTATAGTATATTAAATACATATAGAAAGGATTTTTAATCCAGTTCAATTCTCAAAAATATTTAAAAATATTCTCATAAGATTTAAAGCATTGTATGACATGTATACCATATTGAAGGTAATTCACGTTAGTATGCATAGGACTCAATTTAAATATAATATTGCTCGATACACCCCAAAGGATCACAAGCTTCCTGTCCCAAGGACTTAAAATAATCACATAACAACACGAGCGTAACAAACTATAATAACCTGAATTTGTGCGTGTTTATTATTATTATTATTATTATTATTATTATTATTATTATTATTATTATTATTATTATTATTATTATTATTATTATTATTATTATTATTATTATTATTTTATTATTGGTATGCTTTGTTTGTCCAAGTGTTGAGTTTTTTCGATGAGATTCAGGTGGGTCTCATCCAAATCCCGATAGGTAAATATTTCCGACCTAAAAATAATTGTGATACTATTTTTAATAAATAGTATAAATTGTTGTGATCAATTTCTGTATAAAGAGTTTGGTTGAATTCTTTATGGATTTTGAGAAATAGATCTTAGAAAGGTTGCAGTGGAAATTAGTTAATTTCCATTTAAATTAGTTTAATCGTCAGAGATAAGTCTTAAGCCTCAAATTAATCATTTAGGGTGTTCCTAAGTCAATTTCTATCATTCCATCATTTTTATAAATTTTTAGAATTTTTGGGAGTTATTAGGAATTTATTAATAATTATTTATATATATTATTATTTTAGAGACTACTGGAGCGAGAATATCAAAGACTAGGTGGACGAGGATGTGTCAACCGGCTTGCTCCACCTGTAAGTTAATATTTTGAAGTGTATGTTGATTTTGATATTTAAGAAAATATGATATTGAGATATTATTATGTTTTAGATATTAATGAAGTTATAAGGTTGCTACGGTTGTTTACATGACTTTTTATGGTAGAGATATTATTAAGCAGGTTAAATAAATATATCATCATTTTATTCTTTATTCTTTATTTTTATTTTTATTTTTACTGCATTCTTTAAATTTTATTCTATTTTTATTTATTTATATAAAGAGATTTGAAAAATGTTGGTAGAAGGGGTTACCTAATGGCTGTCATCAAGATCGTGTGCACACTGGTAGTGATTATGAGTTGAGCCCTTGACTAGTTATGGTATTGAAAACTCGGTTAATGCATAGCTCTTGAGCATGTGTTAGTGAAAGCTTAGTTCATGCATAGATCTCGGGTCTATGGTATTTAAAGTCTCAGTTGATGCATAGCTCTTGGGCGTATTATGTTGATTATTTATTGGGACTGATAGCTCGATTGATGCCTAGCTCTCGGGAAATGCTAGTAAATATTGGAATAAGTGACAGACCATGGTTGGTATTTTAGCGGATGTTTAACTCTCGAGAACTAACAATCATTTGGTATAAGAGAGTCAAGTGGCTATTAGAATTGTAGTTTAGGGTTCTACTATGATTTTTCATTTAATATTATTTTAAGTAACGGTTGTTTATTTCTAAAGATGTTTATGAGATTTATGAAATCCTTTTGTATTTTTAAGTAAGATTTTGATAAACTAATGATTTTAAATTTAATTTGTAAATGTTATATTTCTATAAAATTATTGTAATAGATTTTCAAAAACAACATGCATTTCCTTATATTAGCTTACTCTAGGAGGTCTGACTTTCCTTATTTCCAAGATCTTGGGAGTCTTATGTTATTTCTCATTCTTTGCGTCAAATTCATTTTTCACCGGCTATCTTAAGTAGGTTCTTATGATGTTACTAGCATTTTATAATATAATTTGTATTTAATCTAGACACTGCAGTAGTATTGGAGGATTTGTCATTGTAATTGTATTAGTATGTGTATTACATTATAATATGCATTTGGATATGTTTGTGTTGAGATATTGGTGATGTTGGAGTAGTTATGGTTAGAATATTTATTAGGAGTGTTCATTGCATTTTACAGGTTTTGGATTGTTACCGGTACAAAGGAAACTTTGCCAAATTTTCTTAAAAATATTAAAATGGTTTATTTTGATTGTGATAAATTCCTTAGGCTTACTACGGGTTTCGAAAACTTATTGTTGTTCCATTCCCTAGTGCTGGTCACATGCCTTTGGGGGATCAAGTTGTGACATAAACATTCCATTTATTCCTTGTCTCACATGATGAAAAGCTATGTCTTATACACTTTGCCAATTCACTGACACTTTCATACCCCAGGTATGGACTTACTATCTTTTAACACATGCACTTGTGCTAAAAAATTTCTCTTTAGCAAATACTCATCTAAGCTAATAATTCATTATCGATATTCACTTCTCTTCTAAAAGTGCCCTAGAGGGGGGGTGGTAAATAGGGCTATCAAATAATAAAAAGAAATTAAAAGATTTGGGTAAGAATTAAAATGAATGTTAAGAAGGAAGAATGATGAAGACAATAATTTAAGAAGTTCGAATTCTCAACAATCCTACATCTCCACCTAACTTATCCTTAAGTTAGAATTTTTAATTCCCCACAATCTCATTTACAAGATTAAGATTGTACAAGAGTTTTATGGATTACTCTTTTACAACTTGAGTTTTTAAGGATCACTCAAAAATCGATACATAAGTGTTTCCAAAGGATCACACTAAAACCAAATTCCCAAGTGTTATAATGGTTAAACTCTTAAACCAAATCCTTTATAATAGAATTTCACTTCCCATTTTCTAATCCTAGAAAATAGAAGAATAAAAATTTCTATTCTAACATTCACTAACTCTCACAAGAGTTATACAAAAAATAAAATGTATTTTAAAAGCATTTAAAGAACTTAATTGAATGTCTGAAAGTATATAATGGATAAACAAGTTTCTTAACATCAAAATAATCTTCAGAGGTTATATTTATGCTTGAGCAATTCAATTATAGCTATTAGAAATAATAATTTCATTTTAAACGTATTTAAAGTCCATTTGAATGTAATTTGGACTTTTGAGCTATAAATGTCATGCTCTTGGTTGGGATATCATCAATCTTGGTCGGGATGCCTCAAAAGTAGTCATTATTAGCCATTTCAAGTTTGAATTTCTCTAGTCCTGGGCATCGTCCTTTTCGGGACATGGCTTAGTATTAGTTCTACCTAAAAATTAAAGTTTTACAGAATTAGGTCCTAGTCGTGACCCTTTATCCCAATCGGGACTGCCTAGTCCTGAGCAATGTCTTGGTTGGGACATAGATTATGATCTTCACTATCCCAAAATGGAGTTTGATGGAATATTCATCTCTGTTGACCTGGGCTTGGTCTCGCTTGGGACTAAGCTCGGGATGGGTTCTAATTTTGCAAAAAATGTGCAATTTGGTCCCTGTCTTAAGTCCGAACACGATAATGCATGTGATGTCTTTTTGCAATGATTTCTCTTTAATAATTCATCACTATTTTGACTTCTAAATAATTTATAACTTATACACACTTGAAGAAAACACATTTGTTGCTCAAAATTACATTTGTTAAGATCAAAATCAAGATTAATAATTTGCTAAGGTCAACAATTTACGTCTTTTTGATTTTTACTAACTTATTTTGAGTTTAATAAAAAAAATACTCTAATATAAAGTGTGTGATGATAATGATGAAACAAAATATTAGATGAAATAAGATATATTTCTTTATTTCTCCCCCTATGAACATGGATATGATAAGAAATATAAATTTGTAATTTTGTTCCTTTTTCTTTAAAAAATAAAAACAACATAAAATTTAATATGTTTAAAGGAAATAATTTCAAACATATATGCATGTACATGCATGTAGTGCTGCTAAAATACATCACAAAAATAGTACATATAGCACTCACTATTACATTATCATATAGAATTTAGCTAGCTAATTATACATGATCATGTGACACTTAGCATATTACAAACACAAACACTAAGCACAATTATCATGTAGCTTATTTTCCCCCTTTTTCAACGATAAAAAGAAAAGAGAAAGATATAAAGAGAAATAAACCTAAAGGAATAAAAAATCCTAAAGGAAATAATAGATCAAGAACTAAAACAATGAAAAACAAAGATACACTAAATCTTTATAAAATTCATACCATAAATAAACAAAATTTTGTAAAAGTAAATTCAAACAATTAAAAAAATTTGTTGTCCCCCTATTTCAAATAATAAAATTATGTTTAAATTAACTAAATACACATGTAAATTCAAATATTTCTCCCCCTTTGTTAAAAACAAAAGGAATGAATAATAGAGAAATTGACATTTTGAAGAGAAAAGAAAATTATATTAATAAAGAAAAGTCATACAACATAAAGATAAAATACTAAAAACAAACTAAAATAAAGAAACAGAAAATGAGCCTAAAAACAAACTAACAACTAGAAGCTTATATACGAATGAAAAGAAAATAAATAAAAAATACAAATGACATTTATTCTTAAGGAGGAGATGGAGGAGGATGCATAAAGGATGGATAAGTGCAAGTATATCCTTGTTGCTCATA
This sequence comes from Mallotus nudiflorus, assembly GCA_947683625.1. Classification (NCBI taxonomy): domain Eukaryota; kingdom Viridiplantae; phylum Streptophyta; class Magnoliopsida; order Malpighiales; family Euphorbiaceae; genus Mallotus; species Mallotus nudiflorus. The sequence goes on from CANTUR010000460.1 coordinate 5,953,191, forward strand.
AATGTAATGGACATCATGTTGAAGATGAGTAATGTTAGCATCAATTTGATTGAAATGCATATTAAAATTGGATTCAACTTCATCAAAGCAAGAATTAAAGTTGGATTCCATCAAAGTCATACATTCAAAAATTTGGCCTACCTAGAAAGGCTCCCCACATTGTGCTTAAACACTTTGAGTTGATGTACCTTCACTTCTTGTCCTTTTCCTTGAAGGAGCATCATGAAGTTCTTATTCTTTATAGGTAAGAGATTAGGGTAGGAAATAGTTAAAAAATTGAATTTGAATTGAATTAAAACCTCAAAAATTGTTTCTGATTATGATTGAGGAGTCAAAGAGGTGAAAAGATGTGGAATCCTAATCTTGTCGGGATCTATGTAAAAACACATAATTGATAGAATAATGTCCTAATCAGGACATGGTCTGATCCCAGGCGAGACAAGTCCCAAACAAAAAATTTGCAATTAAGTCCAAAATTCTTTACAATTAAGTCCTTGCAAATTCATTGCATATATTATGAATTAATTGAAGATTTTATGAAGGATTAAATAAGTATATGAAATAAAATCATTTAAAGAAAGATATATTTTTCTAAAAATTAAAATAATTAATTGAATGAATAAGAGTTTCATTCATTAATTATTAATCTTGCAAAATGGGAAGAAAAAAAAGATTTTACAAAATATTTTGAAAATAAAGAAGATCAAAATCAAAATTAGTAATGTAATTCAAATAAATGCCACTTGATTTCACATAAGAAAAATGAAGGTATTAAAAAGACCAAAAATATACTAGTGAATAAGTGTTATATACTATAAATAAACATAAAGAAAACTTAAATGAAACTAATCATCAATATAGCAATTTAAAAATAAAATCAAGACAGACTAGAACTATTAATCATGTCAAGTTCATGTTTAATAAAATTCAATCTCTCTTCATTGAGGTGTTTGGTGAAGATATCAGCAAGTTGATTATTTGTATCAACAGAATAAAGTGAGATATCACCAATTTCAATATGATCACGTAAAAAATGATGTCAAATGTCTATATGCTTAGTTCTAGAATGTTGAATGAGATTTTTACTAAGGTTTATAACACTTGTATTGTCACATTTGATAAGAATGTGATAAATTTTTATATCATAGTCCAATAATTGTTATTTTTGCTATAAGAATTATGAACCACAAAAACTTACTGCAATATATTTAGCTCTAACAGTGGACAAGGCAACCAAAACTTGTTTCTAATTAAAATCCTTTTGATAGCGTTTAAATAAGACTCTCTAAGACTAGATTGATACCTGGCACATAAGTAAGTAGCAAACATAATGTCAAGTTTATTAGCGATTAAATAAAGAAAAGATCTGATCATACCTCTAAATCGCTTTTCATCAATTGGTTTGCTATTCTCATCCTTATTGAGTTTGGTTGTTGTGCTCATTAGAGTTTTGTTTATCTTAGCTTCGTCTATGCCAAACTTCTTGAGAATGTCTCTTGCATATTTGGTTTGATTAACGAAAACCCCATCTTTATATTACTTGATTTAAAGTCCAAGAAAGAACTTGAGTTCTCCCATCATACTCATCTTAAATTCTCTTTTTATTAACTTGGAGAATTCCTCATACAAGTAATGGTTAGTAGCATTGAAAATAATATCATTAACATATATTTGCACAATTAACAAATCATTTTTGGATTTCTTTATGAAAAGAGTTGTGTCAACCTTTCCTTTAAAGAAACCTTTTTCTAAAAGAAAGTTACTCAATCTTTTATACCAAGTTCTTAGAGTTTGTTTCAATCCATACAATGCTTTAGAAAGTTTAAACACATGATTAAGAAAATCAAATCTTTCAAAACCAGGAGGTTGTTCGACAAACACTTCCTCTTTAATAAAACCATTTAAAAATGCACTTTTAGCATCCATTTGATAAAATTTAAAAGTCATGAATGATGCAAATGCAAGTAGCATTCTAATAGCTTATAACCTTGTAATAAGGGCAAAGGTTCCATTATAATCAATGCCTTCCTCTTGATTATAACCATTAGCTACATGTCTAGTTTTATTCCTAGTTATGATACCTTATTCACTCATATTATTTCTAAACACCTATTTGGTACCTATAATAAGATGATGTTTTGGTATAGGAACCAAGGTCCAAACCTTATTTCTCTCAAATTGATTTAACTCTTCTTGCATAGCAAGGACCCAAAGTTCATCACTCAATGCATCATTAACATTTTTAGGCTCAATTTGAGAAATGAAGGCTAAATTTACAAAAGACGTGAGTTTAGATCTAGTAGTTACTCCTTTTGTACACCTGTAATGAGGTCTTGAGTATAAGCTTTGCTAAATTACCAATCCTTTGGAAGTTCATCCTGCAAGGTAGGTTAATATATATCTTCATTGTCCTCCTTACTTTGACCTTCAAGTTCTAAAGGCTTACTAGCATTTTCTTCTTGAGTATCCATAATCTTATTGTCACCTACAAGATCAATAACACTACAAACATCCTTTCTAGGATTAAGTGAGTTTGATTCATAAAAGATAGCATGCATTGACTCTTCAACTACTAGAGTCTTTTTATTAAACACTCTATTTTGCTAGAGGTGGAATAGCCTAGGAAAATTCTTTCATCAGCTTTAGAGTCAAATTTTTCAAGATTATCCTTGTTGTTAAATATAAAGCACTTGCATCCAAATACTCTTAGATATGAGATTTTGGGTTTTCTTTTTTTCTATAACTCATAAAAATTATTATTTAAAATTAATCTTTTAAAAACTCTATTTGAAATATAACAAGATGTTTTAACCACTTATGCCAAAAAGTATAGAGGTAAATTATACTCATAAAGCATTGTTCTAGCCATTTCCACAAGAGTTTTGTTTTCCTTTTAGTTACCATATTTTGTTAAGGAGTTTTAAGAGAAAAAAATGTGTGTGAAATACCATTTTCATTGCAAAAGGTTTTGAAAAAATCATTTTCAAATTCAGTTCCATGATCACTTCTTGTGGAAGACATACAAAATCATTTTTCTTTTTTAACTTCATTAGTAAACTTTCTAAAAGCTTTAAAAGCATAATTCTTATGAGCAAGAAAACACACCTAAGTGAATATAGAGTAGTCATCAACCAATATATATGCATAGTGCATTCCACCAAGACTAGTAACTCTAGTTGGTCCAAATAAATCCATATGTATAAGTTCAAGTGGTCTAGAAGTGGACACTATATTTTTTAGATTAAATGAGGACTTAGATTGTTTTCCCTTCTGACAAATATCATAAGGTTTATCCTTAGTAAATTCAAGCTTAGAAAAACTAATCACAAGTTTATGTTTACAAATATCATTCAAAAGCTCAAAATTTGTGCGTCTTAACCTTCTATGCCATGTCCATGTGTCATGGGAAATAGACATTAAGCATTTGATGTCTTTGTCATCAATATTGTTCAAATCACTAACATAAACATTGTCTATTCTTTTACCACTAAAAATTATTTTGTTTTCACCAAGACTACTAACAAAGCAATTTCTAGGATAGAAAGTCATCTTATTTTCAAAATCACATAATTGACTTATACTAAGAAAATTATGTTTAAGACCATCAACATACAACACATAATGTATAGATAAGGATTAAGGATTACCTATTTCTCTAATGCCTATTATCTTTCCTTCGACATTGTCTCCAAATGTGACATTGCCTTCATCCTTTGTATCAACGTTGTTGAATTACTTCTTGTCTCCCATCATGTACTTTGAACATCCACTATCAAGATACCTCTTACTTTTTGTTCTTGTTAATTTTAAGCATGCCTAGATAAAATAATTTAAGTGTTCTTTTGAACCCAAACCTTTCTCTGTCTAGGTGGTTAGTCTCAAGATCATCCAAAGGAAGAAAATTCATGTGTAGTCTTCTATAAAAGCACACATTATTGGTATGTCCTTTGATCATGCAATATGAACATACAACAATTTCAAATTTATTTTTCCTAGGATGTGAAACATGTCTTTTATGTTGTGGTGGTGTGTGTCTTTTATTATTTTCAATCATCATGTAAGACATGCATTGGCAATGGCAATGTGTATTTTTATAGGTTTATACAATATGTTTATGTGCATTATATTACATGTTTATGAGTGTCGTGTCTAGTGTACATGTAAGCATATTTAGGTTGTGCTTTTCTAGCATGAGACTTACCCTTTTATGTCATAAGGGATTAAGTCTTATAAGACTTTTCTTTAATATGTGACACATGAGAATTATTAGCTTTGCAAGCTTGAATCTTAATTAGTTTAGAGGTAGAATGAATGGAATTGCATGACGCTTTAATAAATTTAATATGCGATAATGATGAACATGAGGTCATTCCATTAGTATATACAATTACATGAGTATTTTCATGACATTTTTGAGAGTCAAGAAGATTATCTAAACTTTTCTTTCCTTTTTAGAATTTGGAAATGGAATTCTTTAATTCTAATATCTCATTAGAAAGCTTATCATTTTTATCACTTGCTTTCTTAAGCTCCTCTTCCAAGGAATTTGAAGATTTTAAATCACAAGTAAGTTTTCCCTTTGATTTAACAAGTTTAGAAAAATCATTCTTCAAACTTTCAAATTCTTTGGTCAAACTGGCTAACTCATGTTTATAATGCTTCTTTTTAGTAATAAGCTTTTGCATTTAATCAAGAGTTTCCTCATAATAAAGCTCTTAATATCATCATCATTATATTCATCATAATCATAATAATCATCATAAGAGAAGTTAAAAGTATATGGTACCTCATTTTCATTTTCAAGGGCCATGAAGTAAAGATTGACCACTCCTTATTATTCATCTTCCTCTTCAAATTTGGAGGGGTCATCCCAAGTAGATTTAAAGGCCTTCTTTCTATCCTTTGCTCCTTTGTTCTTAAGTTTTAGTTTAAGGCACTCACTTCAGTTGTGACCCGATTTCTTGCATTCATAGCAAGTTGCCTTTTTAGTTTTCTTTTTACCTTCTCCTTCGAACTTCTTATTAAAGTATTTTATTCTTGAAGAATTTTTCTTTTTCATAAAATTTTTTAAATTTCTAATAAGCATGGAAATATCACCATCTTCATCACTATAATCTTTAATGCTTTTCTCTTCACTGTCTTCTTGAAGAGCTTTTAGTGCTATGCTCTTTTTCTTCTCTTCCTTCTCTTCTTGCTCTTCACCTCTTTGTTGAATTGTAAGCTCATTTGTTAGGAACTTTCCAATAAGCATATCAATTGAAAAGGTAGAGAGGTCTTAGCTTCTTCAATTAAAGTGACCCGAGATTCTCAATCCTTCTAAGGTAGGATTCTTAGAATCTTGTTATTCACCTATTCCTTGAAGAAATATTTTCTAAGTTTCTTAAGAGTTGTGAGGAGAGCATTGAGACAATTTTTCATCTCTGTGATTGATTCTTGAGGCTTTATTTTGAAGAGTTCATATTCATACATATAAAGTTGAACCTTCTTGCTTCTAACTTGCACGTTGCCTTCATAATGGTTTTCCAAGGTCTTTTATATTTCCTTGGCCGAAATGCAATGTTGAAGCTTGCCTCATTTTTCTTTTATCATAAAAGAGACTAGAGTGATCATTGCCTTTTTATTTTTATGATTTTCCTCCTTTTGTTCATTATTCTATTGGCTTCTTGCTAAAGTAGTTCCCACACCATCAATGGTGGTTGTAGGTGGTTCCCAACCTTTTAGGAAAATATCCCAAAGTTTGATGGAATCTCAATTAAGGTATAGTTCCATTTTGAATGTCCAATGAGGATAGTCACTACCATCAAATCATAGTCTAAGTGAAGAAATATTTTGAGTTTCACTCCCCATGATCTTGTATTCTAGCAAATAAGTTCCTAGAATCCAAGTTTTGATACTAATTGAAAGTACCTTAGAGAGGGGGTAAATAGGGCTATCAAATAATAAAAGATTTAAAATGAATGTTGAGAAGGAAGAATGATAAACGCAAGAATTTAAGGAGTTTGGATTCTTAACAATCATACGTCTCCACTAACTTATCCCTTAGTTAGGATTTTCAATTCCCCATAATCTTATTTACAAGATTGAGATTACACAAGAGTTTTTTCCACATATATGGTTTGGATAAATAAAATTCATCTTATTCTTCTTATTAGTAATTATATAGGTATACAATTTCAACAAAAAACAAATAGAAAATTATTTTCAACAGAAATTGCTTATTTCTTAAACTTAATTAATGAAATGGCCGAAAAATTGATATCAAGTTTCAATTTTAAGGAACTCTTATTTCTAGATTATAAAAAAGAAAAAATAGATTTAGAACTATTACAAATTTTATGGATCACTCTTTAAGTTTACAACTTAAGTTATTAAGGATCACCCAAAAATTGATACACAATTATTTTCAAAGGATCACATTAAAACCAAAATACCAAGTGTTTTAATGGCTAAACACTTAAACCAATTCCTTTATAATAAAATATCACTTCCCATTTTCAAATCTTAGAAAATAAAAGAATAAGAATTTCTATTCTAACACTCACTAACTCTCACAAGAGTTATACAAAAATAAAATATATTTTGAAAGAGTTTAGAGAACTTAATTGAATGCTTGAAAGTAAATAATCGATAAACAAGTTTCTTAACCTCAAAATCATCTTCAGAGGTTATTTTTATACTTGAGCAATTCAATTATAGTTGTTAGAGGCAATAATTTTGTTTTAAACACATTTAAAGTCCATTTGAATGTAATTTGGACTTTTGAGCTATAAATGTCATGCTCGTAGTCGAGATATCATCAGTTACAGTTGGGATGCCTCAAAAGTAGTCGTTTTAGGTTTGAATTTCTTTGGTCCCAGACACAGTCCCAATAAGGATATGGGTTAAGATTAGTTCTGCCTGAAAATCAAAGGTTTATAGAATTAAGTCCTGATTGTGACCCTTTATCCCGATTGAGACTACCTAGTCCTGAGCAATGTCCCATTCGGGACATAGATCAGGATCTTCATTATCCCACTTGACAGAATATTCAGCTCTATTGTCCCAGGCTTGGTCTTGGTTGGGACTGAGTTCGAGATGGGTTCCAATTTTATAAAAAATATGCAATTTAGTCCCTATCTTGAGTCTGAACACGATAATGCTTGTGATGTCTTTTCGTAATAATTTCTCTTTGATAATTCATCACTATTTTATCTTCTAAATAATTCTTAACTTCTACACACTTAAAGCAAACGGATTAGTTGCTCAAATATTAAGTTTGTTTATATCAAAATCAAGATTGATAACTTGCTAAGTTCAATATCTTCATCACATATATTTTTAAGGAAAATACATTTTCTATTATATATGTTTATTTCTTTGATATGACACTACTATGAGTGCAAGTGGTGCTTTTAAAATTTCATCAAATATTTCACATTGTATATTTTCAAGTAATTTTCTTTAGATTATTAGTTTCATATATTTAAAGTAATTTGCAATTGATTTTACTCAAATTAGATATATATTAGAGAAGTTGTACCAAAATTTGCTCATTTTGGTCAAGCTATTTCTTGATATTGTACAATATAATGTATTTCTCTAGAGGACCACCAAAAATCAAATTTTGATATTATCTATTTCTCCCAAAGTTATAGAGGACATTTCCAAGTTTCCATATGATCACAATTTACCTCATTTTGAGTTTTATAACTAAAGTTATGTTCTTTTGAAGTTTGTAGTGCCTACTTAATAGACTATCATATTAATAGATTCCACAAGGCGCAAAAAAAAAATTCATCAAATATCCTATGGTTCATATTATTTAGTAAATTTTTCTAGATATAAATTTACATGAGCCTACAGTGGTTTGCAATTGCATTTACACAAATTGGATGTGTATGGAAACAATAACATCAATACTAATTGAGTATGTTCAAGTTGTCTACACTAAAATGTGTGGCTCTTAAAGACCATTACAATGGCATAATTGTAAGGGACACCTTCAGGTTTGTATAAACATACATTTCTTCTCATTGGGAGTTACAGATCTTCAAATATGGCTTACAAAACTTTACTATTCATGGGTGCACAAAATTTCTGAAAATCCAGTGGTACATTTTTTTATTCCTAGATGAATTCTCAACAAGTATAAACCAATATTTACATTTTTTTTTTAACAACTATAGTTATGGGTTGGGGGGGAGTGGGGATTAGAACCCCACACCTCTACATAACGCCATGTCCCATGTGAGGATGAAGGACCATCCCATTTAGATGGGACTGGCAAACCAATATTTATATATCTTTTACACAAATCATATATATAAAATTAACTTCAGTAAGTAATTTTTAGAATCATTAAATTGCAAGATATTTTAAGAATTAGAATTCAAATAAACAAGAGTTCCAAAGAAAACTTAAAACTCAACAAATAATTGGAAAGAAGATATTTACTCACCAACAAAATTCTCAGGATCAAGAATTAAAAAGAAAGAAGAGTTCACTCACCAACAAAGATATTCGATTAGATAGGAATTAAGGAATCACTCTAAAGAAAAGTTGGAGAATTCCACTCACCAACAAGAAGATAATCAATTAAACAAAAATTATGAGAGAATTCTAAAAAAATAGAAGGAAAGAAATTTCACTTACTTGGTAGAGCTCCTTCATCCCTTCCTGTAAAATCTTCTTTTTTTTTTTTTTGTATATAAGTGATAAATATAAAAATGGAGATAAGGACTATCTCAATTCACCAAAGATAAATACCTTAAGGGAATGACACCTGAACTTTCTTCATTCTTCTTCTTCTTCTTCTTCTTCTTTTGGTTGTAATCTAATCTTTTCTAGAGTTTTACAATTAAGTCCTAATCAACATCCTTAATTTACTATTATAATATTTTGGATATATAAATTTTTTTATTAGTCATGTATTTAATTTGATTTGATTTGATTTACTTTTTTATTAATTTTTTAGTCATATAATTTAGGGTTAATCCTAAGTACGGGTGTGACAATCAAGTGAATGCATCATTTAAGATATTTCTATATTTTATTGGGAAAGCATGTCAAACTATAAGAATAGTGTTAATTTGATAGCCTAAATGTGAGGCAATTACACAATGAATGAATTCATTCAGAACTAAATAAGTAATAGAACTTGTTAGAAAGTAAATCTCACCATTATAATACTATATCCTTGTATTGTTGTAATTTTTCAATATTATATTATTTTAACATAATAAGAAAGTAATTAGAGTTTTTCTATATTATCTTTACTCTTTAAATATATATACATCTGGTGTGTATATTGTCACACACATAAAAATTAATGAATAAAATATAGTATTAGATTTGTGGATGTACCATGTAAATTTATTCTTTTTCAATTCGCCTTTTATATTTCTCCGTATTTATTTTTTTTCTCAAAAATTTATCATGGTATCAGAGCAATGATCATGGGCTCATAACAGTTTGTTTCAATCCATTTATGCCGTTAACGATTGTGGCTCATTTGCGATGTTGGGTGTAACCAATTTGTATTCGGCAGGTGATGGTTTGATCTGCATTTCTTTGAATATGCTATCCATGGGTTTGATTGATTTTTTTTAGTTTTTTTTTTTGCCAATATTTGAGACACATTCTTCCCATACAATTATTTTTAATTGAAAAGCCTTTCTCTTTTATGCCACATGGTTGGCCCATTTTTTAAAAAAATTATATTATGCAAGCTTATCGGGCTATTGTGTCACATGCAAATTGGGCCTAACATATTTCAAGGAGTTGTGTCAAAACAATTAATACCTCATTAGTTCATAAATAAGATTAAGTGGGTTGTTTAATCAATTTCTCAACTGTTACGTTTTTCAAATGCTCTCTTCAATGGTGCATATTTCATCACTTCCTACTATTTTTTTACGTTAACAATCATTCCAGTTTGCTTATTACTTGTCTATGTTTGCTACTTTCAAGTAATGCATTTCATCTTATTCCATGCACAACTTAAAGGGGAGTGTTAGAAAGTAAATATCACTATTATAATATTATATTCTTATATTCTTATATTGTTGTAATCTTCTTATATTATATTATTGTAATATAATAATGAAGTAATTAGAGTTAGGAAGTAATTAGAGTTTTCCTACATTATCTTTAATATTTGAATATATATACACTTAGTGTGTATATTATTACACACATAAAAATTAATTAAAAAAATGTAGTATTGGATTTGTGTCTATGGTCATAGGTTGTTATGTCGAACCACGTAAATTTATTCTTTTATGATTCATCTTTTATATTTCTCCATATTTAATTTTCTTTCTTCAAAATTTATAATCACAAAAGCTAAATAGCAACAATAGCAAGATTCTAAAGTGGAGAGAGAAGAGAAGACACAAGAGCAATTAAAAAAGAAGATGACTATCTCCTTAAACTCCTCTAACATGCATTTTATTCATTTGAAAAAGAAGAAGAAAGAGAAGACATATCAAAGAGAGTTCCAAACTTTTTTCTAAGAAATTTTCTTTTTTATTTTCCTTATTCTTCCTTTTCTTTTTATTTTTGATAAGTTTCAATTTTTATTTTTTTTAAATAATGAAATTTCTTTATTAGATAAACAACAAAAGTTGCATATGTTGCTCTCTTACACATTTTAATTTTGGCTTTTTAAGGTGGTGGCAAATTCTTTTATTTTTAGTGAAAATTTGACTACTATTAATACACTTATAAAGATGAAGTTTTATGTAATCGCTAAGTTGGTAGCCAATATCCCTTTTTTCTTAAAGTGCTCTTCAATGCTATTGTAAGGATTGCCATTAATTTAACTCTTCAGAATTATTAAAATTTCCATCAGATCTTCCTCTTCATCTCCCTCTATTGTTGTAAATACCACGTCCTAAGCCAAGGCTTCTACCTCTTCCACTTCATGTTTGAGAATTTTTAGTTGTATCATTCTTTTCTTATAATGATAACTTTGAAAGAAGGACGTGGTTCTATTGCTCCTCCTTCATCCTCTCTTTATGAGCTTGTAATGATCCTAGCAACTAATCAACAATCATGAATTTCACGTCCTTTGATTCTTCAATGGCCACTACAACATTTTTGAATTTTGAATCTAAAGAAAGTAAAATATTTTCAATCTCTCAAATTTCTTCTAACGTCCTATAATATTTCCTAGTTTGTTTAACAACAAAAGCTTTTGTAAAATAATTTGAAATTGATTGAGAACTTTTCACCTTGAGAAGGGAGTTTGAATCTCTCAAGGTGAAAAGTTCTCAAGGTTTGAAGATAAATTTTGATTATTTTATCAATTTCATTCAAGAAATTTTGCAACACTTTTCATGCTTCTTTTGCACTTGTTGCTCTAGAAACTTTCTTAACCATAACTTTCATCCAAGCACATATGGATTAATATCAAAACTTGTTGATTTTTCTTCTATGTTTTATGCATAGCCTCAATCTGTTATTGCAATAAGCCTTCATCACTCTCAAGCTGTTCAAATCCTTTTTCAACTATTTTCCAATGATTCTAACAAGGATTTTATTTAAATACACAAATTATCATAATTTTCTTTGATAAATTTTGAAAATTGGAGAGAAACATACTTCCATTCATTTTTTTTTTTTTTTATCTTTTTTTTTTTTTAAGTTCTACACCTACTTTGTTAGAGCATCACTTTATTCTACCCTCTTCTATTAGCACTTTTTCTTACTCTAGATTACACTCAGAAAAAATATAATAGCATTAACACACTATCAAATCATATATTTATTTTAATTCTTAATACATCCCATTAATAAATAAATTTATTTTTTAAAAAATAATATCAATATTATTTGGAAAATAATTTACTACTTTAAAATTTTTTTATTAATTTCTGAACAATTTATCATAATAATTCTTAATTAAAAATATTCTATTCAATTAATTTAATTCCATCACATAATTTAAATCAAAGGAGAAATAAGTAATAATATAATAACACTAACTTTAATTGGCATTACAAGTATAATTAACTGAATATGTTTGTGCAATAACAAGATATGACTGTGCAACAATAGTCCAAATATTACCTTTGCTCTGTTCATTTTTCACATAAAAAATTAAAAATGAAAAAAGCAAAATCCATCCCAAATCCATCTTCATAATGTGTGCAATGAACATTACATACATCATCAATATTACATACATCATCAGTATTGCACTCTTACCATGTGAGTGTATTGAATGGGTGTAAAAGAACTATCATACCATAGAAATGTTTAAAGAAGAAGAAGATGGTCTGCACTGCTTGATAATTGATTGAGAATTAAGACTATAAATAGTCACACAAAATACATAATAACTAGACTGTAGTCTGTATTAAGTCTAACATATGAGAGTAACTTTTGAAAAACTTTCCAAATTCTTTCATGAACTTATGTCTTAAGCATTATAGACATGTCATGAACTCCTAGGTTTAATTTTCAACGTTTTAATTTCTATTATAGTTTGCTGAGACAAATATTCACTTTAATCATATTAAGTAAACATACATTACTTGTTACTTTTGATTCCTATATCTTCGAAGATGAAGTGGAAAACAAATTCATGTAAATTTCACTACAACATTAAGCTTGAAGAACCTATAAAATTCATGTAAATTCATTAAGCTTGGTTATTTTCTGTTTTCAACAACCTTATTGAGCTCACTAATTTGTGTTCTGAACTTACAACTCTCGAAAAAGGTAGACCAACTTCAACTTACATATACACAGCAGTAGAGAAAAAGATTGTGCATTAATAACCATGCCATGTTGCTTGCTGAACTTTGTCCTACTTCTTCAAGCTACTATATATGATTCTGGCTAAGAAAGCAAATGTTTGGCCTTCATTTTGTGAATTGCTTCTGCTGGATTGAGACTTTTGGGACAGGTTGCCGTGCAATTCTTGATTGTTCTGCACCTATATAATCTTCTATGATCCTCTGTCAACGCTTGAAGCCTTTCATTCCCGAAATCATCGCGGCTGCCATTAACAAAATCAAAGTCATAAAACAATAGTGAGCAATGCAACTCCTGACTAGGATTTCAGGCATGGAAGAAGAAGCTATTACGTATCAGAAATCCATCGATAAGCATGGAGCAAAGGAGCAGGTCCAAGGAACTCCTCAGGATTCCACCAATAAGAAGGGCATGAAGCACTGCAACATGCACAAAGAATACACTCATACAGGCCATCTAACTTCTTTCTATCTGTTGGTGATTGCCTATATTCTTTCCCATCTTCCGGTTTCTTTTTCACCATCAGCCATGGCTCAACTGACCTTTAATTTTTCAACAAAATTACAATAGATCAAACGCAAACCATATGCTAAGTAAATTCGATAAGCTTAAACTGTCACTTAAGTACTAATTAAGAATTCATGAACAGACCTGTATTGATTGTAGAAATGGGTGAGATCAACGACAAGATCTTTAATGACAAACATATGTGGCAGAGGAGTGATAATAGTTGGTTTTGCAGTGTCAGCATCAATAGGCTTAAGGCAGGCAACAGTGTTAGTTCCATCAATGTTCATCGAACATGACCCACATATTCCTTCCCTGCATGACCTCCTGTAGCTCAACGTCGAATCATCCTCTGCTTTTATCTTCTGCAATGCATCCAAAACCTATACCAAATCTCATATGGTTGCTAAAATCAATAGCCTGTATTGAATCCAAACAATAATAATAATAATAAATGATCAATACCTATATAGAGAAAATCAGAATTATAGGTTTATACCATGGGACCGCAGCTGGAGAGATCTACGAAGTAAGATTGGAGGAAGGGCTTGCTGTTTACATTGTCAGGGTTCCATCGATATATCCTGAACTCTTTGATCAACTTCTTGATGTTTTCTTCGACAGTGTCATGTCTTCCGATTGACTCTTGGGCATGTTGTTGGCCAACAGGATGGTCGTCGAGTACTGGAAAATTTTGATTTTTAGAATCTTGTTTCCCAAGCAATCGCCGCCATACTACTTTGTTGTAGCCATGGCGTAACCAGCTGCCGCTGCCGCTCCTTGACATGTCTCTGTGTTTCTCGGGTGCTGCACACTCATCACTGCATAAAGATTTGATGAATCAGTGGGTTTCTGTACACGTGGCCGCTTTGATACAACGTGTTGGCAATTTGAAATGCATGAATATTTAAGCCTAACAGCAAATTAAAATTGTCCTCACCCCTTAAATGGACCCATTTCCTTATTATCTGAGAACAATTTTCAGGGAAATATTTGATCGTTTAAAATTTTTATTAATAACGTAATAAAAAATTTAAAATATTATAATAAAATTTTTTTACAATATTTTTTTATAAATAAATGACAGATTATTTTTTTCACTAACTTGATAATTTAAAATGTTATATATACAATAACTAACTCAAGTATTTTGTTAAATAGAAATTTAAAAATAAATGATTGAAGTATAATATAAATTAGATTAAATTTTATCACTGGAGTTTTTTTCTTTAAGAAAAACAAATAATGTAATGTACATCAAATTTCTATTTCAATTTTGAGATTATAACGTTAATTAGTTTATTCATTTGATTTTGTTCCTTATTTTCACCTTTATTTTCTTATTATTACAGGTCATACATACTCCATGCATACATCGTATATCGCGCTATCGCGAGTTCTACATGACAAACTGACTTAGGGCAATTCAATGTTAATAAATATTTTTTTGAATTTTAAATTTTTTAAAATTAATTTTTTTGAAATTTAATTTTTTAATATAAAATTTAAGATGTGCATAGATAAATTTATTATAAAAAATGTCCAAAATATTTTAATAAAAATAAACACTCTTAATATTACTATTCACATTGAAAGTCTCGAACCTAACACTTTTCAAATCAAAATAATTGACTTATATGTATCTCTTTGCTACATTGGTTCCAGCAGTAAATCTTCCCTTTTTTTTTTTTTTTTCTTTTTCCTTTTTTTTTTCTTTTTAAGTCAACATTCTCTAAAACATAAATGGGAATTTTATGAGATGGTCTATTTTTACCAGTTGTTATAATTTAGAGTCCATATTTTTTTTAATTTTTAATTTTTACTTTTTATTTTTGTCTTTGTTTGTTGTTACCGTGTAATTTCATCTATAATTTTTCTTTTCTTTTCTTTTTTGGATTCCTCTTAATTGAAGTATTATATGTATTTATTTAATTTTTATATTTTAAATGATTTTAATTTTTAACTTAATTTTGTATGAAATTTAAAAAATTTTAAATCAACTATTTAAAATTAGTCTAAAAATTTTAAATTAACTATTAAAAATTAGTCTAATTATTTTATTTCAATAAAATTTTCACTTTTATTAGTATCAATAATAAAAATAAAAAATTATATATATATATTATATAATTTTTTTGTTATTTTTGGTTTTTTTTTTCAGTTGTTGTTTTAGTGGTTTTTTGGTTGTTTTGGTTTTTTTTTTGTTTGATTGTAGTCAAGTTGTCATGTATAACTGTAGACACCCGGTTCGATAGACCCGTAATATAGGGTGAATTGTGGATGCTCAATTTGATCAGCCTACAATGAAGTCCAATGATGAGAACGTGCGAACTTTAAATGCAAGAGAACCCTGAAACCTCCTTGAAATTTTTCCTAAAAGCCCAGTTTGTATCCCTATAGAACTCAAACCCATTCTGGCCCAAAAGCCTAATATTGGGTCAAGGCCAATGAGGCGACGCCTCAATGATGAAGCACCGCCTCTATGGGATAAGGTGATGTCTCATCGAAGAGGAGCCGCCTCTTCACCAACCACTTGCATTTGCATTAAATGCATAAGTGACAATGGTGGCCTAGTGGGTGGACCCCAAGAGTTACGTGAAAATGAAACTTTAAGTGAGAAAAAGTAAGAAAAAAATAAAGTAATGATGGGGAATGAAAAGGGGATGTCTTTTCTAATCATGGGAGCTTATAAAGGATAGTGGAGAGAGAAAAAAGAAGCTAGCAACCATTAACAATTAAAAAGGAGCTAAAGGAAAAGGCTCTTAAAAAAAAAAGAGAAAAAAGGTTCTTAAGTAGGAAGGGTGAAAGTTAGCTTGAAAATTCATTCTCTTAAAGGAAGAAGGAGCAGATCTTGCATTCAAGTGAAGCTTTAGATCAAAACAACTTATGCGGGCCAACTATTTTTGAAAAGCAAGCTTATAGAGGTTCCATATTTCTTCATTGAGCTCTAGTATTTACATAAGTTCTTTGTTGTTTACTTGTTCGCTTAAGTTTCATGGTTTATTTTAGATACTGTGTTCATAACATGATGTTTTATGCTCTTAAGTGTTATTGTAAGTGTGAAGTTGTTTATATCTGGGATTTTGTTAACTTAGAGGTTAAGGAGTTTGATTAAATAGTTTCTGCATCTAATCATCACCGCCCCTCTAGGTTTAGGAGATATAAAATCGCCTCTATGCCTAGAGGCGTCATCACATCAACAGAGTTGAGCACTTTGGCTCTTGACCTTAAGTTTATTTTTGCATGATTTATATGCCTTCGCATTTTTATATTGATAGTTCTCCTTCTTATGAAACTATTTCATCATCATGCTGAAATCAAAGTATTCATAATTTTGTATTTTTCTTCATTTACATACATTTGGTGTTATATTGAACTAAATTTATGAGTTTATTTTGTAGAAGTTTTCAAATCTTCATGGAGATTAATATTTTGCTTTATTACAAAACACCTTGGGGCGACTCATAGTCATCAATTGAGTATTCCCTTTTAGTTTCCTTAAGTTTGCTTGTTTAATAATTAGTTTATTTTTTATTTATTTTTCATATATTTTACTTTCATTTGTACAAAGTATTGTAATCATTAATCTCTTCCCCTATTTTATTTGAATATACTATTTTTGTGGTATATTATGATGAGTATTGGGACTTATAATGCATGAAATTAAATTAATGTGCAAACTTAGGCTTAAATATAAAATTCGATAATTATTTAGAGGAAATTACAATTTGCATGTTAATAAACAAATAATTGAATAATCAAAGATAATAAAATAAAAAACGGAAATGGAGGCCAAAGGCAAGGTTGGGTGGGCATTCCAAAAAACCCATGACCAATTTCCAAAATCATTCTATGATGATGGCTTATGAGAACCTCTGTGGGATCTAGTTATCGTATAGTGTGTCTCAGCTTTTATCCAAGTTGCAACTCCTTCTCTGATTTAGACTTTATGCCTATTTTGTATTTTCTAGTGGGCCTCAAGCTCATATAGTGTCGTAGTTGCTAAATACTTTAGCACACACTAAAACTCTACCCCTACAATGGTGACTCTATTGAAGATCAAGAAATCGATTCCAGTATTTATGTATTTTATCATTTTTTATTATTCTTTTATTTCCTTTGCATTTTATTGCATTCACTACACATTTTCACACATTTAGCACTTCAGTCCTTAAAAACCTTATGATAGTCATAGCTTTGTTGCCTATGTTTCACTCAAATCTGGTGGTGAAGCATTTAATTATTATCACTCACGGCAAATACTTATCCACGTTATATGGACCCTTGAGTGAGGTGACGTAATGGTGGTATATCATTGTAGGAGCTGAAGCCTATTATCCCAAGACTCGAGCTTATGTAATGACTTAATAATTTTCCTTAGGTTTATTCCCAAATGCATGTGTTTGATGCCATATAGCAAATTCTCTAAATAAATCTTAAGCCTATTCTAAATGGACCTTATCGAAATGGGCCTGTTATGTTTATTCAAGCCCTGTATAAATGGACCTTGTTAAGATGAGCATTTTATACTTATTTTACCTTATAGACCTTTAAAGGTGAATTTTGGCCCATTAAGAATGGACTTTGGATTTATATAAGAAATTCGCTACTTGTTTAACCCGTCTTAAGAGTTTTCATATATATGTCGGTCTTACCATCCCCTGCTGATGATTAAGGTCCAAACTAAAAATTTTAGAAAAAGAAACTCGCCATTGAACATGTTAATGGGAGAAATAAGGGTGGAGATTATCCTTTTATAATTTTGTTTTACTATATGTAAATAGATTGTGTGTTTCTTTTTCTTCTCTTTACATAATAAAGTAAAATGAATCGGCATATCATGCATAAATTCTAACTAGTGTTGGTTATATATATATATCTCCAATAGTTTTTTACTTGGACACGGTCTGACACTTTTCATTTTGTTAGAACTTCTAAAGAAATAGTGATGGCAGGTGATTTCTATCTTGAAGATTTTAAGGAATAGTTAAAAGCAGAAATAGCCAAACAGACTTGTTCGATCATGTAAGGGATGATGATGAAAATGATGGGACAAGCCAGGCAACAACTACCAGCATAACAACCACCACCTTTAGATCTCGAAGCTGAAATTCCTATAAGGCAATAGGTGGAAAATGATCTTAAGACTTTGGTAGCTAAACTGGTGACCTGACAAAATGTGAATCTCTTTGAGAATGTGGAGAAGACTGATTAGGCTACGGGTATTACCAAAACTATGGCTCAAGTACAAATGATGATAAAAGGAAAAAGGATTGATGCCCCGATACATTATATCGACCTAAATCTAGATGAAGATGATGATCCTTTGCCCTGAAAGTTTAAATTTCCTAAAATGAAGAAATACACTAACACTAATGACCCTTATTTGCATTTGAAGTAGTATATGACTCACATGAAAATAACTGGCTTGACTAAGGCATAAACTGTGAAACAATTTCCTTTGTCTCTAGAAGGGGCTCCTATCCATTAGTATTATGCCTTGGAATCACATGTGCATAGTGATTGGAAAGAGTTATTTGCTGCTTTTATGAAGCAATATGGTTTGAACACCCAAATGGACGTATCTATTAGCGACTTACATAATATTAAGCAGCAATTAAATGAATCTTTTATTGATTACTTGACTAAATGGAGAGGAAAATTGGCACAAATGAAGTGCAAATCTACTGAAGCTAGTTAACTAGTAATAGCAATGGAAGGATGTGTCCTTCGACTTTCTAAAAAGCTAAAGGATCTTGGAATTCATAACTTTAAAGAATTTTATAAATTTGGGGTGCAAAACAAATCTGACTTGGCCCAAGAAAAGAAGTTCTTTAATAGGAGATTTACGGGCAAAGAAGTGATTGGTTTAAGTAGCAATGTGCAAATTAGTACTATTAAACAATCGAGCAGTAACATACATATTAATGTGGTTAGACACCGTTAGAAGTTTTCAAACTTGGGTAGGTCAATGTTGAAAGTTTTAGAAAAACTAATAGAGAAGAACCTTCTGCAACCTTTACCCCAATGACCACCCTTACCAAATGCCAACCCAAAAATTCTACTATAAATACCACTAAGCCATTGGACATAATATTGATGTCTACACCAAACTGAAACATGAAATCTGAGATCTAATTGATTCAAGCAAGATCACCAACCCGAAACTCAAAAACCAAACACTCAAAATAACTTTTTGCCTGACAACCAAAATGTCTCAATAAACCAAATGCATCCATTCTTATCATCAACACAGGTCTAATAAAGGAGCAAATCTTAAGCTCTTTCATTGATGCTGCACCTAGCTCACTAAAACCTAAACACAAAGACATGAATCAGAATAAGTAACCTCAAAGGCTTAGTGTGAATGTCTTAGATATTTGGAGCTCTGATGATGAAGAGGGAGGATAGATTGACCTATGGGAAAATGAGGAGACCAAGGAGAATCAATCAATTAGGAAAGTTAAAAAGAAAAAAGCAGAAACTAAATTGATAAAATTTGAACTAAAGGAGAGGAAGAGGGTTTAAAAAGGAAAATGAAGAAAGAAGAGATTTTCATTAGTGTTTGGGAGTTGCTTATGCATTCTCGAGATCATCACGAAGCACTAGTTCTGGCTTTATATCAAAAGAAGATATGTACAAGCTACACTCCTAAGCAAATGGTTGGTTCGTTGATGGAGACCCCCCCCCCCCCCCACAAAGGTGCTATTTGTGTTTTCTGATGAGGATCTACCATTGAAAGGGAGAGACCATCATTAAGGCCAAGGTAAAAGGGAAGCTAACTTAATGCTTGATGGTGGATAATGATTCTACCATTAATATGTGTCCTTTAAAAATTTTATCGAAGTTAGGATTAATTGTGGCTAACTTAAAATCTTCTAAGGTGATCATCAAAGCCTGTAATGATACAAAAAGGCCAATTAAGGGAACATTTAGAGCAATAATCAAGACTAGACATATTGAGACTTAGGTTAACTTATATATAATTGACATTCCTGTGACTTTTTCTATCCTATTAGGAAGGTCATGGTTTTATCCTTTGGGTGATGTGTCATCCACCATCATCAAAAGATAAAGTTCCTACATAAAGGCAATGTCATTACCATCTTTACAGAAACTGAGACCGCTGTAGCTACTCTAAAGCTGGCCCCTAAAGAGATTCCTATAAGTTCAAGCTTTGAAGTTTGAATGATTTATGAGGATGAGCTACACAAGAAAGTTATGACCATGATGAAGAACATGAAGTTCATGCTCAGCTTGGGACTAAGAAAGAATCATAATGGATCTCTTACGTTTATGGAACCAAAAGTCCCTATCTTAATGTACAAGATTGGGTATTCTAGGTCTAAAGAGTATGAAGATAAAGAAAAGTTTTCCTTTGAAATTAAGAAATGAGGGCTTAGGGATGTGTTTACTAAGGAAGGCACCAGTTATCCATATACGAGGACTCTCGAATCTCTTCTGATGGCTAGGGAAGTGATTCCAGGGCTTAAAATCTTTGTTTAGTATATAAATGAGGTGAAGAGAGCTGTTGTTGAGGAAAGCTTTATAGAAGAGTTAGTACTAGCTAAAGAAAAATCTAAGGAGGTCATTATTGCACCGAAGTTAAAGGACGCCATTAATCAGAATGAGGAGTTGGATCTCAAGAATTATGTCCTAAATTCTGTCATGGATCTTTTTTATGATGATTTTGATGTCTTTTTTTCTACCTTATTTAAAATTAATGACTTATTCTTTTCTAAAGTTAATGTATTGAAGTCTGACTTTGCTTATTTATGTAATGTGTTTCCTAATGGTTATTCTATTTATGATGATCATTTCATGCATATGTTTAACATTAATTATGTGCAAACTAAATCATTTAAGTTAGGCACAAATGATAACCTTAAGAATATATTGATTATTTCTAACTTAATTCATTATAAGAGAGAAAAAATGAAAGAAACATTAAAACAAAGGTATAAAGTATTTATGTGGGATATAAAGATATGCCTAGATTTGATAAAGAAATCTCATAACACAGGATGCCCACATATCCTCATATATCACCAATGAAGCAAAAAAAGAGAAGGCTAAGGCCGAAATGGGCTTTTTTGGTTAAGGAAGAAGTTAAAAAGCAGCTGAAGGCAAAGTTCTTGGAGGTAGTAGAGGACACCCAATGGTTAGTGAACATAGTTTCAATCCCTAAGAAAGATGGGAGAATTAGGATGTGCATGGACTACAGAGATCTAAATAAAGCTTGTCTAAAGGACGACTTTCCACTGCCACATATTAACACGCTTATTGATAGTGTGGCTTCTAGTGTGATGTATTCTTTCATGGATGGTTTCTAGGGATACAATTAGATCATGATGGTAGTAATTAACAAGCTGAAAACATCTTTTACTACCAAATAGGGCATCTACTATTACCTGGTCATGTCATTCGGATTAAAGAATGTAAGGGCTACTTATTAAAGGATGGCTACAACCTTACTACACAACATAATCCATAAGGAGATAGAGGTATATGTGGATGATATGATGGTAAAATCTCCCACCAAAGAGGGGCATTTTAAAGCCTTAGACAAGCTCTTTATAAGAGCTTAAAAGTATAATCTCAAATTGAACCCAAAGAACTGTGTAACTAGGAAACTACTAGGGAAATTTTCAATTAAAAAGGGATAGAAATGGACCTAGATAAACTTAAAGAAATCAGGGAAACGCTTGTACTGAGAAATGAAAAAGAAGTTAGACGATTCATTGGGCAATTGCAATATATTAATAGGTTCATAACTAAGTTTACTACAATTTTTGAGCCAATCTTCAAGCTTTTGAAAAAGAATCAACCAGTTATCTAGGATGATAAATGTTAATAAGCTTTTAAAACTATTAAAGATTATTTGATGAATGCTCTAGTCTTACAGCTGCCACGGCCTAGAAAGCCCTTAATTCTTTATCTGGCAAAGAAGGATGCAATAAGTGCAATGTTAGCTCAAGAAAGTGAAGAGAAAGTTGAACATATGATGTATTACTTGAGCAAGAAACTTTTACCATATGAAACCAACTATAGCCTAGGATAGAAGACGTGTTTAGCTGTAATTTGGGCAACTAAAAAACTTCAGCATAACCCTCTTAGATACCTATAATAGACTCCCTTACTAATGAAAAAATTAGCCAAATAGTTAGTTCTGCTGACCAAATTTGACATAGACTATGTGGCAAAGAAAGTAGTGAAGGGGAGAGAAGTAGTAGACTTTTTAGCTTAGAATCTAGTAGATAACGAACATGAGTGGGAGTTAGAGTTTCTAGATGAATATCTAGGGGTAATAAAGGTCTAGGGATCAAAAATGTATTTTGATGGAGCTATTAATAATAGAGGGGTAAGCATTGGTGTAATTTTGATCACGCCAGAAGGAGAGATGATCCCAATAATGAAAAGACTAGAGTTTGAGGTGATAAACAATCAAGTTGAATATGAGGCCTGTATTTTTAGGTTGGAAGCACTTCGGAATGTAGGGGCAGAAGATGATGCATAAGGATTTTATGTTGGTTATAAAGTAAGCTTTTAAAGAATAAAAAGTAAAAAAGGATAAGTTGCATCTATTTTAGGACTATTTGGCTACTATTTTATTATCTTTTATCCAATGCAAGTTTTTTCATCTGCCCCGAGATGAAAACCAACTAGTTGATGCTCTAGCTACTTTAGCGTTGGTATGAGAAAGTTGAAAGTCAGTAAGTGTCCAGCTCCTTATTTTAGTAAAATCTTGAAACCCTTGTTATGAGGAGATAAGGGTGATGTCGATTGATATTCCTGAAAAGCTCTAATTTTATAAGTTATGGCAGTATTTGGAAATAAGACAATTCCCTAAGGATGCTAATTAAAAGGAAAGAATGTTTGTTGAGGATCTTATCATGATAATTCATTAGCTATAATAAAATGTTGTATAAAAGGAAGCTCACCGAAGTTCACCTGAGATATGTCAACAAAGATGAGTATGTCGGTGACACATGAATGGGACAGTCCTAGGAAAGAAGATAGCTCAACAAGGTTACTTTTGACTGACCATGGAAATAAACTGTGTTAGGGCCATAAAGAGATGCCACAACTATTAGGCCTATGGGGATGATTTACCGTCTATGAAGCTTTAAGGAATGACTTCTTCTTGGCTATTTACAGTATAAGGAATCGATATTATAATAAAGATAAGTCTAAGAGCATCAAATGGTCATTGATACATCGTTGTGGCAATTGATTATTTCTGCAAATAGGTTGAAGCTAAATCTTATGCCACTTTCGGCTCGAAGCAAATAATAAGATTAATCGAGAAGAACATAATTTATAGAAATGGACTCCCTCATCATATTGTCATTGATAATGGGGTTCAGTTTTAGGCAGAGACAACTGCATTATTAAAAGAATATAAGATCAAGCATTACAGGTCATCTCCGTATAGGCCATGGGCAAATGGGACGATGGAAGCTGCAAACAAAAATGTGAAGAAGATCCTGGCTAAGATAATGGAGAAATACTAGGATTAGGTGGATTATCTGTAATTTGCATTATGGGGATATAAGACAACTATTAGGACCTCAATTGGGGTCAATCCATATTCCTTAGTGAATGGGTATGAAGTTATGTTACCAGTAGAGGTCAAGATTTGATCATTAAGGGTTCTCTTGAAATCCAAAATTCCTAAGTACTAATGGATAGAAAGCTGATTGGCACAGTTAACACTGTTGGATGAAAAGAGAATAAAAATTATGTATCACTCATAACTGTATCATAAAAGAATGGCTTAGGCTTGTAACAAGAAAATCAAGCTAAGAAAGATCAAAGATGGTGATTTAGTGTCCAAACTCACTAAGCCAATCATGAACTGACTTACAAGGTAAGTTCAAGCCAAACTAGGAAGGTCTGTATGTAATAAAGAAGTTGTTCTTTAAAGATGCTGCTATTCTATTAAACTTAGAAGGAAATGAATTTAGAGAGCCCATCAACCTAGATAAGCTCAAAAAGTTATTTCTATAAAGTCTTGCTATGGAGAAAACCTTAAAAAGAGGCTATCTAGGCAAAAATTAGAGACCAAAAGTGAAAAAATAAATATGAAGTTCTACTAGATTGAAAACCTTGAAAGTGGTGATCTAGGCAAAAGTTAAGCATGCATATAAGAGGAGAGAGAGAGAAAATGATTAGTTGAAAAACGTACAAAGGCAAGCCAACTAATGACATGAGATATGGTAGAAGTAAAATATACATCCATATTATGCTTAAATTAAATGAAATAAATTGTATTAATTACTATTAAACATTGTATTAAGTGTCTATTACAAACAATTTAACTAAAAAAGGGAAATTACATTTAATAAAAGGGAAATGATGACTTAATTCATAAAATAATTTTATTTCTTTTTCTTTTGTTGAATACCCTAAGCACTCAACATTTGTAATCTTTTTGTCCTTTTATTTCTAATTAATTCATCTCTTTCTATCTATTACAATTGGATCCATGCCTTATTCTAATAATTGGTGGTCGGATCTCCATCAAAGTTAATGCGCCTTTGAATGATTCTCTGAGGCCAGGTAGCAACCAAATTATCTAGGAAGTTTTAAGAGAGAGGTCTTGGTTTAAAGTTATACACTAATCCCACAATCAATTATTTCTATCCATACTGTTGGCAAAGACGGTTAGGATTGTAGAAGTTAGCAAAGTAGAGTTTGATAATGGGAACACAATGGGTATAAGATCAAATGGTCACGTATTGTAATCTTCGCCATGGGCACATCCACCAGATTAGAGTATTGAGGAATATTGATAGCCAGTTATGAACATCTTTTGGTATAGGATGCAGCCTTCTAATTTGGTAATGCTTGGCTTTATAGTGTGTAATGTCTCAGGGCAGTTTAACTAATCTCAATTTCTCATAAAACCACATCTGTAAAAGTGATAAGTGAAAAATGCCAGGAAAGCGAAAGATAAGAATAAGAGAAGAAGAAATTTACCTCCAACAAGAGTGGACTTCTTGAGAATCGCTTAA
Organism: Mallotus nudiflorus; assembly: GCA_947683625.1. Taxonomy (NCBI): domain Eukaryota; kingdom Viridiplantae; phylum Streptophyta; class Magnoliopsida; order Malpighiales; family Euphorbiaceae; genus Mallotus; species Mallotus nudiflorus. The sequence goes on from CANTUR010000460.1 coordinate 5,978,456, forward strand.
TTGTTTTAAGTTATCTAACCCAATGATAGTTTTTGCTAAGATGAGAGGGAAAGGATTAAGCCTGATTCCACTTAATCTAAGATGTGGAGGATTTTTGAATCACAATTTCCAAAAGGGGAAATGAGCAAGAAGTATGTATATAGGCAAAGAGCAATCATCCATGACCAATAGACCTCATTTTTATCTATGGTTGTAATAAGCTTAATGAAAGGCCCTACCAGTACTTCATTACCAAAGATGTGACAAAAGGAAGACTGGGGTGAAAGATTGAATATCCTAGCCATTTGATATTAAATGAAGTGCAAGTATGGGGTTCCAACCTAAAGGATTGCAATATGACAACCCAAAATAACTTCAAATTCTTCTAGTAAGGGGCATAGTTCCACTGTATTGAATAAAAATATGGGTTTCTGAGGATCCCAGAACTGAATCATAGTATAGAGAAAAGAGAAATAGATTCTCTTAGCATGCAAAGATCTAAAGATTGATAAGTGAAATGGCTCTAATTTTGCCCGTGATTCCCTATCTAAGCTTTTCAAGATTGGCAATAGCTATTTTAAGCTTTTTTTATCATTTTAGGAGGAAGGGTTGTTGTTTAAAGAGAGAGAGAGAATTATGAAGAATGGCAAAAAGTGTGGAATTAGGAATTTTATAGGAGAGTTAGGGATTTAAGTAGCTCCAGATTGTGGCTACAGAGGCATTCACCTATATAATTAGGTGACGCCTCTTCGTGTTGAGGCAATTCCCAATCGCCCCTTCACAAAGAGGTATTACCTTAGTGTTGAGGTGACACGTCTCTAACAGTAGGCATAAGAGCATGTCATTGTATTGATACTGAGTAATTGACATGAAAATGTAAAATAGTTATCAAAAAGCAAAACATTTATAATAAAAAATATTTTCAGTCAAGTCAAGTTCATTCAAATGAAATTTGGGCTTAGTATTCAATCAAAATAAAATGTGAAACTTCTAAAATAAAAATTAATTTGAAATATCAAAATAATGTAGAAATAACAGTTTAAGATGAAATTTTGATCTTATGCTAACACTCATCTAAAGTAACCCTATACTCGTCATCTCCCTCATCAGGAGGATCATCCACAGGATCTTCTCCATAATCATCCCCCTCATCCATGGGATCAACAATATGCTCCTTCTCCTCTCCATCACTACCTTCTTTATCATCTTTTTCATTGTTATCAACCTAAAGGACAACCAGCTAGCACTCCAGAGCAGTGATCCTGGCCTAACTAGCCTCATCTCAGTCCTATCAAATTACAATGAGAGGTAAGACATCATAAAAGCATGCATACACGAAGGAATAGAAAATGATTGATACCTTCCATTGATGTGTCCTACTCATTAACAAGTTCCACTAGGCCTCAATCACCTTTATATATACTTTGCTTAATCTCAAAGTATCTAAACAATTAATTATCTATTAGGACTAACCTTGTTATTAAGTTAAATTTGAGAATAGGATTTTAAAAAGGGAGAGAACTTACATATATAAAGGCCTCCAGAATGAACATTGGCTCTAATGTCTTATTTAAAATCAAGAATTGATGAGATATCTCGCCTGAAGGCATCTAGCATTGAGCCAACAGGTCCGGAAGGGCACCTAGCCTACCAACCACCATCTAAGACATGGAGCTAAAGGGCTCTTTAGTAAAAAGCACACTAGAGGAGGTACCCTCACCACTAGGCATGATACGTAGGCACTGAGGATGTCTCTCATGTGAAATAGGCCTAGGGCGATCAATTGGTGCCCTAACTGGTGCTTGGAAAGGAGACTAAGTCAAGAAAATGATATTCATAAACATGAATGTGAAATTGTATGCTTTACAAATGACATGCATACCTAAGATGTGGATGCAAGTGGGGGCACCCTTTGTAGGAGCTGAGTCCGTGCAAACTCTGTGTATCAAGACTTCCTCCTCTCATAGTAATCCTCTGTACCTTCCCCCTCCAAGGCCTATTCAAGTTCATCTCCCTCCAATAGGTGTTCCCAAAAAATGGATCGAGGAGGAGAAAGAGGTGGTCATCTCACCTGAGCACCTCGGCACTAATTATGTATCCTCTCGCTAAGACACCAAACCCAGCAAGTAGGCCCTTTAAGCAAGACCCTCCTCCTAGATAGTATAATCGAGTGGATCATGGTCTAAGACCACCCAACCTGAGGACCCTATAAATCTAGGCACAGCGATGGAAATAAATTGGTAAGTGGATGAATTGGATTAATAGATTTATTATTGATTATAATCATATTTACAGGAACCTACCTCATCATGCATCAAGGTGTTCAGCCGCTCATGATGGATGTCCACGTGAGCAACAGGCCTCCTCTAAGCGCGACTAGGTCCCCATCTCATTATGGGAGGGAAGGGAGTGTTATGGATATGGGATATCCCAACAATTAATTCTAGCTCTAGAGCTTAATCCTGCAAAAAAAAAAAGAGAACGATGGTTAATAAATCATGATAATGGTATTTAAGATGAACCTAACAAAATGAGGAAAAAGGGGAACATACCAAAATAGCATGGCAGAAACTGCAGAGTTGTCTAGCTCTATATACTAACTCATCCATACTCTTATACAAGCAGGCTAAAGCATAGCTGCTCCAATCATATGAAGCCACCAGGTTAAGATCCCTCAAAGGCATCAATAAAATCATATTTATAGAGCTGGTAATGTTCGCAAATAAGGTGGGGCCTAGTAGGTAAACCAGGAATGCCCTCACTACTTGATTAATCTCACAAGGTATGGTAGCTGCCTCAACTCTAGTGTGAGTTTAGTAGCTCTTGATAGAATATAACTTCATCATGTGCATCCCCTTTATATTTAGGACCATACTGAGCAAATGCTTAATGTAAGCAAAATGTTTTGAAGATAGTCGATAGAGACTCACATCAAAAGGAACGGAATCTCCTGCATAGGTGATGCTGGTAACAATAATAAAAGAGACCAGCTCTAGAGTGAACTCACTAAAAGGGAGATGGAATGTGTGAGTAATATCAGACCATCTCTCCATTAGAGAGTGAAAAGGCTAATAGTCCATGCTTCCCTGCTGTGCTAGGAGTGCAAAGATAAAATCTAACAATCCAATGTCCCGAATATGAGTCTTAATCTCATCTATAAGCTCGTCGTACTAGGTTCATGCCCCACTGAAATTTTAGACACATTTAAGAGTGTATGCATCGAGCTACATGATAAACAGGGAGTTGAATTATCATTTTATTCAAATAAAGTATACAAATTTATACAGAGTGCTGCCAATGAGGCAATCGCCTCTATTAAAGAGACAACATCTCTTTCTATAGAGGCAATCATATACCTAACAGATCACCTTAACACGATGAGGCGATTGCCTCTTCAAAAAGGCAATCACCCCAATGAAGAGGCAATGCCTCTTCAAGTCAATGATCTGACACACCTTTTTTATTTTTATCAATTTTCTTATTTAAATCAAGTACATTCTTATTTTTGATGATAAATACATGTGTTCTAACAATAACCCGATATTGCCCGATGTTATTACAGGAAAAATCAAATAAATTGCACACTAACTTCTCTAGTGGCCAACCATAAAAGTGAGATTGTACGTCCACTAGAAGGGGGATCTCATCTTTGATAGAGAAGCCGAAGTGTCATAAAGGATGTACTGAAGGTGGTACCAGGTCCCACTCTATAAGGTCTGGGGTCCATGTAGTACCCATGGTATAAAGGTTTGAAGAGAAAGCATAAGAACCATAATAGAAAAGAGAAAAGAGGGAATGGTGAAAGACTAAAGAAAATGAATAAGTTTTCTTTATATAAGAATGGAAGAAGAGAATGGGCTTTTGAGAATATGGGCAATGGGAAATGGAACTTTGAGAGAATGGGCTTTTAAAAAAAGCTAACCCTTAGAGAAAGTGGGAATAGAAAAGGAGAAGAAGGTCATTATTAAAAGAGAGTGGCTTTATGGGAATTTAATAAATAAAAAAATTGAATTGAAAATTGGGAGAATTTTTATTGTCATTTATTTTTTGACTGTATCTTGAAGTTGATTGTGTAGAAGATGAAGGTTATCTTATCAAAATATTAATAAGTAACTAATCAGGTTAAATTCCTAGGGATCACAGTCATGTTTCAAATTAAAGAATTCCTTTCCTAGTTTGATAAGCCTGTCATAGGGAGCAAACCATAGACACCTCATTTAATTGGCCCTTGATAGGAGGTGAACTATGAATACTTAATTTGATCGACCCGTAGCCAGGGGCGAGTTGTGGATTTTATTTGATCGAAGTATCAGAATTAAAGGATTGCCTCTCGGGTTTGTATACCTAAAGATAACGGTATGAGTTTCCTATTTGTGATGAGTAGTATATCGACTTGATAGAGTTCCTAATGATCACATTTCATATGAGTGAGCAATCGGGCTTGATAGAGTTCTCAAGGATCATGTTTCAAATGAGTGAGCAATCAGGCTTGATAGAGTTCATTATGATCACATTTCAAATGAGTGAGCAATCGGGCTTGATAGAGTTCCTAAGAATCATGTTTCAGATAAATGAGCAATTGGGCTTCATAGAGTTCCCAAGGATTACGTTTCAAATGTGTTAATGAGCGACTTCTCAATTCAAAAAAGTTAGGATCCACAATTTGACTATTAATGAGTGGCTTATCAGGATGAGCATCTGAGGATCACAGTCACGTTTTAAGTTGGAGAATTCACCTTTTGAGGGAACCTCAAAGGTCAGGTATGTCCTTTATTGATTATCGCTTGTATTGTGCATATTGCTTTTTTAAAAATTTGATTGCATAAGTTCAATTTTTCAAAAAATCAAGGGGGCAAAATGTAGATACACGATTCGATCGGCCCCTAATAGGGGACAAACTATGGATGTTCAGTTTGATTAGCTCGCAATAAAGCCCAATAATAAGAACGTGTGAAGCTTAAATGTAAGAGAAGCCCAAAACCTCTTTAAAAATGTACTTAAAAGCTCAGTTTTTATCCCTATAAAGCCCAAGTCCATTCTGGCCCAAAGGCTCAATCTTAGGTTAAGGCCAATGAGGTGCTGCCTCTGGCCAATGAGGTGCTGCCTCTGTGGGATGAGGTAACACCACATCAAAGAGGTGCAACCTCTTCACCAGCTAATTACATTTACATTAAATGCACAAGTGACAATGGTGGCCTAGTGGGTGGACTCCATACCCTTATAGGCCTAAGAGTTACATGAAAATGAGACTTTTAGGTGGGGAAAAGTAAGGAAAAAATGAAGTAATAATGGGGAATGAAAATGGGATGTCTTGTCTAAGCATAAGGGCTTAAAAAAAAGAGTGGAGAGAGAAAAAAAAAAAAAAGGCAGCAACCATTAAGAATTAAAAGGGAGCCAAAGGAAAAGGCTCAAAAAAAAAAGGAGAAAAAAAAAGGTTCTTAGGAAGGAAGGGTGAAAGTTAGCCTAAAAGTTCATTCTCTTGAAGGAAGAAGGAGGAGATCTTACATTCAAGTGAACCTTTGGATCAAAACAACTTTTGAGGGCCAACTATTTTTGAAAAGCAAGCTTATAAAGCAATAAGAAGCTCCATATTTCTTTATTAAGCTTTAGTTCTTACATAAGTTCTTTTTTTTTTTACTTGTTTACTTTAGTTTCATTGTTTATTTTAAATTCTATGTTCATAGCATGATGTTTTTATGCTTCTAAGTGTTGATGTAAGTGTGAAGTTGTTTATATCTGGGATTTGATTAACTTAGAGGTCAAGGAGTTTGATTAAATAGTTTCAGCGCCTAATCATCAAGCAACGCCTCTTTAAAAGAATGTTGCCCCTTTAGGTTAAGGCGATATGAAATCACCTCTATGCCTAAAGGTGATCCCTCATCAACATCAGCAAAGTCTAGCACTTTGGCTCTTAACCTTAAGTCTATTTTTGCATGATTTATATGCCTTCGCATCTTTATATTGATAGTTCTCCTTCTTACAAAATCATTTTGTCATCATGCTTAAATCAAAGTATTCATAATTTTGTATTTTTCTTTATTTACGTATATTTGGTGTTATATTGATCTAACTTTATGGGTTTATTTTGTAGAAGTTTCTTATCTTTATAAAGACTAATATTGTTCTTTATTACATAAAACCTTGAGGTGACTCATAGTCATCAATTGAGTATTCCCTTTTAGTTCCCTTAAGTTTGCTTATTTAATAGTTAGTTTATTTTTGGTTTATTTTTCATTTATTTAACTTTCATTTGCACAAAGTGTTGTAATCTTTAATCTCTTTCCCCATTTTATTTGAATGTACTATTTTTATGGTATATTGTGATGAATATTAGGACTTAAAATGCATGAAATTGAATTAATGTGCATACTTGGGCTTCAATATAAAATTTGACAATTGTTTGGAGGAAATTACAATTTGCATGTTAATAAAAAAATAATTGAATAATCAAAGATAATAAAATACAAAATACAAATGGAGGTCAACCGTAAGGTTGGGTGGACATTTCAAAATCCCATACCTAATTTCCAAACCCGTTCTCTGATGATGGTTTCTAGAAACCTTTGTGGGATCCAATTGATGTATAGTGTGTCCCAGCTTTCATTTAGGTGGTGACTTCTTCTCTGATTTAGGTTTTATGTCTATTTTGTATTTCTTAGTAAGCCTCGAGCTCACACAGTATTATGGTAGCCAAACACTTGGGGGGCACTAAACCCCGCCGCCTACAATAACTTTTGAAATCCATACTGATTTTGTTTAAATTATGTGTAAATAATTTTAGAATTATGTAATATTTTCTGTTAATGAAAATGCAATTTTAAAACTATTTATTGTTGTTGATTTATGTAAAATTGTATGAAATATTTACATGTTTGTTGGTTTTTCAATTGATATTTTTTGTTGTTTTCAATTGTTATTTTTTTGTTGTTGTTTGCTGTTTTTTTATTACATTTTCTTTTAAATTTGTTCTATAAATATAGAGAGAGTGAGTATTGTTAAGTAAGAAATTAAAAAATTACTGAATTAGAAGATACAACAATCTCAACCAACTCATTTTTTTAAATTACCCTAGCAGAAACACTATAAAAAAAACTAAAAAAAAAAAAAGCAGAAAATGATAGACTCCTACCCGCTGTCAAAAATAGCCATGGAAAAGGAAGAAGATTTTAATCAATTGAAAAAAAAAAAAAGAAATCAAAGACAAAAGAGACAAGAATTAGTGTTTAAAATGGTGAGCGTTTGAAAAAGAATAAAATAAATGTGAAAAAATAGCGAAAAAAGAAGAAGACAGAAAAAAAATGAATGTATGAAAAGATTAATAATTGAAAGAACCTTTTTAGAAAAATTAATTCTGAAAGAACAAAAGGTTAACGCTTTTTTTTTTTTTAGGTTATTTGTGTCAATAATCCGAGAAAATACTAATGATATTTTTTCATAAATAACCCAAAACATAACTAAAACAATAAAAATATCTGAAGCTTTCATTAATTACACGCATGTCACCCTGAGCAAGAATTTGAATTACTCGACTGCCTCCTTCTTTCACCAGTAATTTGCACGCCTTCTTCTTCCTTTGCTCTTTGTTTTTCCTTCACATGCACTTTCTCCCTTTTTCCCTCTAAATATTCTTCAACACCATTCCTTTCTTCCCTCTTAATTTCCATGGCTATTGTGCATCTCTGCACAGCTAAAGGCGCACACATAGAAGTAGAACACAAAACAAGAGCTCTCTATTTTCATCTCAAATCGTTAGATCTGTAAGTGGCTTCTATTTGCGGTCGAATTTTTTTTTTTTTTGTCTTATCTTTAAACTACAGATTAGATGCTTTTTATTTTGATGATTTTTTTTTTTCCTTTTGCTGATTTTACCTTGGGGCTAAATAGAAATTGTAGCAGTGCAGTGTCTATTTAACCTTTTGTAATGTTTGTTGGTTAATATGGTATGAGCTTTAATCTAGGTGTTCTTTAAATTCTAATCAGTTTTGACGCTAATATTTTGCAGTAACTTATAAGCAGTCTATTTTGAAGCATTTGACAATCCAGTTTTATGCTGATCATCATTGTTTCTATTGCTTTTTTGAAAAGAAGTGACACGGTACATTTTGAAACTTAGCTCTAACTAGAGCCATAACCTTGCCTATAATGCTAGATTTTCATGGTCTTGTTGTTGTCTCTGTTGAATTGCCACTAATTTTGCCTATATTATTAAATTTGACGTTATGTTTGGCAAATTTCTTGATGTCAAATTTGAGTGCCTGCTAGTTTTTCCGGTTAGAAATAATTCATGGGATTAATTGATATATTTTATATAGGATTAATTGATTGTTTAATTGTCCATTTATAGTTTCCACCTTGAACTTATTTGATTTTCATGCTGCCAGTTTTCTGGCTGATGGTCATATCCTTCGGGAATGTGATGCATTCTCAAGATTACACGAGCCTGATCTTCTCCGAGCTCTTGCTCTGCTTTGGTAATTCATTTATCTCTCGGTTTTTTCCATAATTGAAACTTGTTGGAAAAGGAAACAAATTAAGAAAATTAATACTTTTTTATTGCCAACATTTGCAAATATTAGTTATGTGGCTTCATTGTAGGACTCCCACTCTCCCATTATGGTGTAAAATTGGAAAGCTAATATTTCTCTGTTTCAGGATTGAAATATCCATAATAGATAGGAAATTCATGGCTCAATTATAAAGGTTAAACAAATTTGGACAAATTAAAAGTCACATAGTGATACTGATTTTTTTTTTTTTTTAATGAATGTGAATCAATTTTAAACTTTATTATTTTTATGATTTTGTTTTTCACACTTTTAGTTGGGGGTTGTATTTATAAATTGGGATGGACAGGTGTTGGAGATTATTTATGATCAAGCTATGGAGTCATGGTCTCCTGGATGCACGTATTATGAACAATTGTAATATTACTCTTGAGCAATGCCAAAATCAGGATCTAGACCATTTGAAAAGATAGAAATATAAATATACCTTGTTGTTGTTGTTGTTATAAATGTACAAAAAAATATTCTAAATTCACAAAGATATATTTGCAGAATTTTAAGGTATTTAATATAATATAAATTGGAGTTACAATTTCATTTTTAAAATTTATAAAATTATTGGAATACAAATTCTAAAAGTATAAAACTTGTAATATTTTTTTGTATACCTTTAGTTTATTTTTCGTATATGTTATGTTTACAGTATCTTCACTATAGTATATTTTACTTTTTTGATATAATATTTTCATTATAGTATATTTTACATTTCTGTATAATGTATGTTTATGATACAATATATTATTGCACCAAAAAAATAAATTACTTTATTCCATAAACACTATTTTAATATTGGAATTAAACCAACAATCTAAGATAATTTCTTATCACCCTTAAAACAAAATACAAAATAAAGTATCAGAAATCAAAAAGATAAGTAATAATAATAAAAATAAAATAGAAAATACCCCAACACAATTTTTTAACTCATCACAACCACCAATAATTTCAACAAATTCTAAATCATAATCATCCTCATCCCCTCCACCTTGAATGTATTTAAATTCATTTTTTTTATCTTTAACACCCTTTTTACAACCAGTAATATTTCCTAAACCAAAACTCAAAAAGAAAAATATGAATGCAATTTTGAAAATATGAAAGGTACTTTTGTAATTATCATAGGATAGTTTTGTAATTAATGAAGTTTTAGGGTATTTATGTTAAAAGCATTCAAAATTTGCTTTTTTTTAAAAAAAAATTTCAGTAATAATCAAATTTGAAACAATGGCAGCCCAATGATGGACCTGGGCCTATCTTAAATTTTCAAAACCATAACAATTAGGTGGATCTCCGCCTCGAGTTGTGGGTGGAGTGGTGGAGCTCTTGCCTAATGGAAAAGGAAATTTTATATTTGATACTTTTTCTCTACACTCTTAACAAATTTATTCCTTAGGTACTCTGCATTAAGATTCAAACAAAAATAAATTCAGATGTTCATCCGTGAAATGTATATATTTCTCCTCTACTAACAACTAACAATTGGGTTTCTATGAAGAAGCTAATCATTTAACATCCATTGTAATTTTTATGAGGCACCTAACTACACGACACCAGCTAAAAACCTTTTTTTTTTTCCAGGTTTTATTGTATTACTTCCCACAATTATTAAGTGTGATTAGCAAAACGAGAAGTGATGAAAATTCTTTCATGAAAATTTTCTATTAGAATTATTTAATATATCGCCAAAATATAAAAAATATATATATTATTTTCGTTATTTGAATTAATAATATGTACCCATATCAAAATTAACTTATGTACTATCTGGAGAAAATTTTTATTGAGAGAGGAAGTATATATATACATACATATTTATATTTCACCATCACTCCTATACCCTACTTTGTTATGTGGTCTTTTATATGGAAACTGGAGTTTTCTAAGAATGCATTAAAACTCAAATTGTTGAGCAGGAGCTGGGGTAGAACCAATTAATTATGGTGAACATGGTGATCTTGACTTTCCAAAGTTCTTACATGTACGTGCTGCTGCAATATGACAGGGTTGTTTCCCGATGTGCATATAGTCAGCCTTCAGAAAAACAAATAGTCAACAAGATTTGGTAGGAAAGCTACACCTGCACTTGCACTTGATCAATATATAAATGTGCGAAATCAGAGCCTTGGATCCGATGGAAGAAGATTGGTCGCAGTGCAAGACAATTCAACTGTCAAATGTTACTGCTCCATGTATGTAGTATTACAAATCTCTGTCTCTCTTTCTTGTTTATGGCCAATAAACCTCCTCGGGACCACGTCACCACCTTCTCTTTAGACTTTGCAAAATTTCTTGACCCCGACCCTCCTCCAATTTTTATACTTCAAAAGTGGGGATGAATCCTTAGATAAAATAATTAATGTTAGATAAATTTGGACAGCATGAACCTTAGGAATTTAGTTGGGGTTTTCTTGGCATAAAAAAAGCTCATGTCTACTCTATATGTATTTTATTTTTTTTAGGTAAATATAAAACAAGTAAATAATATATTAAAAAAAAAATTCCCTTATATGATTTTGATTTTCTATGCTTTATAATTTTTCTCCCCGCTTTTCTCTTTTCTATGGTTAATATGATTAGAAGTAAATTTATTCTAAAGATGTCAATTTCATACCATCTCCAACTTGACTAGACTACTAATGTTGAAGGTTATTTGATAGCTCAAACATTCCTTTCATGTATATCATGTACCAATTGATAAAATTTCATGTCCAACAAAGGCTGGCATCCAATTGATTGAAAGCTACTATTCAAAACCCAAGAGTTTATTCTTGTGAACTTAGATTTGTTTGATTTTTAGGATCTCTTCGCTTTCAGTCCACCCCAAAATTTTTCCAACAACAACATTCTACAATTAACCATTACAATAGTTATGTGAATTAAATGATTTTACCACATAAATTTGAATGTCTCAAAATAATAAACAAACTATAAGAGTTCAACTTTGATGCGTTCTCTTTTTATTAGAATATTTTTCTTTATGAAATTTCAAAATGTTTAAGAGTAGAGATTTTATACTCCATCACTTTATATTCACATTCCATTATTAATATTTTTAAAATATAAATGATACAAATATCATCATTTTTAATGTCTCTTTTTATTGCATTTTTTACTATTACACTCAACTATTAAAAATATATAAATAGTATAAATATTTTCAATTAAAAAAATTTACTTTTTATTAATAAAATTTTGTAAATTACTCTATTTATTACTTACTAAAATATTAAACTACATCTATTAAAAAAAAAATTCAATGTTTTGATATTCTCAAAAAGCATAAATCCTTAATAAATTTGTTCTTTATTTTTAAAAAACTTAAAATTAGTATTTGTGTGTATAATAATTTATTTCTATTTTAAGTGCCAGAAATAAATAATTTGAAAACTTTTAAAGTTTATTTACTTTTTAGAATTTAATTAAAATTCTTAATATTATTTTCTACATATTGATTTGAATTTTTTATATCTCTCAGTATTTTTATAAAAAAAGAAAAGTGCAATTATTATAAAAATTATTATTGATTTTAGTTGTCAAATCTTTCTTTTTTCTTTTTATCTTATTTAATTTGTGTAGAAAGATCCTTACTCATTAAAATAAAATCATATAATATAAATAATATAGATATTAATTAATCTATTTAGAATCAAACTATTGTGTCTATTGGCTTGTAAAAAATTATAAAACGTTTTGAATAAACATAGAAAAATATGTTCAAGAATTTAGCATAAAAAATCAGTTATACATATATAGTTTATCTTTCATTTAAATAATTTATAATTTTTTTTAAATCATAATTTGTATGTTAACTAATAATCATTTTAAAAATATTTTTAATTTAGAAATATTTTTAGATAGTAAAAATTAAAGAAAATTTATTTTCGTATGGATTGTAATTTATTGGATAATCAAACCACGAAAACTTAAAAAAAATTATTATAAAAAAAAGACATGAAGTTAGAGGATATTTGTGTGATTTATATTTTAAAAATATTAATGATGGTTATGGATATAAAGTGGTGGACTCTGAACGTTTTTTCCCAGATTTAATATATTTTTTTATAGGCTAATAGCTCATCAATCGTTAAAAATAGTTATAACTATTTTCTATACACTTACCATAAAAAATGATAGATTTTTATAAATGTCAATAAATAACTAACAAAAACATTTAATTAAATTAGATTATTCAATATATAAAAAGAGAGATTATTGTTGTTGTGATTATTATTATTATTAATAGCAGTATTAGGGATAATTATTTTTTTTTAGTTTTTTATTTTATTACGTTACTTTATTTTTTATATTTAAAAAATATTTGTTTATTTCTAATATTTATAATAATTAATATGCATTAGTTTCTCTTTTGGGGATAAAATAATACATGAATTATAATTATTAAAGATGAATAAATTTTTTTTTAAATATTAAAAATGATACGGTATAATAAATTAAAAGACCTGAAAAATAATAATCATCTCTTTTTATTATTATTATTATTATTATTATTATTATTATTATTTCTAGAGGGTTTTCAATAAATCAATGGCACTGGCTGCAACGCAATTGACCTGCACAAAGAAGTACGAAAAGCCACAGCTGTCCAGGTGCAAGTGCAACATCACATGAAAGTCAAAAAGAAAGATAAAAGAAAACTAAAAGGCAAAGTGGTGTCTAATCATTTTTGTAAGCAAGTTCAAAATTTTAACTTGGATTATTGAGGTTAGGTGAGGCCTTCTTATGTTTAAAATTCGTCCTCATATATACCAAAATTGTGACCCACAACAATACTATTGGTAATTAATTCTTTTTATTGTTAATTAATTTCATATTTTATCTTAAGCTTAAAATCTCTTTCATGAAACATAAGTTTAACCAAATATACAACAAATTTAATCAAACTTGCATGTCCAGTTCGAGGGGATGCAAAAGTAATCATTGATGCTGTAAACAACCGGGGAACGGTGTGGACAAGGACATAGAATCGTTGATTAATCATGTAGCCGGCTTGGTGGGTGTTTCTAGTACTTTCAAGTTTGCTTTGTCAGTCGAAATTGTAATAACGCAGCTCATAACATTGCTAGGCGAACACTGGTAGAAGCTGTTGATAGTTTGGGTGTTCTAGCTTGGAGTAGTTGGCTCCAAAGTGTCCAACCTTGATGATCTTTTGTATGTTTTGCTTTCGTTATTATATTTAATGAAGACTTCATTTGGCAAATAATAATAATAATAATCAAACGATTTCTTATAGGCTGTAACATGGAAAAACTAACGCCTAAAAACTCATGCAGATTAGATAAAGGGTATGTAACTCAAATTATTTTAAAGGAAAAAAAAATTAAATGAGGATTGGTCTATAAATTTTGTTTATGGCTTGTCTTTTATTGATGCAAAAGAGAAAATTTATATAGTACAAGAGTTTTACAAATCCCTAAAATCAAGGGATGTACAACTAATCAAGAAGAAAATCAAGCTTCCTAACGAAGAAACATGAATCAATTA